>VZRX01003824.1:0-94209 GCA_013398075.1 Notiomystis cincta
TTCTCTCCAGCTTTAAAGAAAATATTTCCAGTAATCCAGATTTCTGGAAAATAACAACATGCGGGGAGACGCAGACACAAACGCCGCTGAAGTTTATCCAGAGTTTGAACAATTTATAAACACATTTCCCAGCCTGTTTGGCAGGGCGGGCGGAGAGTGACCCCGGCCCGGCCGGGAGGAGACACACGCATCCTCCATCCCCCGGTTACTCCGCGCCGCTTTGAGCTGGGAGCCTGCTCAGCCCTGCGTTTAATTTAATTTTTAATTTTTTTATTTTATTTTTTAGTTACGGAGCCCTCTCCCTGCGCGGGGTCGGAGTGACCCCCTCCAGCCCCGTGTCCCCCGGGCTCTCCACGTCGGGGCGCGGCGCTGAGTCCGCACCGAACCCGCTGCCTTAAAAGGAGACGGGAGCCCCGTTCCGGGCCGTGCCAGAGCGGGGGGACCCGCCTGGAACCCGGGCTGGCACCGAGGATGGGCACGGGAACGGGGATGGGGATGGAGGGGAGTGGTGGGGGATCATGCAAATCCCTCTGTTTAAAAAACTTCCATTTGAGAAAGTGTGTCACATCCCGGCGCGGGCCCGTAATCCCGGGCTAATGGCATTATCGCCGCCTCATCGCCGTCATGGGATGGGGCCGGGGGCGAGCACCCCCCGCCCGCCGCCACGCGTGACCGCGGCTCGGTTCTGCGGGGAAACGGAGCCGCAGACCCGCTCCGTCGGGGCGCTCCTTATTGAAGCTCCTCCCGGGTCCCGTGTTCCCCCTCGGAGGCTCCATCGGCGCCCATCGATAACCGGGGTCCCGCTGTTCTCCTCCTCTCCCCGAGAGAAGCCGGTCTCGGGAGGGGCGAGCCGGAGCTCCTCTCTTAAATCAGACAGCTCCAGCAAACGGCTTTATTTGATAAAGTGATGCTGTTGGGGTCCCGCTTTGCTGGATTAACGGCGAGGATTTGGGCTCGTTGTGCTGCACAGTGCCCGGAGCGGCCGGGATGAGGCTGCCCGACTCCGGCCGCCCGAAACGTCCCGGCGGGACAGGGGAAAAGCGACAGAATCGGCGGTTCTGGGAGCAGAGAAAAAAATCGCTGAGGGCTCCATGCTCGGTGCAAGCTCTCCAGCTGCCACCTCCCGTCTGGGAGGGGACCCTGCCGGCACCTGGGCAACAAAATCCTTGAGGACAGGGGTCAATCTCGGTTTCTCTCCCCTCTTGGTTTTACTTTTCAAACTGCTCCCGGTGAGTGCAGTCCCCTCCCATTGCCTCTGGAAGGGGGAAGATGCAGGGTAGCCCCAGCCCCACGAGGGTCACTCAGCCCTCCTGGTCCTCCTTGCATCCCCAGAATCCCTTTTCTCCCTGACTGGGGCCAGGAGCTTGGCAGAAGTCACAGGATCAAAGGGAGGATGAGTGAACCAGCCCTGTGTGGGCAGAGCTGACAGGGTCTCACATCTTGGCCTGTTTGCTTCAGACGGGATCTGGGAACTTGTCTGGAATCACATCTAAAGCAGGATCTGACATCACGTGAGCTGTGGTTTTGGTCTAGGTTTGACTTTTAGAATTGCAGAAAATCACTGTCTCGTGTTTATAGGAGACAGCATTTCACTGGTGAGAGAATAAACCCAGCCAGAATAAATCATGAGCTGGTCCTGGGCAGGAGTAACACTTTTCATCGCACCTGTCCCTTTCCTGGGTGTTTCATCATGGACAAATTCCATGCACTGCATGGAAGGGCCAACTCTCATAATCTTGATTTACATTTCCTCCAAAACCCAGTGCTCCTCCAAGCCACTCTTTGCCAGAGGCAGAGAGGTGGAACATAGCTCTGCAGGCGGGACAGGCTCTTCCCATCCTTCAGTTCTTGAAACCAGTCTGAAAACTTAACCTGCTCTGGGGCAAGGCCTCAGATCCAGCACCATTCCCAGGCACCTCTGCATTGCACTTCATTTTCTCACTGCCCAGTTTTTTCCTCCCTTCTCTGTAGGTGCAGGGCTCTTGCACTGACCATCCTGGCGAGTTTGGGGGTCTTGCTGAAACCCTCAAGCCCCTCTTTTCCAGCCTCCCAGCTCCTCACCCACACGAGCTCTGCAGTGCTGGCAGATTGCTCTCCAGGGCGTGTTTTCCATGGATACCTCAACGGAGGCAGCACCAAATAACAAGTAAATAACAGCCCTGAGCTGGGCTGCCGGCACAAAGCAAGCAATTGCCCTTCACGCAGGTCACTAATCTCTTGACACATGGTCTTTGAGACCTGGGCCACGGGGAGGGAGGCTGAAAGGGAAGAAAAGACAGTGGGGACAATGGCAGGGCCGCCGGCTGGTTAATAACCCTTCTCCCGGCTTTGTCTGGGCGCTCTCAAAGTGACGCTGGGATCAATTCATCTCCCCTGAAAAAACCACGCTCCTGCCTCCGCCGTGGTGCCCGTGAGGGTCCCGGCTCACCGGGCTAAGTGCAGAGCTCGAGCTGCTGCAGGTATTAATAGCCCCCATTTTGTAGCCAGCAGTAATTCCCTCCTGTGTTTTCCCCTCCACGCTGAAAACAAACCCTTCACTTGATCCGTTTGTCCTCTCCAGTTTGCCATCTGTCTTCCATCCTTCAAATCTCACCTTAAAAACAGTGCCTCTTGAGCAAATCCTCCCCGCCAGCCCCGCGTGCCGTCTCGCCCGGCGCAGGCCTGACACTACAAGCGCTCATTGAAGTGGAGGGGATTTGAGAGCGCACAGGACACGCCGGGATTAAGGCCACAGATTGTGCTCCCCGGGCTGCAGCTCTGCCTGCCCGGGGCTCTGCTCCCTCCCCTTCCCATCAGCAAGGTGGCCTGTGCATGGGCATCCCCATGGCTCTGCCCTCGGGGTGCTGGGGGTGCAGGGAAGCACCTGAGCTGCCCTCCCTGGATGCCTCCAGCTCCTTCCCTCTGCAGGTGGGAGCCGGAGAGGTCACGCCCTGTGCCCCGGTGAGACGCACAGGGGGTTTCACACACAGGGCTGCTGTTTGCACAGATGTGCAGGTGCTGTCTCACCTCATCCCATCCCGTCCCGTCCTGTCCTGTCCCTTCCCATCTCGTCCCGCACCACCCAGGGGCAGCATCTGCGGGGCGGCCCCGGCCAAGCCGTGAATCACACGCACATCAAAGCACCGGCAGCAGAGCACTCACAGCCCCGGCAGCCGCTCCGAGAGGACAGTGCCTGTGCAGATGTTCAGCAGCAGCTTTTCCCAATTACAGAGAGCAGCAGAATTTGCCAGAAAACCCAGGGGAAGGAAGAGAAAGAGTCCTGGCCGGTGGAGGGCTGGGGCAAAAAGCCCACACATCCCTTGAAGCTTCAGACCAGCTCATCACCACTTGCCTCCATTTTAGCCCCAGTATTGCACTGAATTAGCTCACATTCCCCTCTTGATGTGGGGGGGGTCACCTGCTTCCATCAAAGTCTTGGTCTTCTGTAGGAAAATCCCTCCTTGCTGGACTTCAGGGGCATAGAGAGGAGCTCAGACTTCTGATCCAAGCCTTTGGAGCTGGTGAGATCCCTCCTGGAAAATAAATCCACATGATATCAAAGCTGATCATGCAACCCACAGCAGACACATGGTGGTTTTTGGCTGAGCCTGGCAAGGGCAGCCCTGATCCTGCTCAGCTCCCACAGACACTGAGGACTTCCAGGAGTCCCATAGTCCGGTCAGTCACCCGGGCAGGACAATGGCATCACTCCCACGTGACAGCTGGACTTTCCCCTTTCGACAGCAAAAGGAACAAAATTCAGTGTACCTTGAGGGGTGGCTGCAGTGTGGGCACCCTGGCGTGGGAGGAGAGGAGTGGGACGTGCCTGGGATGCCTGGGAGCCATGGAAGGGCTGTGAGGAGGGATGGGAGGCAGGGTACAGGGCCAGCTCTTCACCCCAGGCTGCAGGTGCTCCCTCTGGTTTTCTGCTTGAATGAAGCTGCTGCTCTGTGGTTCACAACCTCCAGCCCACAGCAGCCCCTTGCCAAAGTTCCCACTCTTCCCACCCTGCCACCTACAGCTCATCCCAGGTGACTCTCCTCTTCCTTGGGGGATGCTCCCATCGAGTCCTTGCTCCCTCCAGAACAAATCAGGGCCTCCCTGCTCCCACAACACCACTTTTTAAGTGAAAATACGGTTGGTTCTCTTCCCGTCCTTCCTCCCATGGCCCCACGAGCTGACACTTCCCACCTCTCCAGAGAAGGGTCTGGAAGGAGAGGGGCTCCATGGCAGTGGGATTAATGCTCAGCTGGCACCAGGCTGCCACACGGGCAGTGGCACCACCTTTTATTAATGTCCTATAATAATACCTTAAATGCTCACTGGGAAATAATTGTATCCTATAAAAGAAGCAGCAGCCTGTGGTTTGAGCCAGGACTGGTTCACAACACTTGTTCTAAAGAGACGTTTCATGTCTCGTTTATAGATTAGATTTTAACCTGACAACCTTTTAACATTGTGTTAAATTAGAAATTAACTTTGTATGGCTGCTCACCGTATAATTGCCCCACTGATAGGCTGAGTGCTAGGGAACATTTCAGATACCTTTCAGACAGCAAAGTTCCCAAGAAAATTCAGAGCCTCCTCCTTGATCCAGACCAGGGCTTTGCTATTAATTAGTATTTATGATCAGGTGGCAGGAATGTTTTCCGTGGAGGGAGGGCTGCCAGGGAGCAGCATCCCTGCACTGTGCCCATCCCCAGGGATGCGATGGAGGGAAGGAGCTGGAGGCGACAGGGAATGCTGCAAGCCCCTGACCCTGCTGTCAGTGTTTTAGTGTAATTTCCTGCAGCACAAATTCCCAAGAAAGGCAAAAATTCAGCCTGGGAACTCACTGACAGATACACAGCTTCAGATTACATCCGAGCCCAGGGAGGGATGGGTGGCAATTGACGGGACGGTGTCGAAGCCCGGGACAGCCGGGACGGCCGCGTGTCCCAAGGGCCCGTGGCGTGTCCAGCAGCGCCCCGGCCGGGGCGGCTTGGCCTGGGCAGAGCTGGGGGAGCTGGGGCACAGGGAGGCCCTGCCATGTCCCAGGTCCGGCTCCACGTACCCCGCTGTGCCCCGCCCTTCGCTTCCAGCGGGATAAAGGCATTTTGCGGGATAATTGAAACCTGTCCCCAGCGCGTGCCGGAGGCGGGGGCCGAGCGGGGCCAGAGCCGGTGACATCAGCCAGAGGAGGTCTCACGCTGTTGGGCTGGGAGGACCCTGGACGAGCCCAAATTTACACTCGTACTCGATTAATGCCGTGGGACAGCGTGACCCTGCGGCACGGCTTTGCACGGCGGGGCCGCGGGGATGCTCTGCTCACGGACAGGTGAGGGCTCAGCCGAAGCCTCTTGTCCCTTCCCAGTTCTGTTCGCAGCAGCTCTGCCCCTACACTCGGGGAGCCGTGAGCTCGCAGAGGGGCTCCTGCAGTCCCCGGGACAGGCGCTGCCGCAGACAAATGCTTGTCCCGGTGCCTTTTCCATCTGTGAAACAGGCCAAGCAGTGGATCCAATTATTTTTTTTCCTAGCACACAAGCCACTAATCATTTATTGCATTAAAACCCACCCCCCCTCGTCTCCACAACTTTTGTTCCCGTTTTATCCAATTAAAACTCAGGGTAAAAAAAAAAAAAAAACAAAAAACCAACAACAACCCCAAAAGTTTCGTTTTCTCCTTTTTGCAATCACAAAGACCCGATCTCAGCCCCACTGACTCGCTAATTGTAAGCACTCAAATGGTTGGGTTTAAAGTTACACTTAGCAGCTGTGAAACATTAGGGTGAAGTGATTACAACCTACTGGAGGATACCGAACATTTTTACAATATCTCAGGAGCATAAGGGAAAGACAACAGGAAATGGCGCAAACTTTCCTACCCTGCACAGCAACAAGCCAGAGCAAAGGAGCGAGAAAATAAATGTAGAGACGTGGCGCAGACGTGGTTTGGATCCTCAAAAACTTGCTAAGGGAGCGCTGGTGAGAGCACCACGGATTTACCCCTTGCTCGGGAGGACGGGAGCAGCGTTCAGGGATTGCACGGCTGCACTTTGCAGCAAAACTCAGCTCTGGGTTCTCTGCTAAGGAAGGAGGATGGAGATCTTGGCAGCATTTTGCCCCGGGCCAGTCCTTTGCCTTCTGCCAGCCTTGTCCCAGCAAATGTTCCGGGTCTGGGGACGCTGCTCAGGGCAGGACAGACCAGAGTCTGTCCTAGGATGGGCTTTGCCTGGGCTGGGGCTCAGCATCCCCAGCAAAGCCACCAAATCCTGAGCTCCAGGGGCTCTGCAAAGCACCAGGAAACCCTAATGGTTACACCCAGGCCCTGGGCTGGTCCTGAGCTTTGATTTCATTTGAACTCTGAGCTGTCACATTTGGAGAACCTTTGACTTCCCACTCCTTTTCCACCAGCCCAACATCCCCCTCCCGTGATTTAAGCCCACTACACGCGTGTGTTTATTACAGAAACCAGGGTAGGATAAGAAAGCAATATTTCATGCTAATTCATGAAATCTGAACTCAACTTTTAATAGAAGAGCCCCACTTTATGCCCAGAGTGATATACAGTCTGCCCTGCTTTAAATGAGACGTTTTGCCTTTTGAACTCAGCAGGAGCCCTCTGCTTACGACTACTGGAAACAGTTTAAAAACCTGCAAGTCCCCGTGTCTTTTGGGCTCTTTGGTTTATATCATGGCACAACATTCTTGCTGGGCTGCCAGCTGCTGTGTTTGAAAACTTGGAGTGTCAGAAACTCACCTGGAGAATTTCCACAGCAGCAGGAGCCGCTCGCCCGAAATCCTGCGAAGACCGTAAGCCTCAGGTGATTTTTAGGTGGGGTTTGGATCAAGTTCCTGGACTGAAAACCTGGTTGTGTTCAAATCAGGGGCAAAACTCCCTTAAGAGCAGCTTCTGGACTCACCAAGGAACAGAAATTTCCCTCCTGGTGCCTGAAAATGAGTTCTCCTGTGGCTGCTGAGGCTGAGGAGGAAAGGTGATGTGGCATGAGAGCTCCTGGAACCAGTTGAAATGTGGGGCTTTTAGGGCCATGGGCGGGAGCAGGAGTGTGGTGTGAGTGAAGAACACAGTTGCATCAAACACAGTTATTGATGAATCAGACCCTGTAGAGTTATTATTGAACCAAATCCTATTAAATTATCATTAAATCAGACCTTATAATTCAGACCCTATGGAGTTATCAATGAATCAGGTCCTATACAGTCATCACTGCAACACACTCAGTTTTCTCTGGCTCACAGAAGAGCTGGAACTCAGTGGTTATTCTGCTGGGTCATCTGTGTAAGTATCAAATTAAAGTTAAATTAGCCACCTCATAGCAATGCTTATTTTTTTTTTTTTAGGCTCTAGGCTTTCTTAACAGTTTGGCTACGGGGCTATCAACAGCAGGGAATTTAGGACATTCTTTTCAATGAACCAGACTGAAAATATTTTGGTACAGCCCCAGTTTGTAGGGTTTTTTTGAATCTCTCCCCCCCCCCTTTAAACAAAACATCCTGATTCAAAGGAGCTTCTTGCAGACTGGGAATTTCCACATGGCCATATTGCAGCACTTATAAAAAGTGATTTAATGCCTGCCAACAACAAATACATTTGCAATGACACCACTGTGTGTTGTGTGCTCTCCTACTTTGTGTGCTCAGTCAGAACCAGCCAGGCTGTCCCAGGCAGGAGGGAGAAGAGCCTCCTTCCTTCCTCCATGAGAACTTTGTCCCTTGCCCCGCTCCTTGGAAAGCCTCAAAGGAAACAAGCATCACGGTGACAACACAATCCCTTCTGTATGTGTTAATCTGGATTTTGTTTGAACTTTTGGAGCTGACCTTGGCTTGAACTGTGTTAAAAACCCTGACTGGTGTGGACTGACTTGACCCTGCGGTCCCATTTGTCCACGGTGCCAGTCTTGCCCTCAACCCTGTACTTCAAGCCTTTATTTTACAGACAAAAAGGAACATAACATTACAGCAGATATAGCCAGCGGGCCGGAGCTGCAAGTACTTACTTAGAGGCAAAACTCTCCTCTGATTTCATCCCAAGGAAGTTATTTTTTTGCTTGAGAAGAGACTGACTGAAAACCAAGCAAGAAACTGAAATTATTGCTGTAAACTCTCGCTTTTTATTAGCGGTTTCCAAGCCTGAAGAAAACAAAACCTTCTGAGTGGCTGTGTTACAGTTAAAAGCAAAAAAGCCCAACAACTCAAACCAAGCCCAAGACTGAACTGAGTGTTTGGGGATGGAGTAGGAAGAGGGTGGTTGGTTCTGCATCCCTTGGTGTGGCTGGCTGGAGCTGTAAGATTTGTGGGTTTAGATAGTTTCCTCTCCCTGCCATGACTCAAACGGCTTCTATTAAAAACAAGTAGTGGAAAGGAAATTTCTAAGCTGACAGTCCCATCTCACTCTGCTCCTAGACACAAGTTGGCTGAGATGTAGGAATTTGTGTGGTTATGAAGTGTGAGCCCAGGACTGTTTTATCAGCAGGGTTATGCAGTGCTAGCTCTGACTGTGCACGTTCAGAAGGGTGCAGAGGTTCAGGCTGTTCTGCAAAGCCTCTGAGCCATGATCCCACAACAGAATAGATGGAAATGGGTGCCTCTGCCTCCAGCACCTGGTCCTTGTCCCACTGAAATCAGTGGGATGAAGAAGCAGGGCCTCAACCAAAGCAGGGAGCTGGGTGTTGGTTTTCAGAGGTGCCGAGAGGGTGCAAGGCTCACCACCTAAACACCTTGTTTTTAAAAATCCTGTCTGTGCACACGAGGACAAGGAAATGGGGAGGTAAAACCATGCTAGACTGGCTGCAGAGCAGCCACTGATGGCTTTAATTAAAGCCCTCAAGTCAGTAAATACACACAGAGTCTGGTCCAGGGAGATACACAAAGCCCACAGTCAGCCCAGTAACACTCCATGAACATTCGCATTTAAGCAGTTTGTTGTTTAACTTAGGTTTATTCAATGACACATGCATTTCTGGACAGATATCTGAGTTCCAATGAACAACCTTTATAACCAAATATGAGAAATCCGTGACTGCAGTTAGTCAATTAAGTACATTTCTAAAATACATGACTAGAAGAAAACCGGAGCGAGAGAGAGAATTCTTCCAAAGAACAAAAAGAAACATTTCCATTTGTAATACTCCTGGCTTTGATGAGTATCAGAGGGGAAGAAGGGCAGCAAGGAGATACAACGAGGAAGGAATAACATCATCAACCCTGTCCACAGAAAGTCCTCCAGTTTCCAGTCTCTCCAGTTCATCCATTAATGCTCAGCACTTGCACCAACGGCGAGAGCTCCTCTGAGTTTCGGAGATTCATCTCTCAGCAAGAAAAAAGCAGAGAACGGTTGTGAAACCATGTGCTTGACCCAAGATGGCTTAGGAATATTTTTCCTCACCCAACCTCCTCCTGAAGACAGCGAGAAAAGAAGCTGCAGAGCTATCAGGACTGAAGATGGAGCCTCTTCATATAGCACAGGAACACAGAGTCAAGATTTCATGAGAATGTTTCAGGAAGGTTTAAGAGTCGTCGGTATTCATCAGGGTAACGAGAACCATCCCGCGCCGCTGCCGGGGAGCTGGCAGGTGACAGACACAGATTGTTTGGGGGAGAGGTGGCTCGTTGCCCTGCCTGGATGTGTCCCTGATGGGTGGCTGGTTCAGGGGAATCCCGTGGGGAACAGGCTCAGGGGCTGGTTCTCGTTAGTCGGCAGGGGGGAGCGGTAGCCGTCGAAGTTGCGGGGGATGCTGCCGCTGGTGGAGCCCGAGCTGTTACTGAGCGTCTCTATGCTTCCCTCTCGCTGAAGCTCTGCAAGGGAGAGAGAGCAGGTCCTGGTTAGTTTTGGAATAAACTCCTCGTGTCCTTAACAGATGCTTTACTGACAAATCCCTTTGCTGTTGCACTGCTCTAACACTGCTCATCGTCCTTCTTTTCTGGGCCGGTTTGGGAATTGCTCCTGAGGAATGCCAGCTCCTGGTTCTCCTTCTCCCCAGCTGGGCTCACAGCTCAGCTGAGCCAAAGATGGAGACATCACCTGCTGCCCTTCCCAGGGGTCGAGGCTGCTGACTCAGGACATGGCAGGATTCGACAGTGGGGATCTCATGGCTGAACTGAGCAAGGTATGAAAGGGACAGCTGCAGATGATGGGACATCTTCCCTCCCAGCGATGCTGGGAACGGGGATTGGCAGAGTGTGCACCAGCAGTGCGTAACCACTGCCATTCCCCACCTTGGGAACACCAGGGACTTTCCACAGCCCTTTATCCTGCCCAAATAGACATAAATAACTCTACTTTTTCAAATCAAAGAGAAAATATCCCCTTTCCTCAGCCGTACCTCAAAGCAAAAGAGAAAGCAGCCTGGCTGTGGCTCTCCTGGTCACACCCACCCAGACACGTCCCCTCTGTGACCTCCCAAAGCCTCCAGTGCTCCCTAATCTCCAAACAGGAGGATTTCTGTGTGTGCAGGGCATCATTTCCAACCGTGGCCCCTCTGTGAGCCACTTGAACCCCGCAGTTGACTCGGTGGCCACGTGCAGCATCCCCCTGGCAGCACTCAGCAGTGGCATGCAGCAGGGACACGAGGCAGAGCCCCAGCGATGGCACAGGAATCCTCTCCAAGAGTGTCAGTGGTGACAGGATACAAGAAATATTCTGGGGAGTTGTGATGTGTGACCCTGAGCATGACTTTGTCTGTGCAGCCTGGGCTGGAGGGGATGGGATAGGGACAGGAGTTTTGGGCAAATTCCTCTGCTGCCAAGGGGCTAAGAGGACCTGAAGGGGCTACAGGAGAGCTGAAGAAAGACTTTTTATAAGGGCATGGAGTGATGGAACAAGGAGGAATGGCTTTAAATCTTGAGAGAAGTTTAGATGGGATACTGGAAAAAACTGTTCATGGTGAGGGTGTGAGACACTGGAACAGAGAAGCTGTGGCTGCCCCATCTCTGGAAATCCTCAAGGCCAGGTTGGATGGGGCTTGGAGCAACCTGGGACAGTGGGAAGATGAGCTTTAAGGTCCCTTCCAACCCAAACCTTTCTGTGGTTTTATGCAAGGCTTGGCTGGGGTGGAAAGGAGCTGCAGGAGCTGGAGGAGCAGTGCCTGCTCTCCTCTCTGCGAAATATTCCTGCACCTCCACCACTTCCACTGCCTCACTGGGGTATCTAACCTCCTGTAAACAGCACAGCAGTCCTTTGGCTGCAGTGGGGCTCTGTGGTAAGGACAGATCTATACACAAAAAGTCAGCTTTTCCCTAAAACAAAAAGCATCCCACCCCAGCATCCTCTGGCACTGCTCCCCTCAGCGACTGGGCACTGCAGGGCCAGCAGCCAGGCGAGCACACACCTAGCAGGGAGGGCTGTGGGATTTAATCCCTCATCCTGGAGGTAACCTGCAATGGAGATAATCTGCCCAGGATACAAGGAAAACAAATCAGCAGGAAGCTGATCACCCTGAAAGCAGTGCTGGTGATGACCTCAGCTGTATTCATCACCATTTCTTGCCAGTATTTGGTGAAGGAATGTCCATGTCTAAACCTCTTAATTTTCCTCACATCCTTACTCTCCCATGAGTCCAGGAAGTAAAAACAGTAATTTAAATCAGAAATGAGTGGCGTATCCCACACTAATACTGTGCTTATCCTGTCTGATTTGGGGCTTTTATCTCCCTCAGCACACAGCTGGCTTTGCTTAAAGGTCCCACGTCAGAGCTGAGGGCGCTGGGCAGCATCGCCGGGCTCCCCCAAGCCCCGGTGCGGCTCCTCCCGGGGTGATTTCCCTCTCTTTTCCAGCTACAATCGATTTCCAGGCAAAGCGTTCGCAGCAGAACGAGGGAGAGGGGCAGAGAGAGGAGTTTTGCTCCCGCGTGGCTGTTGCTGCCCCTGAGGGCCGAGCTCCCGCCGTCCCTCGGTGCCTGGGGCGGGACCCGGCCCGGGTGGGCTCGGGGGGGATCCGGGCTGCTCTGGGGGCTGCAGGAGCCCTGCAGCCGGCGGCTCCTGTCACCTCGGCGGGGCCTGCCAGGGGGTGGCACTGCAGAGACTGATGCCAGCCGGGGAAAAGGCAGGGACCAGCAAGCAGCGAGGCAGAGCGGTGGGCACCGGGCCTGGATGGAGCCGGTCCTGCCCCTCCTGTGCTGAGCTCCCCTCGCTGCTGCCAGGCAGGAAAACCCGACAGTTCCTGACGGAGAGGGACAGAAGCCGGGCTACAGGAGGTGCAGAGGCTCTGGAGGGACCGGAGGGGATTTTCCAGCCCGATTTAGGTGAGGGAGTCAGGCTGAAACCCGGGCAGCTCCCACACGCAAGCTGCCATCCATTGCCCACAGAATACGAGTCCGGGTGCTCTCAAAGAGCCCAGCCCGCTCTGGAACTGATTACCCGGCCAGGCCGACGAGCTGTGTACTCTGATACCCAAGGAAGCCCTGTAAAAGCACCGAGGCTGCTGCAGAGAGCTCTGCTGTGCTCAGGAAATTGGGCTCTTGCCCTCACCCTCGGCTGGCTCCCGAGCACGGCTGGGCCGCACGAGGGGGGCAATTAGCCATTACATGGTTACCAGGGGCTACCTGCCCACACAGCTGACCCCCAGCACCACAGGCAGCACATCTGCCTGCACTTCCCCTAACTGGACTGTTTCATTAATACAAAATACGTTAACAAAAAAAAAAAAAGAGTCCAGTGTACGGCATTATTCTTCATCTCAGCCCTCAGAGCAGAGCAGGGCACGGCAGAGGAACATCCATGCCATTCCCATGGGAAGCTCTGACAAGTCTGGGAATGGCTCCATGACATGGGGACACCCTTCCTGTTAGAGAGGGAGATCTGGAGGACAATTTCTCCTAGATGTGCATGGACCAAACAAGTGCAGCAGGAGCTCTTGGCTATCAGGAGGGGCAGGGCCCTAAAGCCACCCCAGGATGGGACAGCTGAGCCCCAGTGGCACAGCTGGAGGACCCCTAACACTTCCCAACCTAAAAATCACACGAGTCAGACCACTGATGCCCTCTGTGCTGGGAACATGCTGAGAAACTAAAACCAGGAGCAAACCCTCATGGAAAGATGGGACTGGGTGGTGGGAGAGCAGGATCAGGGATCAGCAACACTCCAGCAGAGCAGGACAGGGCTGCCCAGGCAGTGATTCTGTTCACTCCCGTGGAGTTACGCCAGGAATGGACTTGGCCCCAGCAAGTCTGAGGGTTATTGTATCTGCATTCCCCCATGCATACACTGTCGAGATGTATTAACTTCCTTAAATGTACCAGTAAAACAACCTCTTATGATACACTTTAATGAACTTGTACAGTAGCCAACAAATTGTGCATCATATAAAACCCATTCGGCCTTATAGACTCTCTGGCTATTTTGTAATAACTGCAATTTGCTTCTGCTGAAGCAAGATAACCAGGGTTGAGAAGTCAGGCTTTGCAGAAACCTAAATATTTGATTTGGGGGGGAGTGGGTGGGAGAAGGAAGAAAGGGGCCTCTGGGAGCTATTTATGGGGTCAAAATAACATGAGACCTGCTCTTCTCGTAGCGTTTCCACCATCAAGGAAATGAAATACTGTGAGAAGACCAGCACTTGCATTATTTTGGCCCCATAAATGGCTCCCTGAGGCTTTCAGAAGCCCGTGAAAAACAAACACAAATACAAATAAATGCTAATACTGGAAACGTAAATACTAAAACCTGCCCATGTCCCCGGAGGAAACGACTCACAAAGTCCTGCCTGCCCTAAAAAAAAAAAAAAAAAAAAGGAAAAAAAGAAGGAGTTGGAACATCTGCTGAAGCCATGAGGAGAAAGTCACTTCAGGGGAGCTGGGAACAGCTCTGCCTGCGCTTTTGACAGTAACAGTAATGGGCACTGCTGGCATCACCCAGGGTCCCAGAGTAACGGGATTTTCAGGGCACCGTGGTGGAGGCAGCAGCAGCAAAAATCCTTGTGGCTGCTGGTGTGGGATGGTGAGTGGCCATCCCCAGTGCCTGGCCCACCCCAGCGCAGCCAGCCCCTCTCATGGCACAGCTCTGGGGAGCAATGGGGCAGCAGAGGAGTGGGAGCAGATGTTGGCTGCTCCCTGCTTGGCAGTGCTGTCAGTGGGCTGCCCGAGCCCTCCTGCAGCGTGGACGGCCTTCCAGGAGGAACTGAAAATGAAACCTCCCAGGAAACGGTTCTTTCCTCTGATATTCCTGAGTGCCATGCTGCACCCAGGCTGTCCTGTCCTGTCCCTTGTTCCTCTGCCTGAGCCATGCTGCTCTCCCTGAGCTGGCTGCCGAGGAGGAGGAGGAGGAGGAGGAGGAGGAGCTGCTCTGGGGACAGCCCCGGGTCTGCAGCTCTGGGGGAGCAGTGCCACTCAGGGTCCAGCACCCTCCATTCCAGAAAGCTCCAGGAACTGTCAAAGGACCCCATCACATCCAGAAAGGTACAAAGGCCTGCCAAGCCTAAATGTGAAACCGTTTTACAGGGCACATTAATTCAATGCCTGGAGAAAATCTATACAGCCCTCTTTTGCCCGGAACACTCATAAATTATGCTGCCTCCCTTAGCCGTGCTCTCCTGTAGTGGTCCACTCGAAGCCCTGGTATCTCCTTTATGTCCACTCAAAAATCTCCTCTCCAGTGCATTATTTCTTCTAATGGTTTTTCCTTTCTCTCTGTTTGCCTTCCCCTCTTAAGCACGGTTTCAAAATATCCTCCCCAAATCATTTGCTGGAAGAGCTGACCCTTCCCTCTTACCTACGGAGGGGCTGCCCGGGCTCCGGCGGAGCTGTGGCCGGGATAACTGATACAATGACAGCAGCCTGATGTGTCAGGGCAGCGGGGAAGCGGCAGCAACTCTGAATACAAGAATTATTCTTCATCATCTCAAACTGTCACAACACATTACCCTCAAAGCCGCAGCTCGCTGAAGGAGTGACCCTGGACTGAATGGGAGAGTGCTCGGGGAAAGAACTAATTGTAGCCTCTTTTCACACGTCAGTCACTTTTCACAGCACCAAGCCTTTCAAGCTCAACTAATGTCAAGTTCCCTTTTCCTTTTGCTGGGCTGAGTATTTCTGATTTTTAAGGATGGCATTTTTAAAGGAACAAGGTCTCTGGTGAGGGATGAGGCCAGGGAGGGGAGGGAAGGAAGCGTCGGAGTGAGCACGCATCAGAAAGTCCATCAGACGCCCCGAAGACTCGTTAGGAATTAGACAATTAACAAGTAGGAATGCAGGAAGTGGGGTAATGGCCAGCAGAGCTCGAATCTCCTCGATTTCATTTCTGTCATTCACAGCAATTATTTTGGGGAACTTTTCAGGCTCTGCCGTGTGCCGAGGGGGCGACAAACGCGGGAATGTGCTCGGCCCCTTCCCGAAATGAGGATGTGGGACAGGCATTTTCCAGGGGTGGGGGACAGACACAAGGTGCTGCTCACTAAATCCACCCCTCCACATCCACGGGGGCTTCTGAATAAACAGCTAAAAGGCAAAAATTCAAGCCTCACTTCAAAATCAAAGACAACTCCCTTCCTTTCGGAGGAGATTCCCTGCAGAGAGAGCTCTGGGAATGCCAGCCTGGTCCATGATCTGGGGCAGGCACACATAAGGGCCCTTCATACCTCCTTGAATTTGACTGAAATCCTGACAGATTCTGTGGCAAGGACTATTTTTTCACCCTTACATTTACACAATGCCCATCACGGGGGACTTGCAGAACTGACTGGGGCTTCCCGAGTGTTACTTATTAACTGTAATGAATAATAATTATGGAGCTTCTGCCATCTGGATTCTTACTCAAAAGGGCCCTATTTAAAGGGAACGCTAAAAGGCAATTTGTATTAACACAATGGAAGTCTTGAGGATCTCTTAAACTGTTTGTAATTTACACAAGGCTCCCCAGTGAATGGGTGAGTTAAACATTTTAATTTCACTGATTGCTGCTGAAGGGAGAGGGATGTGCTCCCTTGGAGGAGCTCACACTGGCACTTGTACACGGATTTAGACAACATCCCAAACTCTGCTGGGTGCTTTTGGCACTATTTCTGCAGGAACATTTCCTCTGGGCACCATCCCTGGTGCCCAGGGCAGTCGGTGCTGCTGCCTGGGACACACGAGGTGGAGCCGGGCTCAGGAGCTGATTCGAGATCGGGAACAGCACCGGGACGAGGAAATATCGGGATGCTGGAAATGACATCGCTGCTGCTGCTGCACTCAGAGGTTCTTCTTGAGTGTTTCCCTTTTTTTTTTTTTCTTTTTAGAAATGCAATTATGCTAACGAGGGAGCTCTAATTATAATCCATCCCCAGCACCCTTGGCGGCTGCTGGGAGCAAGGGGCTCCAGCCCCGGCGGCGGTTCCAGGGAGCCGCCAGCGGGGAGGGCACAGGGGGGCACTGCACCCCCAGGGGAACCTGTGCTTTTGGGTATTTGGATGAATAAAAATCGTTAATATTAAACTGCAGTCAAAAGAAAGCAGCGAGTCCTCATTAAAAATCTCAGTTTTCCAAGTTGGTTTTAATTTGAGATGGCTGAAATTTCTGGGCAAATGCGTGTTGTTCCTTTCAAAAGGCAAAAAAGTCAGTTCCCCATTTTATATAGTGCTATGATTACGATTTCATCTTATTATGATAATGTTTAAAAGTAAATTAAAGCTGCTGTCTGCCCCAAGCCTTGTGCCTGTTCACCTGCACTGCCACCCAGCACAGTGGGACCAACTTCCTGCCATGCTTTGTGTGGCTGTGACAGACCTGCTCCTCAGAAATGTTTCTTTTTCCCTTTTTTACAAACTCAGCAGTTTCAAAAAAGAGATTTCAAACTCTCTTCAAAAGAGGAAATTAAAAAAAATTAAAAAGATGGCATATGAACATTGAAAATCAATTCCTGTGTTAAAACTGTCTCATCCTGTCACTACCTGAAAGATGTTGAGATGCCACAAAAGCACCTCCATTAAATTTGCAAGACTGGGAAACACTGTCTGAGCAACTTCTGTGAAATCAGGATTCAGTGGCCTATGTAAAATATTAGTTACTGTCAAATTACCTTACAATAACTCCAATGCTGAATCCACACAGAGTTGGCTCGTGCCATGCACTTGGAGATGAGACCTGGCATCTTGGAACAAAGGTGGCAGGATCCAGCAAGGAGATGGGAGGTACAGGAGAAGCAGGGGAATGAAGACTGAGCCTTCTGAACATCTGAGTCCCTCTGAGGCCCCAAATCTCATTTCTAGTGCCTGATTTCACTGCGGAGATGGCAAACAACTTAACACTTACAGAACAGGGAGGACACCTGAGCTTGTCTGGCTCTGCTTCAGGCACAAAGAGATCGGTGAGGAAAGGACAAAACATTTTCCTGCATGAACTTCTGAATAGGTTGTTTACTCCTTTAAAAAGAGACCCCAGAAAGCTCCATGTGACTCGAGCCCATGGAGTAGGAGACCCAAGACTCTGGCATCTCGCCAGACTTGACTCCGAGCATTTTATGGAAGGTTAAAAGTGCACCAGATAAAGGACTGGCATTTAGAGGGAGAATATTCTTCAAGATAGGCACTTTCACAATGACTTCCAGTGCTTTTAAAAAATAATCTCAACTTTCCTAGAGCTGTATATTTTTGTAAAGAGGTTTAGGATGTTTTCCTACATAAATGGCTCTTCAGAAGGATGAGTTGCTGATTTTAGCCAGCATGTGAAATTTCAAAAGCTATGACAGCCAAATTGAAAATCATTTCTGTAGCCCATCACATCCTGCAGGCCTAGGGCTCCTCGTGCAAGATTTAGAGGAGGTTTTTGAATGAATATGCAGCGATGGTTGCTTGGGTTTAAGGAATTCTCTCTTACCCCATCCTAAAAGTTTCACTATGCTGCTACTACAAATTCCTGTCAGACATCCTATGTGGAATGGATAAATGCTTTCCTGTGCCAGCCAGTGTGTGCAGACAAGTTTTTTAATGCATTTAGGCAGAACTATCTTGCATCTCCAGTTACGCAAGCAGCACATCTGTGTATATCAGACCAAAAGCATTTGCAGAGAAAACACTGTATTAAAATTCCTGGGTTTGGTCTCTCATTCCCAGGGTTATGGGAGTGCCTCGGATTGCTCAACACTGACCCCTCTGTCAGCCTCTGCTCCACGAAGGAAATTACAAATTCAAAGTAAAATGCATGTTT
This sequence comes from Notiomystis cincta, assembly GCA_013398075.1. NCBI lineage: Eukaryota > Metazoa > Chordata > Aves > Passeriformes > Notiomystidae > Notiomystis > Notiomystis cincta. The sequence goes on from VZRX01003824.1 coordinate 18,093, forward strand.
ATGACACCTACCCCGTCCTGCACCCACTGAACCCGGGGGATGTTGCTCAGAAATACTGGAGGCAATGCTCCTATTCCTGGAACATCTTCTACCCAGAGCAGGTGTGGATCTGAGCATCCCCTCTTCCCTGAAGAGCTGGAGCCACTCCAGACTCAGGACAGGGGGGTCCTGTCCCAGAGGTGGCTGCAGCAAAGACAGGGATGGCCAGGAGCCCTCAAGGGGTGCTGGGGGCCCCTCCTCCTCTTCCTCCTCCTCTTCCTCCTCCTCTTCCTCCTCCTGGGGCTCAGCCAAACAATCCCAGAAAAAAAACTGGGTAAGGAAAAGCTGCCTGAAAGTCAAACCCAAAAAGCTGGTGATGATCTTAGGGTCTGGGCAGTGACTGCTGACACTCTGCAGGAGAATTTCACACCTGACCCTCCAAATTTCAGTTCCTTTCACATCTAAGACCTAATTCTCTCCTCTCTGTGATGCCACCTCAGCATCTGGCCTCCTTAAAGCCCCTCAGGTAGGAAGACAAGCCCTGGGGTGGACTCCAGTGCTCACTGTGCCTCTGTGCATCTCACACATGTGCTCTCTGTGCTCCTGACACAAACACACTGCCGAGCTCATTTTAGAAGTATAATATTACAAAGCAAAGTCATTCTGGCACAACTTCTAGCACTTCTGACACAAAGTGGCCTTTCGGGCCAGTGAGAGGCTCTGGGCTGCTCCCCTAGTGCAGATTGATGCTGAGGAGGAAGCTAGACCAGACTGGAATTTGGGTTTGATTCAAAGGAAAAGTTAAAAAGTTTGGGGGGGGGAGCAGATGCTCAGCTGGTCCAAATCAGGAGAGTTTTGCTGAAGCTCACGAAATGATGTCAGCACAGCCTCAGCCCTGTCTGCTCATCTAAACAGTTCAAGGCTCCAGAGCTGGGAGAGCTCAGGTGGAGATCAGGACCAAAGTCTCCTCCTCCCACTCCCCTGGCAGTGCTTCAGTGTCACTGAGGAACTCCAAACCCATCCAAATAATCCCAGTTCCGAATGCAATTTATTTAGTCTGTTCTCTCAATTATTTTAAAGATGATGTTGACATGGCTGCTTCAAGCAGACTGGTTTTGTAAACACAGCCCTAATTTCACAGAGCACTTGAAGCTCATTCCCTTAAAATCACAGCTCTACCTTGACTCAGTATTAACCCAGCCTGGAAAAACAACAGCCCAGTCTCGTGGGCTCACTCTCCTGCAGGGCTGCTTGAGGCTCTCAATACACTCTCCCTTATTTATATAGCTCCAAATTCTGATGTTAGACACAAATATGGAAGAGCCTTGATAAAAATGACATTCAAAGCTTAATTCATCCCTTTGTTAATGGAGCTGTTGAACACAGCAATTTGCATTTGTCTCCTGAAACCAGAAGGCAGCTGGGAATAGTAAATACAATGTTTTTGCTTTTTGAAAGTCATATTTTAAAAATTGTTCCAAGTATTGATTCTGTTACACTTCATCTTTGTAGCTGCACTCTTACAAACATGTGCATGAGCTGCAGCTGCTGGAGGAGGTGGTGGAAGGTAACCCTGTGTGAAATCTGGAAGGCCTGATGGCAAACCAAGGCATTCCTCTGGTCACATCCCCCAGAAAAGGCAATTTAAATCATCTCAGGCTGGGCAGATTCTGCTTTCTATTTGGGCATCTGGCAGTGCAGTTCACACAGCTACCTGCTCCTTGTGTTGGGCTCTTCTGCAGACTTTTTGCTCACATTTTGATGGCTGACCAACCACATTTCCAAAAGATAAACCAAAGAGACAACACAGTCCTGGCAGGATACAATCAAAAGGTTTGTTTTTTTCCAAAGGGTGTGGATAAAAGTAGCCCTGAGTGGAGGCAAAAAAGCACCCCCAAATTTCAGATTAGGGATCTGCCCCTGCCCAATTCACCTCCCACTGCTGCCTCCGTGGCTGCAGAGGAGGGAAGAAGGCTGCAAGGTTAATTTGTCTCTTGATTTATGCTCCCAAATGCCATTTCCACCTGGCAAGGTGGGAGCACACAGCAGGAATAGCTGGGCCATGTGGGAACAGATGGGAGATGCCATCCATGGGAATGCTGTGCTCTGCCTCAGGAGAATTCCAGCACAGCAACATCTCCAAGCATCCTCCACAACACAGAGCATTGGAATTTTTTTAGGAAACTGCCACCATTTCTGTGCCATTCATCCCAGCCAGGGCTCTCCATCCCCAGCCCCTCTGGCTCCTGGATCCATTGCTGTGCCACCAAGCTGGAGCAGAGGCAGCAGGGCAGGTCCTGGCTGCTGACCCTGCCAGCACCTTCCTCCCTGCAGCCTTCCCAGAAAAACGTCTTTGGAAAGGGTCAGAGAAGTGATACTGACCCTTTGTCTTTCTCAACACCATCAAGTTTTGGTGTAAACACAGAGTTCATGTGTTGGGCAGTCACTGAAAAGTCACTGACCAAGGGAATAACAAATAAATATCCGAAATAAATAAAGAAAAGGAGATGGTGTTTTAGCTGTGGGGGTCTTTTTTTGGGAAATGGGATAAAATGGGTCACAGAGAAAAAGGCAGCAGGGAGTTCATGTCCTGAGGTGGACTCAGGGAGGTGACACATCACCTGTCACCATCAGGAGCTCCCAAATTCAGGATCTTTTCACAACAGCAGATAATTGCTCCTAAAATTCACCCCCTTATCACCTGTTTCTGCCTGCAGGAAAACTAATTCCCCCCTCCCCAGGATGCAGGAAGGATTGAAGGGAAGCTGCTCCCTGCCTGTGGTGGGAAATGCCTTGGAGGGGTCTGAGGAGCACAGGGCAAAGCCAGAGAGCACCAAAGTGCTGCCACTGAAGAGTGGAAGGACAACACTGAAAAGCACAATGGAAGCAACAGCAGAGGAGGGGAAAGCTATTTACCTTTTTAAAGCAGTTTTTCCTCCTTTTCTAAGTTACCTCACGTGTTCCCAAGCATAAACCCACCAGTGATGTCATTTCAGAGGGCACCAGCAGAAACACAGAAAAAAGCAGCTGCTTTATGATCTTTTTGTCCTTATGTTTTGCCTCAACACATTTTTCATCCTCTGTGAAGGCACAACTTTTACACAGCCCCATTTTTACTGAAAAAATCTCCCTTTTGGAGGCTCAGCTACCTAAATGAACCTCTGCAGGGGAGCTGAACACTTTCCCCTTTCGTGGGGAAGCTGCAAACAGAGTTTCTTAATTTCAAAATGCTTCCAACCAATTTGTCATTTTCCTTCCTCTTGGTTTTGGGTTTTTTTTTTGGTCAGTGGATGGTGCACACGATATTGAGCAATAATAACCAGAGGAGGATGAAAACTGCAGCTCAAGAAGGGAGCTCAGGATATGATTCCTCCTCACCGGATGCCTGGAAGATGTCACTGAAATTCTCTCTCCCTCAGTGCAACCCGTGTGGAGCCAATATGAACTCCCAGCAAAGTGCTTAAAACCCCATTATTTATAATAACTGTTAAATGATGAGACATTGTTTACCCAGATTGCAAGATAAATTCTCACTTACAGAATGCTTGCCTGACCGTCCTGAACGTCATCTGGTTTTTATTTAAATGCAAAATGAAATTAGGCTCCCAATAACACAGCAGAAGAATTCAATAAGATGGGGCTTTTCACTTACAGTTTAATATTAACATTTTCCCATAAATGTTAATGAATAAAAGTCTACTGTTTTATGTATTATCCATGGTGGGGAGACAGCAGGCTAGGAATGGAAGGAAAGCTAATCTTTTCATACCACAAATTAGGATATATACTTCAAGGAGGACTAAGTGTTCCCAGCATTGCCAGGGACCTGGCCACAACCCTCTTTCCTCCGGGGGCAGCCAGGGGAGCTGATCCCATGGGGATGCTCCAGGGAGTCTCCAGTGATCACTGAGCTCCTCCCCCAGCCAAAATCCCCTTTGGGTTTGCTTCTCTTTTTCCCTGGCCCTCTCTTTCTGCCTGCCCACATCCCCCAAGGCACACTCTGAACACCAAAAATCCACCACCATCACTGTCCAGTGGGGCCTGGTGCTCTCAGACTCCACCACGGAGAGCAAGGCAGGATTATTGGGAAAATCAGGGGGCTCTTGGGGTGATATTCTGTTAGAGGAAGGTGCAGGGGTGAGGGGAGAAGCACCTGAAGCTGGCAGGGTGGCACTTTGGAGCTCCCCAAAGGACCTGTGCACCCCAGGAGCAGATCCTGTGGTGGAAGAGGGGCTGAGAGGACTGGAGGCTGCAGGCCCTGAGGGTTGGCTCACACTGGAACCTTGCATTGCCTTGGCCCTTGACTTCCCATTTACTGCAGAGGGTTTGCTGTGTTAATGTGTGTTTTGCTGTTTGGTGACTCACACTCCATCCTGCCTCTCTAATAAGTGTTCATTTAACAGTTTGACTGCTTAACAATTTATTGCACAAATGGGTTTCCATTCCACAGCCTCCTCTCCCATCTCCCCTGGAGAGGCCAATGCATAGTTTATGAGGGCTTTGTGATGGTCTGTGCTGCACATCCCAAAAATCAGCACTCAACGGCTCTCTGGGGCTGCTGGGCTTGGGAGGAAGGACAGGAACTGTCTTGTCTTTATTCTGCCACCACCTCAGCAGCTGCAAGAGGTTTTGGCTCACAAAACAGCTGTAAAAATACCAGTCCTGCTTCAAATGCTGGGAGTTGAGGGCTCTTGTACTCACTGAGAGAGATATGCTTGCCATAAGTCATATCCTACACAAAAACAGCATAGAAAGACTCCTAAAAGGAATGACAAGGTAATTATAGGAATTACAGATGGAAAAATCCTGTTGTCTCCTGCCCCCTTTGCAGTGTGGGACTGCTCAGTGTGGGGCAGGCTTCAGGCCTTGGACTTTTAAAGGGAAGATTTAATAAACACTGAGAAATATTTCTAAATATTTAGAAAACCCAAAATAACAGATTTCCAAGCCAAGCTGTACAAACAGAAAATGAATTTAGAAAACTTGTTAAAAACCCAACAGCTTTGGCGTGCACCAAAATATATTTGGGTAGCAGGAACCACCTCCTGGGCAGGATGCTGCAAGCAGAGCTGGGAGGATGCTCAGCCCATACCTACCATGGCTCTCCTCTTGTTCCCCCTGCAAGCAACAGCAGAAGCCTCAGGGATGCAAACAGCTTCATGCTTTAGGAGGCATTCAGCAGACAAATGTGAGCAAAGCCAAGCTAGACAGGACAGATCTTTGAATTTTCCTGTGAAATTCTGGAGTGCTGCAGTTAATTTGCTTAATCAGTAGGAGGAAAAACCACAACCCCAAGCAAACAACAACAACAAAAAAACCCAACCCAACCCAGCAACAAATCTCTAAGAAAAAAGGGAACTGTGTCTCTGTTCACTGCTTTTGAGACAAAGCACTGGAAGAAAAATGTCCAGTTCCAATAATGTCATAACCTGATTACAGCCTGACCAGAAGAGCTAAAACACTTGCAGAACAATGAGTAAGAAATTAAGTTTTAAATTGAGTGCTGGCCCTCTCTCGTGTCACTTCTTTATATTCCAGTAGAAAGGACACTGCTGAGCTCATTTCACATTGAGCAGAGGGAGATGCCTGGATGCAGACACCATTTAGTCATCTCCTATATGTTCCTCCCCATTTCTTTCTCCGGGAGGAATGACAAATCCAGAAATGTGACTGCACTTTGTTTTATTATGATATTGATTTTTCCTGCAAAGGGGAAAGTGCATTTATCCCCCAGGTCTGTGTGCTGGCAGAGAAGGGTTAACAAAATGTTTATCACAAAGCTGGCTTCAGAGTTGAAAGTAATGTGATCAGTAATGAATTTTGTGTTACATTAGGTTGTATAAATGGACAGACAAGCGCAGACAACAAGTGGCCAGGAGTCGGGGCTAATCTAATGATGTAAAAATAGAGACAGCACCAATTATACTTGGGGCCAGCTCAGAGCTCCTGCAGGGACTGCAAATGAATAGGTACAAATCAAATTACTGACTAATAGACGCACTACAAGAGAGGGCAGTCAATGCTAAATACATTAGGGCCTTGTGACCTCTCTGCTCTGAACAGCAGAATCCTAAATTTGACTTAAAAAAAAAAAATCAAAGAAACTCTTGTTCATTTAAGGAGAGCCACAGAACAATGTTATTTGTGAAATGAGTTGAGACACTTTGATATTTTTTGGTTTGTCCCCCTATGGCCACGTTAGGGATGTGGCTCTTGGGAAGCTGAGAGAGGGTTTGCTTTTAGAACAAGGGAAAATACTCTTTGTGCAGAAGTTAAGACCTGATAACAATACAGTTATGTTACATACCAAAACATTTCAAAGCCATGTGCCTCTTTGTGGTGATGTTTTTTACTGCTACTTCACCGGCTGTGTCTGTATCAAAAATAAAATATTTCTTAAAAAAAGTGCCTTGATTTAATAAGAAGAAAAAGAAAAGGAAGCTCCCCACACCAAAATTGATCATAAGTAAATGCAGTTGATCAAGCTGTTATCAAATGGTAGAAAGTCAGAATTATCTTGTGGCAGCAGTGCTTCTATATAATTCTTCTATAAACAGCAATGAACCTGAATTCACACCAGAAATATTCATGGTATCAGCATTCACACCCCCTCCCCCTTAAACAATGTATGACCTGGAAGAAATTCCAGTAAGAAACTCCCAAGACTGGATTTAGAGACATGGGAAATTCCTGGGAAATTAGAAATGCCCTTGTTGGGCCTGTGCAGGGCTGTGGGATGGGGCTGCTCAGGGACACCCTTGGACAGGAGAGAGCAGGAAACCCACACTGAAGTGCTTGATATCCCAAAATGTGTGCAAGGCCAACGCTCCTCTTACCCAGCACTTCAGAAATGGTGGCTCCTAAAGAGCCTGAATTTTCCTTTCTCTTCCACCAGGCCCATCCAAACAAACCTTTTGCAGGAAGAACTGCAGCGAGCTCTCAGACTTATTGGAGGGGGTAATTTAATCTCTGACCCTGGGATGAATATTCTGGAAGTTCAAAGGCTGCTTTTAGCATCGATGTTATTTGATCCACCAGTGGGTTTGCTGCCCAAGCTGGTTTTGCACTGAAATCTCCTGGCAGAAATGCTCTGCAGGGGGAAAATCATTTGCTCTGTGTTCCTATAGCCCATGGTGAGGTAGGATAAAAACCAACTGAGGAGAAAGAAGGGGGAAATTGCCTTGGAAAAATTAAAAGGAAGAGGAAGAAAGAAGAAAGGAGGAAAGGGAGGAAAGGAGGTGGGGGGAAGGTACCACTGAAAGCTCTGACTCTATAAAGGGCTAATCCTATTCCTGAAACTAAATGTACAGGTACATCTGTGTCCAGCTGGCTGCTGATCTTTGAACACAGCTTGTCAGCATGGATATTTCCCCTCTGGAAAACACCCCAGGAAGGATGGCCCTTGCACAGGAGCCACTGGCTTGCTCTCCTCTTCCCAGCTCAGCCAGGCATGCCAGGAAATGTGTGACTTCCCTTCTCCAACCCCCAAATTTCACAGGAAGATTTCAAAGCCATCCCTCTGCAAAGCTCAAAGGTGTCCAGACCCAAGTTAGGCTCAGGCTGGTGTAACCACCCAGCTTTGGCTGGGAACCAGGATCCAAAATGCCTGGAGCCCAATCCTGGGTTTCCTACAGGCCATTCCCTAACAGCATGTCTAATTAGCTCCACTTACTTACATCCCATTAATCAGGTTAAAGAGTTTGCTTCAACATATGAGCTTTCTTCAGCACATTATGAGTTTGTTCATGGAATTTGGAAGGAATCCAGATGCTTTCCTCTGAGGGCCAGAGGTGCACCTCGCTGTGCCACTGGCTTCCCATGGGTGAGAGCTCAGGGGCTTGGAGGTTTGCAGGAGTTTTGGAAGAAAGATGCATTTCAAAAAACATGCTGGTGCTCAGGCTGCAATGTCTTGCTCCCCTATTATAGACTGATTTTAAATATTTAAGCCTAGAAGTGATCAAAATACAGTGGAAAGCTTAGAAAAAGTACTTGCTGAAGAGATAGGTGAATCAGAGGATTTGCTAATGACAGTATTTTTGGAGGGAAAGACTTCTAGCCTGGCAATTTCTTCCTGTCCAGTTTTTGAGTGGAATCCTGTCAGAGATATTTGTCTTCTGGAAGCAGAATTTCATAAATCACAGTCCTAGGTGTTTTTTTTTGGGGGGGGGCATGCAATATGAAGCTCCAGCACACATTTAAGAACTGCACTGCAAATGTAAATATTGCAGCTGCTTGAAAACAAAGCTTTGCAAGCAAAAGAGGGCACTGACCACTAACATTTGTGTCTAGACTTTCATAATATCTTCTTTTCAGTGAGAGTTTGACAGAAACTGCAACAGCAGAAACATCTTTTTGCATCTTTGCCAATTTACGCCTTCCTTGGAATTAAATATCTGGGCTGACAGTTTATGTACAGCAGACTCCACTTCAGATAGACATGGGTCGTCTGAATAATTGGATAACAAGGGGAAAAGCTGGTTTCCCAATCAAGCCAACTAGCTGGATGACTGGAGTTATCATTTAGGTCACAAGGAAAGGAGATTTTTGGGGGGGTCATTTTCCAGACCTGGTTCTTCTCCCACCCACTGTCCGACAGCCCTTGGCACCCAGTCCGAGTCAGAGGTGGAAAAGCCCCATCTAATCCCCCTTCCCTGCAAATGCCAGATTATTCCTCATGTTTTCAGCATCCTCCAGAGTGATGTCTGTGCTATGACCAACCTTTGGGTTGTTTCTGCCTGTGCCTAAGGCATCACCAGAGCCAGGGTTAGTGCTGCCATCCCTGCTTTGCAATGCAGCAGGGCAAGTACAACACAAAGATTCTGGGGATATCAGCTCCCCAGAGTGCTCTGGGCACCATGAGCACCACTTCCTCCCCACCACTGCAGCATATCAGCCCTGATTTCTATATAAACCCACGTGTCAGCTATGCCCTAACAGTTAAGGCATTAAAAGAATCTATTTATCTCTTGCCATTAAGTGCATGTCAGGACCAGTGGAGCGCTTGACAAAGTCCCACTGCCCACTCTACTGCCCACTTTTTGTCCACACACTGGACTCCAGCACTGCACAAGCACAAATCTTCACATTCCCAGTTAAAAATGTTCATTAATTTGTGCTGAAGTTTGAGTGAGACTTTGCAAGTTTTGTTAAATCTCTGCAAAATCTATTTAAGGACTCAAGAGAATCCAAGAAGCACAAACAGGGGTTAAAGCATGTGTAACATAAAGGCATGAATAAATTAAAATAAGTTATATTAAGATTATTAAAAGTATTATAAATTCCACAATTTTGAGTCCAATGCAGAAATATAAACACTGGTTCTGAAAGCAGCAGCAAGATAGAAATCAACTACCAACAAACAAACCTCCAGTGTCCTTTTCTGCTGAGCTCTTTGCTGTCATTTCACTGTGGTGAGTGAGCAGCAGAGAACCCAAGGAAGAAAACTGAGTTTTTTCAAAGAGAATTCAGTTCAGCCAAGCTTGGTTACGATGTAAGTGGCTTGGGGGAAGTGAAAACTCTCCTACTTGTTATGAGCCAGCAAAGACACCTCTTTTTTGAAGTGAGGGTAATGCAGCTCCACACTTATCTCTGCCCATTTATTAAGGAGCAGACAGATGTGAGCCCTTCCCTGTGCTCCCCAGCCTCAGGAATGGTGCTGGCAGCCAGCTCCAGCCCACTCCCCCAGTGAGTGCAGCTCTCCAGGTACATCTGAGCAGGAGAGAACTTTTTCTGTCTGTCTGGTACAGAGGAACAGCTCAAGAGCTGTTAGGGGATGGAAGTGGAAAGGGCACGGGAGTTCACCCTCTTATCACCAGGTTTTCTCTGCTGCTCTGAGTCACCACATGCCCAAATCCTGAGAATAAAGTGTGCTGGTGGTGGAGAGAATCCCACGACAGGCAGGGCAACACAGAGTGTTAATGACAGGGAGAGGAGGGTGGTGGGATGGGGTGAGCTGGGTCAGTGCTCATGTTACTCATTATTGCTGCGTAAAATCGCTGCTCTGAGATGGCATCTATCTTACACTCATTAGGGAGATTTATGGGTCTGGAGCAAGAGCTGGGAGAAATCTCTTTGGATGAATATTAACTCAGTGATGGCATCTCTATAAACAGCTCCTTTCTGTCTTTACACCTGCAGCACTGTGAGCCTCACCTTATGCCAAAGAAATTGGCACTCACTGCCATCAGCTGGATTTGGTGAAAATGGAAGGAAAGTACAGAGCCCTGTCTGACAAAGTTCTTGGTTTACAATATAATACACTGTCAAGTCTCCAGGGCAGTCAGTCACCCTAACCTGGCACATCTGGAAGGCTTCAGCTTTCAGAGGAGGTATTCCCCTCACCTTTCCCCTTCCATACACAGCCTGAGGGGTGCTGACCCATTATCAGCAGAGGATACCCTCCCAAAGTTCACACTGATCACAGCATGGGTCAGTAAGTGATGAAATATGTGCCTTTCTCTATTTTCACAGCCTGCTTTTTCCACCTTCCCAGCCCTTTGCAGACATGAGCTGATTAAAGTCCACATGAGCAATGTGAGGCATCTCCATCCTCACTGCACTGATGGAGCTCTGCAGTCATGGACATGTGAAGTGTCTTGGCCAAGGCCAAAAGCTGGTGAGGATTTGCACCAGAGCTGCAGCAGAGCCATGCTCAGCATTCAACCAACTCCTTCTGTTAATACCAAATCTAACTGATCCTCTGATTTCACCTCTCTCAAGATGGAAATCAGAGGGCAGGCAGTTGGGAAGGTGACCAGCTGGGCCATGAAGGTGTTTCTGCACTGCTCAGCCTGGTTACTCCTGCCTGTACCTACAGACATGGGCTGAAATCCTGCTCCTCTGCATCCTCCTCCTCCTCCAGGCTGAGGGAAGCTGCTGCAGTTTGGTACCTGCTCCACAGTAACCCACCTGCAAAGCAGGATAAGCCCTGATGGGAGAGACTTCTCGAGGAGCAGGAAGAGCTCAGAGCAGCACAAGACCCTCAGTGATAGAGGAGGGCAAGAGCAAAAGGAAGAGACAGCTCCTGCTCTTCCTGAAAGATCCATAGCTTGGCATTCCCACACGTTTCTGCTGGTTTCTCCTCTTTTGCCTTCCCAGGCAAGCTGCCAGGAGAGTGACAAGTGAGTTGGCAGCTGATGTTAGGGGCCACCATCACCATGAGGTGTTTTTACTGGAGGTGTTTTTTGGAACAAGTCGAAATTAATGGAGACAATAAACCCGCAGTAACTGCGCTTTAATTTCTGAGCATCTCCTACCACGGGGCCCCTTCTGACAGAGTAATCTCTGATGTGCCATTCCATTTACTTAAACAGATGATACAATTTATCAATATAATGGACACTGATGAAGATGGATTAATTTGGATTACAGAACCAGAGCTGCACAGTGGCTCTATTCAGGACACAGAATGAGGATATGTGTGATTATGGCATTGTTTGGGGCAGCAGTCTGCACAAGGATGCTCCTGAGCTGGCAGGAGGGGAGGGAGGAGACCCTTTGTCCCAGCTCTGTGATAAGGAAGCTTCATGTGCCAACATCTCAGACTGTGTTTATGTGATCTACCACTAATTTCTTTTTACAAATGACTTCCACCCCACCGAGATCCCCACAAAAGCCAATTAATCAGAGAGAGAGAGCGAGAGAGAGAGCGAGACAGAGAGAGAGAGGAGCGTACAGCGAAAAGGAAAAGCGAAACTTAAAAAAACCAAAAAAACCAAACAAAAATTAAAAATCACCATTGGGTGAGATGTACGTGATCTCTGATCACACCTCTTCTTTGTACCTGTTCCTGATCCCACCATGTCCCTGCTGGGGGATTCGCACATCGCGTCGGCCAGGCGCTCCCGCAGCCCCTCCTCGCTGTGCTCCATGGAGGACATGTGGCGCAGACCGAAGTTCTCGGGCCAGCTCCCACACACCTCCAGCAAGGTCACGCTCCGGTCGAAGGCACCTTCAACACACAAAGGGGACACGTGTGGGACACCCTGGCGCCGAGCTCCTCCCGCCTGCCTCGCATTTTGGGTGCCCTGCAAAGCTGATTTCAGCACTCTGGTTGGAAGGGTTTGTGGTACAGCACAGCGGGACCTGAAGGATGGACCGACTTCGACCAAGCAGCTGAAAGCAAAAAGGTGAAATTAAAATACAGACTCAATTCTGGTCTCACACTGGTGAGAGTCAGGAAAGCAGCACGATGACACAAATGTGAATGGCATACATGTGTTTTTATGCTAGACAACTAGAAATTATTTTTGAAGTTGATTAGTCTTCCACTGGGCTGCTGCTGAGATCCTTCTTCCCCATCTCATCTTGGACAATAGAAACAGTCATTTTGTCTTTGATAATGGGCAGAAATTTTAGCTAAAACCTCTTTCTTTCTTTGGAACAGAGAAGTGCAGCAGCATGGCAGAGCTGCCTCATGTCTGATGAGGGAACAAATGGATCCCTTCCCTCACTCTGGGATATCTGTGGGTTTTCTCTGCTTCTGCACTGGGAAGCTTTAGGTCAAACGTGCTCTGACAGAGGCTCTTTCACCAGCAGCGCCGACTGAAGGCTCTGGCTCTTGTGAGGGAGAGCACGTACCTACAAAAGATACTTCAAATAATTCCTTGACTTGCAGTTATTACCTCATTCACAGCAGGGTATGATGTTCTGCCGAATGCAAAGATTAGATTCTGAATTCAGGATCACTTCAAAGTACAAATTAAAATTATTCTCCTTTATTATACAGCAAGTCTTCTGCAAAGGCTTACTTAAATCATTCCCACTTGGAACAAGATTACAGTTATGCTTTGTTGCTTCAAGCACATACCATTTACTCCACTATTAGGTAACTGAATATGCAGCGTTTATTGTGCCTGGTTTCTGCCAGCCTACCGAGGGGAAAAAATGCAAATGCCAATGTTTCTCAAAGTTAAAAGTACATGAAACACGTCCTTGTTATCAGGCCTTTGGTTTTCCCCTTTGATCAGCCGTCAGAAACTATCTACACTTGTAGTCTGTGACTGTACAGCTTCACAGCACACTCCCTGCCACTGACAGGTGGTAATAGAAAGGGTGAGAGACCGAGCCCCGCGGCAGGCGGCCCTTCCTCTGATAAGGCCCAAAGTACCGGGTGATAACCGTGCGTAAACACTCGCCCAGCCAGTTAATCCATACATCAGCAAAGAGGGCCAGATAATTCTGCACTCTAATGGCACGGACCAAAGCACTGGGGCTGGCATTCAGGGATTTATATGGGCTGCAGGGGTGACTCCTGGCTCCCGGATTTCAGCGGCGCTCAGGGCGCTGATTTATCTCCTGGAGCGGATTCCTGGCACAGGAAAACCATCAATGCTGAAATGGACCTCTCCAAATGGAGCCCGTGGCTCTCGTGTGATACACGCACTTGAACTCTGGATGAATCCCAGTTCAAACCGAGAGGAGGAACGACCAAATATTTCAACTTTTAATGGCTCTCTGGATTTATAAGGTTGCTCCAGTCTGCTGATTTGTTTTAAAGTGAGGGTTCTTGAAGCTTGTTTGAGAAAATGCAGGGAGGAGGAGAAGTAATTTCAGTGATGTTTAAATCCCTACAACGTTTTCATGATGTCGGCTCTCCTAAAGGCAGGAGGGAAAGCAGAATTTGGGGGTTTTTTACAGCTTTTTTTTTTTCCCCAAATCATCCTTCTGCAGTTTCATGCAACCCTGAGAACCCCTCTCCAAGACCCCATGGATTTCAGTTGTTTTTGACAGAGCTGAGAATGATCAGGAGGGGACTTTTAAACCTGCTTCCCAAACCTCAGGGAAGCAGCAGGCACACGCTGAGCTCCCACAGGTTTGCAGGGTTGTGCCAGAGATGAGAAATCTCTTCTTTCCTGGTGTCAGCCCTTATTCCAAAAGTGAGAAATGGGAGCATTTCTGCTCCCATAAGCAGACATATGAATAATAAGGCAAATGGCTTTTGAAGCTCTGCCAAGATGCCTGCTTGTGTGTACAGGGAGAAACTTCATGGAGTGCTGGGCTCTGGCTCCTGAGATCCTTGAGTGAGAGCAAAGGAGACAAGTGCAGCGTTACCTCTGCAATCAGGGCCAGGAGCTGCCAAAACTTCTTAGCAGCAACGTGTGAGGCTGCAAGTGTTAATGCAAATGCAGGTTAGAGGGATTAACTGCACTAGAAGTTTGCTTGTAAAAAAAACTGTAGGGCTGGGGAAGCTGCAGTTTTATCTTTCCTCCCTTTTCACTCCTTCCCCGTGGTAGCAGTGCACATCTGGCAGGAGCATTGATTTCCAGACATCCAGCTGGGATTCAGCAGCCACCACTGCACCCCGTAGGTGATCACTGCCTGCAACAGGCAGAGGAGGTCCTGGCACCATCATCTGCTCTGTGCTGCAGTGGATCCCACAGATTCCCCCTTATTTCAATGCAGATGTTGATAAAATGGGTTCCAGGTAAAGCTGAACGTGCAGAGTGTGACTGAGGTTATCCAGGGCATGAGGGTAGAAAAGGGGATCTTGCTTGAGCAGGCAGGTCCTTTCCTCCTGTAAATCCCTGGCTCTGCCCCTCTCTGATGTAAAACAAAACTGTTTCAGGAAAAAAACAAGATTTATTGTCATAGACCTTCCTGTTCCTCTTGACAGTGCATCAGCAGACAGCACATGTATCAGAGTGAAATAACCTTTTCAAGGCAGAATTAAGTTCTGGGTATTTTCACACCTTGGAAAGTGACTCTGGAGTCACATGGCATGGGCTGGATGCTGCCAGGGGCCTTTGGGTGCTTTGCCCTGCCTGCATCATTCCCTACACGCATCATTCCCAACGGCACACGGGCTAACGGCATTAAACTCCCACTGACAGCAGCTCACCCTATCTCTGCTATTTATTATATTGTAATCTCTCCTTGTGGCTGCCTCGCTCTCCCCTTTGCAATCCCAGTATCTCACTTGATAAAGTATCGAATTCCCCATCGCCGGCCAGCGAGGAGTTTACAAATAAACCTCCACAGAGCATCCTGCTCCTGGCATGGCCACAGAACCAAAGGGCTGAGAAGGCTCCTGCTGATTCCAGGGATTACTGAGGGTTGAGGGGAGGCAGGCTGACAGGCTGCTGAAACCCTACTGACAGCCACCAATATCAGCCCCTGAGGTGTGAAGCCCAGACTTCCCTCTGTCCCCCCGGCCCGGCTGCAGCTCTGGCTGGGGAACAGGTTCCACCTAAAAGGAGCAATTCATTTAGGAACAACTCAACAGTGAGCAAAGCAGACATTATGTGAGTCAAGCAATTACTTGTGAAATCCTGGTGAAATCTCATTAAATCACCAAAAAAACCCCTCTCATTGACTTAAATTGTGTCAATATTTCATCCCTTTGCACGGTGCTTTCAAGCCTGCAGAACATTTACTTCTCCCTTTATTTACTGAAGTTGGAACTGAGTGGAAATGAAGACCATCAGCCTCCTCTCTATGATGTCCAAGCATCATCCCAGAGTCCCACATCAACCCAAATGGAACTAGCAGGACCCTTGGCTTGACCACCTAGGTCAAAAGTGCTTTGTTTTCTAATTCCAGCTCCAAATGTTCTGAGATAATTCTGCTCCACACACCGAATATTCCTACTAAAACTTTAATTTTGCCTGAAAACAACCTCCCACTTCTCTCTTTCCACAGACATCTGCCTCCCAAGGAGCACCACCCTTTTCTCTTGCCACTGCTGATGGAGAAGAATCAGGTCCCCATCTTTCTGCTTAACATTTCTTGCATTTTATTCATGGCAAAGGCTTCTGTCATTACTCACACCAAATTACCTTGCTTAGACACACAGGATTTGTCTTCAGCATTGCAATTGTTTCAAGGCTTTTAATATAAAAGCAAAATAAATTCTACAGAAGGAAGGAAAAAACCCAACACCCTAAACATTGGAAATGTCCTTTCATTTCACAGCCCCACCAAGCAAGAGTGAGAAAACCAGAGAAACTTCTTTTCTTCTCTAAAAAAAAAAACATCTAGTAGTAAAAAGTATTTTTTACAAAATGTTTTAATGCTTCTAATGTGTTATTTTTCTAAGTCAAAATAGCTAAGCTAAATCTTTCACCATAGCCCTTTAATTCAAAAGCCAGGGGAAATTTTTTTCATTAAACCTCTGGACGGCTTTGTTTAAAATATGAAATCAAGTAGCTCCATTTCCTGTCTTCTAAGGAACAGTAAATCAAAAAGAGAACGTTCTCCAAAAATACAGTAATGGTTCTATTAAAGAGCTTGACAGTTTTGAGCCTCACCTTGCATATTGCAACATACATGTGAGCAAAAATAACAGAGTGAAGAGGAGGGGAAACGACCTGTTGATTTTAATTGATAAAAGATGCATCCTGATCAATGGGATGGGGCTTGACCCCAGCCAAGAGGGACAGAAAGGTTGTCCATCACCTCTCCTGCTTCTCCTGGCCTTTGCAGAAGCAGGAGAGGATTCTGAAGGGAGGCCTGACCCTCCTGGCTCTGGACACGCTGGTGACCACCGGGAGCTGCCCAGAAATGCCTCGGCCGGGAGCGAGAACCCCCATGAGAACCAGGGCATGGAAACTCCTCACCCAGAGCACCGAGTCCAACTGTAACACACCCCATCTAAACATGAAAGGTTGAACTTTCCTACAGGCTCTGCCAATTCCCTTCCACGCCATAACTTTGTGATTCCAGCAGGAATGCCACAAAGCGGCCGCTCTGAGCACTCCAAGGGGGATCTGAGCAAATTCCCTTATTTGAGTGTGAAGGAAGCAGCATCCCCCTGGCTTGCCCTAGACCTGGAGCGTCTGTGCTCAGGGATGTGCTGCTGATCCCCTCCTGTGCGTGGCTCACACGCTGCCACCTCGCTGTCCCATGCACACCAGCTAACACAGGACAGAACACTGTTACACCAAGGTGTGAGCGTTAATTATTGCCTTTGGAAACCATGGCAGGAGCCACAGCCTTTGGAGTGACTCTGCTCCCTGTCATTTTCCCTCCCACAGAGTTTCTTTTTTTCCAGAACTGCTCACAGTTCTGCTATAAACAGGACATTACTCACCAGCCCTGTATCCTGTGAGTGCAGTTAATTAATGGAGCCTTCAGCCGGGGTACCCGGTCCCACAGGCAACCAACACTTCCAAATCCCTTTGAACTCTTGGCTAAGTGAGGCTGAGAGGCTGCTCGTCCCTCCTCAGCACCACAGACTTGTAAACAAAGGCGCTGTTTATTCCTCTGTCAGGATTTCTAACGGAGTTTGGGGCAGACCCGGGAGGAGCAGCCTCGGGAGCCCCGTGCCCAGCAGCTCCACAGATGTCAGGCAAGGAGGCTGCTCCACCACTGCCCGTGTCCCACGGGGCCACAAACTCAGCACAGAGGCCCAGGCAATGATGGCAGTGTCCAGGATCACAGTGCAGGTCCTTGGGGACTGTCCCAGCCTCCTGCTCCTCCCCACATCCCAACAAACTCCGACTCCTCTGCACAAGGGGTTAACCAGGGGCTCGGAGATTTGGGATGATCAGGAGCATAGCCAGGCATCACAGCCGTCCTTGAAGGCTTTCAAATGAGAGCAAGGCTGCAATTTTCAGAGCTGGAGCAGCGAGATATTTTTATAAATACATAAATCTTTTCAAGGAAAAACAAATATAGAGAAAAGAATGTAAACATTATTGTAAAATGCATAATAAAATGTCTGTTGTTTGTTAATTTTGCTCCTTATTATCCAGCCTATCTGTACCACCGATGTTGAAACATTTGCCTTTTAAAAAGTTTTTTTTAAACTCCCTTATTCATTTAAAAATAGTTTCCTGCATGTTATATGAATAAGCAAAACCTAAGGTCCTAAATCCAGGGGAACTTTGAAGTATGAAACCCACGGTCTATGGGAACTATGTTTTCATTAATCAAAGTAGATGTTTCTAAAGCCATCAGATTTATCATGACTGGATTTCATATGTGAAACCCAATATACACACAGACATACACTGCTTGTCCTTTTGGATTAGTGCTGACCTTTTACTCTCCTTTCTGAAG
Source organism: Notiomystis cincta (assembly GCA_013398075.1). Taxonomy (NCBI): domain Eukaryota; kingdom Metazoa; phylum Chordata; class Aves; order Passeriformes; family Notiomystidae; genus Notiomystis; species Notiomystis cincta. Next base: position 36,072 of record VZRX01003824.1, read on the forward strand.
GATCTGCCTTTCCTCAGAGCGGGGCTGCCCTGCTTTGCCAAAGGAGCCTTGACAAAGTGCGTTTCCAGCTCTCCGCTTTCTGTGTCTGAGTACGAGCCTGGGCTAAGGTCAAAACATAAATGATTAAGTGTATTTATTAAACTCTGCCTTTGCCTTGAATGCTCCCAGCGAGTGTCAGATGCCATCTAAGTGCAGATTCCTGCTGGCAGCACACCTGGCCACCAAACGAGGGGCCCCGGTGCCTCTGCAGCCCCGCGACCCCGAGAGCTGAATGGAGCCCCCCCAGCACTGCCAAGAGCTCCTCCAGCCCTTGCTGAGCTCCTCCAGCCCTTGCTGAGCTCCTGGCTTCCCCAAGGCATGGAGGTTAGTGAAAGGACACGGGGCTGGTGAACAACTGGAGGCAGGATGTGACAGCCACCCAAAGCCGGGCTTCAAAAGAGAAAATGCAACAAAACGAGCGCGTGGCGTCCACGGGGGAATTTCTGCCCTGGTTCTGCAGGAGCAAAAGCACAAGGCTTTGTCATCTTGCCTGAAAGAGCAACCCAGGGGCTGGGGCACAGGTGGGCACAGGTGGGTGCTGCCACAGGTTGCACCCATGGAAAAGGTGCAGCTCATCCACAGCCTGAGGAGCGCAGTGCACTGAAAAATCAGCTGTGAATGTTTTTCCAATGCTGGATGCTATCTAGGTGCCTAAAAGCAAAAAGAGATGGAAACTACAGTATAACTGGATGTTGTTATGATTTTGAAACAAAATATCCCTTTATGAAACAATTAATTTCCAAAGAAAAAAGTTCCCTCTCCCCCTTGAACAGCAAGATTCGTGCATATTTTAACGCTTTACAGAATCAGAATGCCTGGAAAAAATCAGGAATGCTACAACCAGCCCCAAACCCCCTTAGAGATTAACATTTCTCTATATTTAATCCTGGCATAAGCAGAGTGTCCTGAAGAACCCAGGGCTCTGCACAAGCTGGGCTGAGGGGGTGTTACCAGGTATGAATCTGCACAGCAGAAAAACTTCACCTGATGTTCTTTCAACCTCCAGGTCTGGAAATTTCATTAAAAAAGGATTCACAAAAGATCTTCAGCACTTCTTAGCTTTTGCAAGGTTGGAAATGTTTTCTTGTGGTATTCACATACTTATAATTCTCAGTCTTGGTTAAAATTAGAAAATCCACTAACGTGGGGTTTTTTTTCTCCTAGTAAAATTTCCCACTCTCTGAAGATCTACGACTTAGCTAAGCTTACAATAAGATGATTATTGAGATTTTCAACAATGCCTAGGAAATTTAAACACACAATGAATTCCATTAAATCTCAGTGGAGGCTTTTTCAGACGAGCCTGTATTTTGTTTGACTTCCCTGAATAAAAGCGGCGATTTTAGGATGCTGAAGCCTTTTGTGTTGGCTTTGGTGGGGAGAAAGCTGTGTGAGATGCAGGAAGGATACATCTGGTATTCCTGTGACACCACATTATGATCCTTATTTCTTCATATGCCAAGTCAATTCTGAACTCTTGGGAAGAGGTTTGCAGGCATACCCTGTTTTAACAAGGTAGAAATATGCCAATTCCACTGCAGGGGCTGGAATAATACATTACTTCCCTTAAGAAAACAGATTTATCTTGCTTATTATCAATCTCGTGGCATGTGCAAATGCATATCTATATACACATGTACAAAGGACACATAATGGATTAGAAAAGGCTCATATTTACCCACAAGTAAGAAAAGATCTGACAACTCATCGGGGTTTTTGGGATAACTGAGATCTTATGTTACACTTCAAGACACAAGCGTGGATTTGTCATCTTGCTTGAGCCTTAGTGGTGACTGTGTGAGCCAAGAAATTTAATTCTGATTGTTTCATTTGAATTAAAAAAAATCTTAGTGTTGAAAAAACATTGGAACTGTGCTGTGTACTAATATATCACTGCAATTGTAACAGGAGACTCCTTCTTGTGTAATAGAACAGGGAGTGTGGAAAGGCCGAGTTCATTGTGGGTACAGCTCATCTGCAGCTGAATGCTGGGGACACTGGATTTCTGAAACCTGCTGCAAAGGAGGGGTGAAGGCTTCCCCACCCCAATTCCAGCTGGATGGAGCTGGATAGATGTGGCTCTGTGCCCAAACCCTGCCCCAGCACCCTCAGCATCCTCCAGGCAGCACACCCAGTCTGCCTGAGACACAGAATTCTGCTGGGCTTGGGGTCATTCCTTCTTCATCAGTAATTTGCAGCCTGAGAGATGTTCACAAACAAGGGGAGATAATGGGCAGTTTCTTGTCAGCCAGCAGAGAGCTTAGAGCAGAGCATCTGTGGGGAAGCAGCTCCGGAAACACGAAATTTGGTTTATATCGCTAACAACCCGTTAAGAGAAAAACTGGAATATTTTTTGCATTATAAGAGCAAATATTTCTCTGGTCTCATATCACCTTTCCCAGATGAAACATTTCACAACCCAGCTGACTTATAAACAGAAACCAAAATATTTTCCTAAGGTGGATCACTGATCCCACTTGGGGCTTCCAAGCTGTAATTTATTTGTCTTACCTCACTATGAGATAATGTACACACTGGTTCCAAGCTACTGTCCAACCACTACTTGGACATGGCATAAAGAACTCTCACTTGCAAACACCAGGCACTCTCTGGGTGTTTGGCAGTTGGTCACAGGGCGACTTTTCCTGCTGTTTGTGCCCAGCACAGTGCCCAGTGCAGCACAAGGTGCAGGATTCCAGAATGGTTTGGGTTGGAAGGGACCTTCAAGATCATTCTGTTCATCCAAGCCCTGGCCAACCTGGCCTTGAGGACTTCCAGGGATCCAGGGGCTCCCTGTGCCAGGGCCTCCCACCCTCCCAGGGAAGCTTCCTAATGATGAACCTTCTGACACCTCTGTAGCAAATCCCACTGAGTTACCATTCCATTTATTAGGGTTTTATCCAATGGTATGAGCAGAGCCTGCTGGAACCACAGCTTCCCCTCAAGTATTTTAACCTATTTCACAACCAGCACGAGATGGATTCAGCTGTTTAACCAGAGTGATGGGAATGTTTGTGTTTGGGCCACAAGGATACAGCACCATTAACATCAAGAACTGGTTTGGAAACTCAGCAGCTTCTTAACTGAGTGACCAAGATCAGGGAATGGAGAAGAGGTTACAAAACACTCCTAAAGCACTGAGGCAAAATGAGTTTTCAGCACTGATAGAGAGAATTTTATTGTTTACACTAGGGAAGAGTCACAACATTGAGGTTTAAGGAACTCACCAAGGTGACCACAATGAAATCTTCTGCCTGAGGACAACCCAGTGTGATGCCACATCTTCCTACAATGTGTGGAAACAGAGATGGGACCTCCAGAGCCACCAGGCAGCACACACCAGGTACTATTCCATCAGCTCTGAGCATTTTGGAAATTGCTCACTCCAAATCTCTAGATCCCCCCAAGAACACCAGAAAAATCTGTTGCTTTAAGGACTACAGAGAAACGTGAAATTTTATGTTTAGAAAGTAATAAAAACTCAACAAAACCTTAAACTTGTTTCCTTGTAATCCTTCCAAGTCAGGGAAGATAAATTTTTTTGGCCCAATTCTGAATTCATTAAAAGCATGTGCCAAGTTGCACGAGCAAATTATCTGAGCTCCAGCAAGGACTGGACCTACAAAGCAGTGAAACCTCTGGTTCTGAGCCAGCTTAAGCATATACTTACTTTTAAGCATGCAAACAGCCCCAGTGACTTCAATGGGAGTGTATACATGCTGAAAGTTAAGTGTGTGCTTAAGTGTGCTGCTGGAGCAGGGCCAGAGCACTCGGGAACTCGCAGCACCAAGGTCTCAGCTCCTCCCAGACCCCATCCAAGACAGGGATTGCACTCCAGCCACGCAGGACCCAGCTAGGCAGGAGCCTGAAGTTTTCCTCTGCATCCATGGAGGAGGTTTTGCCCTTGTCACTTGTGGTATCCATCAGGCATCTGGCGGCTGGATAAGGCAGAGCGACGTCGCAAGGTGAGATGATGGAGTGAAAAAATGATTGCAGCTGGCACATCCCAGCCTAAGGCTTTCGGTCATTTAACTCATCTCCCTCTCATCCTCAGCACAGGCTCTGCTCAAAGGGCAGGGGATTCACCCTTCCCCAAGCTTCATGTTGGCTGCAGCAGCTCCAAGAGCCAAGAGGGAGCCGTGGCTCCCCGCTCGTGGCTGACAGCAAAGCTTTCAGGAAGCAGCAAGAAGTCCTTAAAAAAGGAGTCACACAAGGTCTTTGACTGCCTCGAGTGACAGCAGCATTTCCTGCACTTGACAACAGCACTGACCTGCTACAGGAATCACTAAGAGGTGACCAGAAGGGTGTGCCTGTGGGGCATCACCCTAATGGGGCTGAATTAAAGGCAAATTTTCCTTACTCTTTCTTACTTTTCTTCCTGATGGAAGTGGGTGCATCAACCCAAAATAATACAAAATAAATCACAGCTAAGAGGAAAGTCTGATAGTTCACGTTGTTCAATCACAGTGTGCCCTAAGTTGGAAGCACAAGAACGGGATTTTTATAGTCAAATTTGTTTTTCTTCCTTCAATAAACCCTGTTTTGAAGCACTGATGGGAAGGACGTGCTCTGCTCTGATTTGTGGTGCAATAAAACCTCTAATGTCACTTGGGATGGACCATTCCACCAGAAACCACCTGCTGCAGACAGAGGGAAGGAGGAGACATTTTGGTGGGAGTCCAAACCATGACACCCCAAAGCCCTGCCTGACCCAAGGGGCTGATCTCCCTGCATCTAGGAAGAACCATTCCAGTTTTCTGATGATCCACATTTCCAGCACTGTGGCCCTGTCCTAGGATGGTCCAAGTGGGTGTTTCTCATTTCTCACTTCCCCAGGAGGCCCTGATTCAGCTTTACAGCACCTTCAAAACACACTTTATAGCACCAACTGGCTTAAGGATGCCTGGAAATGTGGGATCATCCACACCTGGAATTGGAGCTGCTCCAAAACACAGAGGAGGGGAGCCTCAGGTCTCTCCTCATGGACCAAAGCATCAAAAACCAGCACTGTGGCTGTGACTTTCTGGGTTGCAACACCTAAATCTTGCTGCAAAATCAGCTTCTACCCACATGAATAATTTGATGATTAAAAAGATGCTGCTTGCAAAGGGAAGATGGATTCTGAGAGCTGCAGTCTACCATTCCTGTGGACAATAAATATTCCACTTAAATCATGGCTTGTACATATTTGAAAGGATAAACCTGCTACTAATAACCACGAATCAAAAGAGAAGATTCCAATTTTTATGCCAGAAAGCTAACAAAAATCTTCAGTGTGTTATAAACAAGTATCCATCATTATAAACTAAGTTCAGTATGTAAAAATCCAAAGATGGAGTTTATTGTCTTTAATGGCTGAGAAATGACAAGAGTGTTTGGTTGAAAAGGAATTTAGCAAGAAGTAGTTCTGTACCAGAATCAAAATCTGCCTTTAAACAAGAAAATCAGTGCTGACAGTTTTACAGTAGAATTAAGCTGCGGTGAACTCTCAGAAGTGGGGCTAATCACAAGTTTCTGGGGAATTTAATGAGGAAAAGAAAGCTGATTATTAGGGAGACTGATATAATTCAGGTAAAAGCTGATCCCATACCTTTTCCAGACTAAAATTATGAGTGAAACCACTGATGTTTTGCAGAGGGAATCGCTCTCTGCAGCCTGCAGAACCGCCTCCTGTGGGGAGGATCTGTGAGCCCATTGGATACAGTGCTGCTCCAGCTCCAAGCATCCTCCCATCAGCTCAGGGCTTCAGCAGGAAAAACTTACTTTAAACCAGAGAGAAGCAAATCCAAGGAGGAGAGGGAGATAATGAAGATATGAGAGGGATGCAGCACTCGTGATGATGTGGCTGTGTAAATTCAAGGGGAAGTATTTCCTCCAGTGGGCAAGCTCAAAGGTGGAAGTTGTCCAAGGGGAATCTCTCAAAAGCCCTGGACAGCAGCAAAAAACATGACAAAAAACTTGCCAAATGTTTTAGTGCTGTGCTGAAAGATCAAGGTGAAAGGAGCCTCTGCGCTGGAAGCCTTGGAACAAAGACAGAATTTCCTGGAACAGAGTGTGAAGCTGTTCAAACCCATCATCTCAGCTGTGAACTGAAGAAATAACAATAACAGTTTTATAGAGAGAGGAGGAAAAGGAAAAGAGGGAGAAATGAAGTAAAATCATTTGCCAGACCCAAGTAACACCAACGTCCCAATCTGCAGATGAATTTAAATCAAGGAATGAGAGAAAATCTGCGGGATGTGAGATGAAGGAAAGGAAATATTTCTGAGCACATTAAGGGACCAGATTGGGAATGTATCCTGGGAGAAGTCACAATTATTACCTTTGATACATTAAAAGCTCAACAGAGGCACGAGGAGTTTCCTACATGGAGAATAGATTCCAAAAGTCTGTGAGGGCACGTTCAAAGCACTGGGGGAACAGCGGGGCAGCTCTGGTGTCTATCAAGCATGTTTATTGATGTTCTTGCTAGCTGAGGCAAGGTTTGGGAACATGGATCATAACACCATTTTTATACCCTATAAAATACACTGTGAAGTGATGAGAAATGGGAATTGCTGAGCTGCACCAGGCAGGTCCTTTAGAAAGGAGAGCACTTTTTCGTGAGAGTTTTTACAGCGCAGAGAGCAATTCTCTTCTTGTGGTGAAAAAAAAAAAATTGGGAAGCCTCCAAGGCATATGTTTCACAAATCTCCAAAAAGTGGAAAACAAGATTCCAAGAGGAGAAGTGTGAGAACAGAAGTTCAGGGCGAGCTTCCTGTGTGTCCCACACCGGGGACAGACGGGGCAGGGACCAGCCCAGGACATTTGCAGCCTCCCCAAGCTGTTTGCCTCATAACTGGTGTTAGGCTGGGATTTGGGATTGCACTGGAAGCTGGTTGTCCTGCTGCAATCACAGCAGATTTCATTTAATGGCATTCAAAACAGAAGGCAAAAATGGAGATGTTTAAGCCCACCTGCATTTTCTGCTCAATCGAGCAGAGAACTGCCTTCCCATTCCAGGAGAGAATTAGCATCTTAGCACCTTGTTTCTCCAGGACATTTGACCTTTGCAGCTCTACAAACCAAGGCACTGGCTAATTTTCATCTAGTTGGACACTGTCAGGAAACTACTGAGGAAGTGGGAGACACTGGAGGTGTTTTGGTGAAATATTTAAACTGCAGAGTTGCCTCTGAGCTGAAGGCACCTTGTCCCCAGAGCTCCTGAAGCCCTGCCAGGGCTGGAGATGATGATGACCTTCATGGGCATAATTCCATCTTTTCCAGAAGTCAGAGCCAAATCCATGCCCAAAGCTAAACTCCTCAGTTCATCAGGTGGGACAAGGGAGAGCATCACCTCAGAAGTTTATATCAACATGATCTTTTTTTGGGAGATGCAAACATGGTTGTAAGCATTTCCTTACTGGAAATGTTTCCAACACAGTGGATACTGTGGAAGCCAGAGCAATGGAGGCAGTAAAATAACTCTCCAGCTTAATTCTGCCCTGCCCAGGGAAGACACCTGTCCATCTTATGCCTCAGTTTCTCCATCTGTCTAATAGACAGGAGCCACCTGACTTCAGTTTTCCAAAAATAAATACCTGGGAATGCTCTGAGGTCTCAGCAGTAAGTCAGTGCATACTGCTGCTCACAGAAGACCCCCTGTAGTTAACAATATGACTCTGGAACACCTTGAAAATCCAAACCAGATGAGTACCGTGCCCATCTACATCAAAAAGCTGCCTTTTTCCAGACTGTGCTGTTGTTAGGTCAGAAAGCTGCAAGGCCCTGGCTTCTGAGGGATGAGCATCAAAAGTTTTCAGCAGCTTCAGAGACCCCATCCTAATTCTCACAGCAGCAGAGACAAACAGCCTTAAGCTGAACTGGGAATCTCACTGTTCACACAGAATGCAGTTCACCTCTGTGCTGAGAAGGCCAATATGCCATTTAAGACCCATTTTCAGGGCTTAGCAAGACTTAAGTGGTGCACAGACCTAAGGCACAGGAGGGGATTTTACTCCCAATAAACTACCAAGAGCCCACAGTGCAAATTTCTGCAGGACCCTTGACAGGATGACAGCTACAGAAACATAATAATCCAACAGACTTGTTACCACCAAGTCCACCTACCCTTCTCCTATAAATAATAGGCCCAAGACAAAGGAAGTGGGAATTAGATGCTTGTGGTGAATTGCAGAGAGCCAAAGACCTTATACGATACCTAGTACTTACATCTACACTTAATTAGGAGTGAAACTGCAGACATGAGACCTCAACATGTGGTATTCACATGTGGGCTCAAAAATACTGTCAAATCCAGTTTTCTTAAGGTTGAAGCATCGAGGGAATGATGCAGAGGGGAAGTCTGGAGATGCCTGATGGACATCCCTGGCTGCCTGGGTAACGTGCTGTGCCCAGCAGCTCCAGCTCTGCCCTCACACCCCCTGCAAGCCAGCCAGCTCCAGAGAGGTCCTGAGGTGTCTGCTGGATGCACTGATTGAGCAGCTCAACTGAAACAAGATGGAATCTGAAATTCAGATGTCAGTGTCAGGACTAATAGGAAACAGGACGCAGCTACAGCACAACCGCAGCGGTCCAAATTCTGGGCTCGCTTACGACCTGGCCAGCCCAGTCAGAGCTCAGGGAATCTGCATTCTGTTGTGCTTTAATGATTTTGTCTTGCAGACTTAAAAATAAACTTGTAACTTTTTTTTGACCCTTCATAAAAGCCCAGCTAAGATTTTCTCCAGGAATAGACACAGATTTGCTTGTTATCCTGACATTACTTGACTTCAGAGCTGCCTGCAACCTCTACTGGTGAAATCCCAGTTCCACCAAAACCAACAGGAGTTTTGCCAAGGCATTCACTGAAGGCAAGGTTTCAAAGGGAAAAATACATTAAAACACAAACAAAACTTTTTCTACAGACATTTAAAATAGATTTTAAAGAAGGTATTCTGAGAGTGCAACTCTGTGGATGTCACCATCACGTTGTGTATGAACAATTCATCATTTCTACAACACTGTAGTGAGTTGGACAAGCTCTCTGCGAACAAAACCAGAGACATCTGCAAATCGGATTTAAAACCTTTTTTTTTTTTAAACAAAATGATTAAAAGTTGAAGAAACACTTCCATATGGAAGAATCTTACCCAACAGGTCACCACAAAGACACTTCAAACACAATAAAACAGGAAGTGCTAAAAAAAGCATAGCAGCTCACAAAAACCCCCACAACCTTTTCCACAGAAAAAATATATGTCACCCTGTGCAGAAAAACCATTTGGCAGCATAATGTGTCTTTAATCTGCTCAATTTGCTTATTATAGTAAAGGGTTAGAGGAATTTTCAAGCAGTGGCCAAAAATACTACAATGATATCCTCCCCTTGAAAAGTAAACTTACTTTAAGTGAATTAACTTCTTCAACTTAAATATTTCAAAGCTGAAAGTGCTCCCACTGAAAAAAAACAAAGCTCCTGCCCACAAAGGATGGTTTAACTGCTCAAAGCCAGGACCAGCAGTGTCTGCCCAAGCTGGGCTCTGCCAGGCTTTGCTCCTGGACAGCCCTGCAGAACTTGGGGTAGGGGAGCAGCAAACACCCAGCTGAGCTTTTCATGTGCCTCTTATTGGACTTTAGAAAGGCAGATGCACTTTGAGGCAGCAGGAAAAGAAAATATCCCAATACTCCTCAACCCTAATCCTGATGGTTGCATGCACAGGGCTGGGAGCAGAGCTCTGCTGGCACCAGAGTCAAGCTCAGGATTACCCCATGTCAGAAACAAATTGATTTTGAGCCTATTGATCTGCCAAATTGCTTATCAGATTTGAGAGCCTTTAAAAGTCAAGATAATAGTTAGAGGGGATGGAGATTACCCAGGGAAACCATGTTCCTTTCGTGCCTACCCTGACACAAACAGGGCACAGGGTGATTTGAGTGACCATTGCTGCTGGTCTCTGCTCTACTGACCCAAGTGCTTGGTCATGTTAAAGCTGATAATTTATACAAATGTCATGGCAATTTCCCAGCTTATCTACAGCTGGAGAACTGTGCATGTGACCAACTTGCAACTGCCTGTGGCACAGCTGGGCACAGGGCAGGACCCAGGGCAAAGCAGCATCCCCTGTCCTGGCACTACAGACCTGCCTGGAGGAGGCCAACAAAGATAATGAGAGGAAAAATTAAGGAAATTGAGGCTGCCTGCTCTTGATATTTAATATCCATGAGCTAAATACAGAAAGGTGCAAAAAGCTTAATGTATTTGTGGCTGAAATTAAAACTTTAGAAGAAACTTATAGTGAACAGTAATGTATGCAATGACATCTGGGGCTGTAATCAGCAAACTGCTTTCAAGAGCTGCCAAAGCAAACAGCCAAATAACAAATCCACTTTACAGATCATCAATCTGGTCGGGCACTTGCCAAGGTAAATAGTACAAGGCTGAAGTTTGCTTTGCAAACCAGTGAGCTGGGAGTTTAGCAAGGCCTGCTTCCAGGACAGCCAGGCTGGGGCAGGGTCCTCGAGGGCTGGCGTGGGGAGAAGTTCAACAATCTGATATTCAGCCAGTGATCAGGGGGTGTAGAAAGATGAAATAGAACAACATCAGGGATTAAAGAAAGTAAGAAAAGAGACTCAGGTTATGCTCATAACTCAGTTCACAATGGTGATTCACAATTAGTGCTGGTACAGCTCAGACCCAAAGCCTCAGCTAAAGCAGAGTTTATTGTAACGCTGCTTTGCAGATTGGGCAACACTTCATGGGAACTCCAAACCTAAGACTGAAAAAAATTAGTAGGAAATGAACCTTCTTTTATTTTCAAATGAGATAAAATCTGGCTCCAACTACCATATTTTACATTTTAGTGAAGAGGATATAAAACATCAAACAGTGATTTTCTTTTTCATTATGAATGCAAGAAAGATAATTTATGGCGGCTGCAAAACATTTATTTAAGAAGTAAAGCCTTTATGTTCTGTATACAATTTATAGGGCTGTAAAAGAAAGAAGTGAAACAACTGCAGCCATAACATGTGCATTTATGAATAATAATTTTAAGTCCATTTTGCTAAATACAACTTCTGCTTCAGAGTTCATTCCTCAGTTGATTGGGAAGTCCTTGAGTGCAACCTCAAATCTTTTAAGCATATACTCTTGGCTAAAAAGGGAGCTCAGGACAAAATTGCTCAGCAGTTTATGTCAAGAACTAGACAGAATAACAGCACAATGAATATATGATATTGTTCATGTGGTGAAAGATGGTATATTCCTGGTGGAAATTGCTTCAGCTCTGCCTTCAAGCACAAATATTTGATTTTTGCTGCAGTCAGAGGGTTGCAACACAGACTGAGGAGCCTCCAAGCCAGGACACCCCACGCATGGCTCCTCATCCCTCACCTCGGGGCGAGACAGAGATGGACTCATTCCCTCACTGCAACCAAAACCCCATTGCTTAAGTGCTGTGTTGATAAACATAACCCAAAAGTGATGAAATTGGCCCGATATTTACTGCAGGAAAGGTGACCATTAGCACAGCTGGAACACGATGGGGACTCAAGGCCTGCATGTTTGTGTGGGCAGTTAAATGCACTGCTGCCCTTTTTTTTGGCATTTATTTGCCATTTCTCCTCGGGAACAACACACAGCACGGTGAAAGCTGCAGGTGGTTTGCCCTTCAGTGCTCAGGAACCTCTAAAGGGGTGTCTCTAACCCCATCCATGCTCCTACCCCAAAGCCCCAGCAGCTCCTTCTCCACATCCTAATTCCCCAAGAGTTCCCACTCCACACCCTGTGGTTTGATCATTGTCACCTGTTTCTTTTCGTCACGGTGAGAGCCTCAAACAGTTACTGCGAGATTTGAGCTAATCAAAGCACGATGAAACATGGGAACAATTTAGAGCTGTAGTTGGAAATAACTAAGTGGATCCCCCACAGGCACAAAAAAAGAAGAAAAAAACACACAAAAAAAACCAAACAAAAAAAATTCTGATGACGAATCCTCCACGCTAATCAAGAGGTGCTGTGTCCCTAATGAGCCGAGCCTCACGAACGCCCGTGCGCTGGGGCCGAGTTCCAGGGGGGATTTATGACACTGCCTGCTCTGAAGGGCTCAGCCCTCCTCTCCAAGAGAGTCATTTTCCTCTCTTTACCCCCCAGATTGTTCTGACCCCAAAGAGCTCCCCACCCTCTGTCCAGTGGTCATCTCCCAGCCGTCCACCTCCACCCTTGCCTTAAGCTCCAGCTCTACCAAGCCAATACTGACCCTCAGCTTCCCTGTTTTTTTTTTTTTACTGACAGGGCTATTTTCTATTTTGGGAATTCTCCTCTTCTACTTCTGTTACACTGAAGAAAGCCAGCATCTGGCATGACAAGACAAACAGATATGGCTGCCCCAAACACAGAGCTTTCAGAGGCTTGGCAGGAGCCCCGCGCCGCGCCGCGAGGAGCTGCCGGTGGCCAAAAACACTGATAAAAAGGATGTGTAACTCCTCAACACTATCCATGATGGAAACAACTGCAGCTCTCACTGGAGGTCAGGATGCACACGAAAACAAGCCTACATGTGTAGCAGATTACAACAAACACATGGCCGAGATGGACTCGACAGATCAAATGTTGGAATCGTACGATGACACGTGGAAAAGTGGAGTTTAGCAGGGGGGAAAAAGCAAGGGAGAGCCCATATGTTCAATTAGCGAGATACAAAGCTTTTGTTGTATACCAAAAATAGCAAATAAAAAGTCTGTTGTCATTTTGGGATAGCCAGATGTGTTTCATTTCCAGCTTCACATCTGAACGTGTGGACCTGCGTGGAGATGAAAGGGAGGAAAGTGTGGCAATGGCTGAAGGGGATAATTACATCAAAACTCCTCCTTCCAAACAATGGCTGATCGTGCTCCCCCGCACCTTCTGCTGCTCGGCATCCAGCAGGGTTTTACCTGCTTCCCTGAGCAAGGAATGCTCCTTCCAGACATCTCCTCACCACCAGGACCCCTCCTCATGCCAGCACAGGCTGCCTCTCGTGTGCTGCCAGCCCAAGACCTTGGCTCCTACGGTGGTGGAATGACTCCCATAGGAGACATGGGCTGCAAGTGGGAATTCTCAGTGGCCAATCCAGTCTCCTTCTCCATGGTTACTTTGAAAGATCTCACCTTTTCAGGGAACAGGACCATGATTTGTACCTGCTGAGCAGACTCTCAAAGGGCAAGTCACGAGCAGAACGAGAGCTACCTGGCCCGTGAGCGTATAAAGCAAACACCAGTCTATAACCAATAAACACAGCTCACTTAGGTAGCACTCAAACAAAACCAGATGGGCTCATCTACTGCAGGTTTCCCTTTCCTCTCCTCATTTTTCCCCCTCACTGCTTCTGAATTTAAATTATGTTCAAACAAGGAACGCTTGCCAGTGATGTGACTTCCCAGAGCTCAGGTGTGCTTCCCTGGTTTGACAGACTGAGGCAGGAGTTTATTCATCCAGCCTTTGGAGAAGTGAAGCTGTGAATCCGCCTGGCAGTAGAGTAGCACATACTAAATTAAACGCACCTGGTCAGACTTTTCCTGGTGGTCACCAGCACCACGTCCAAGCCCACACCTCCCACACAGCAACGTGCTCCCCTCCCGGCACAGCCTGGGGCAGTGTTATTATCTCTCATTCCCAAATGGAAAAACTGAAATATGCAGGGATTCAGTTACATGCCCAGGATCACCCAAGAAGCCTGTGGCTGAGCTGGGATTAGACCTTGGAGCTCCCCAGTCCTTGCCCAGCTCTTAACCACAACACCATCCTTCCTGAGTGCTTTTATGTAGTTATATTTATCTTTATGTAGGGTCATCTTGGCTCCCATTATGAAAAGCACATATGGTTTCCAGTCCTCAAATTGCCTGGGTAAGGGTTAAATATTCAAATATAATGTTATTCCTGGCATTTATGGAAAAGTTTCTCAGTGCTGATTCCAAAATCCCATGGCTTTTTTGGAGCTGCTGCTCTGTATCACTGATAGTTATAAACAGGCTTGTCACTTCCATGCCTGTGAATTGATAAAAACAAAGTACTTTATCCAAGGGATTAAAATTAGGGTAAATGATGAGAATGTGGCTACACATTTGCATTTCCTAATGTTCTAACACAAATTTTATGATCACTTAACTGGGATCCACAGAATTACAGGAAGAAGGAAAGCCAGTGAATGCTGCTGCAATAACCTATGCACCCTCAGCTTAATCCAGCTCAAATTCCTCGTGTTAGAGCACTTTATCATAAATTCTCAACTCATAAACCCCCTCTGGATTGCAGTGAACAGCTGTAGTACACAAAAGGTTAATCAAAAAAGAAATCACACAAACACCAAATGTAAACAAACCCCTCTTACCACCCTGATCTCATTGGTGCTGCTGCAAAAAATGATTACTAAAAGAAATCCAAATGGCAAAGCCACTGGTCCCAATCTGTACTTAGGGGATATTCAGGGCATTGCCTCCACCTGGGGCTGTGGTTAAGCACTTTATTCCTGATTCAGCTAAACCAGAATTGCTGCACTTCACCTCACAGCCCCTTTGGTTTTATCCAGACCATTCCAGTACCCACCCTGGTGTGCACCCAAACAACTTAATTCTTCTTGTGCTCCTACTTGCTGCACTGCTGTGTGCAAAGCCCAGAAAGCAGAAGACAAAAGGAAGATTTACTATCACAGTCCATCTTCTGGGTTAGTAATGATTGATGGACTCCGTGTTTATATCTGATTTTTGTTTCCACTCTGTGTAATGTATAAAGGAATAAGAGGAGGGAGCAATAGATCTTGCTCCCAGGGAGCAGCAGACAAGCCAAGACACGATGGGAATTACTGCCAACACCGTGCTGGGGGACTCCAAGGGACAGGAGCTCCCCACCAGAGGCCAAACTGCTGGCCCAGGGAGGTGTCAGGACATGTCCTCGTGTTTTTCCCCTCTGTCACACAGGCTGAGGGATGCTATCAGCAGCAGGATTCGGGCAGTGCTGATAACCACACCACAGATGAAGGAAGCTCTGTGCTCCCACCTCATCTGCACCACGTGCAGCTCTCAGATACCACCACGTTGTGCTGCTGCTGCAACTGTTCACCTCAGGGTTTTCAAACAGATCGGCCACAAGACCCATCCAGTCAAAACAAGGGGAAAACACATTCCACATAGCAAAGGCAGTTGGATAAAAACCCTTCCTGCACTCATTAAATACTGTGTCAGACACTCACCAGGCCCCATGCTTTTCAAAGAGCTGTCTGTTTACTCCATCGTTGCTAATATTCAAGATACATTTAAAGTAAATAGGTTAGGAAAGCATTTGATCTCATTGCTGCCCAGTGCAGAGTCTGGGCAGGTTGGATTTCCTGGTAGAGTGAAGTATTCTGAGATTCCTTGAAATCTTGACTAATTCTCCTCTATTCCAGCACTAACACCAGTGCTAGAGGAAAAGAAACTGCTGTGGAGAACAAAAAATCAGTGTGATTCACTTAACAACTCAGAGCTGCAGCCCTGACTCAGCAGAGGTGCAGGAACTGACTGTAAATGTGCTCCAGCTGACTCCAGGAGCCAAAGGCTCAGCCAACATCAGGTTGCCCAAGGAGGTGGAAGGTGCCCCACCCCTGGAAATGACAGACTGGATGAGGCTCAGAGCAGCCTGGTCACTGCAGGAGCCTTCAAAGATCCCTTCCATCCAAACCATTCTGTGATTCTGGTGGGGTGTGAGCTCCCACCCCTGCCCCAGGCAGTGCCAGCAGTGCCCTCTCAGCTGCTCACCTGCCTGGCTCTTCAAATAAAGCCCCCAAGGTCACTTGGGTTCAGTGGCAGCTGCAGGAACACCCGTTCTGGCACCAGAGTTCATTTGGAAAACTGCCTCTGCTGCATCCTTGCCAGCTCTTGCCCTTGTCCCTCACGGCCTTCCCTCTGCTGCATCACACCACGTGCTCCAGCTCCTACTTGAGCACTGAAACAATGCAAGAAACACGACAAAACCCCAGCCCAAACCCACAAACACCAAAAAGTTGCAGCAGTAAAGCTGAGGGGAAATGAAGCATGGGGTTGGAAGGAGAAGGCAGGGTCAGGGAAGGGCTGGGAGCCTCTTAAACTGGCTTTGCTGCAGGATAAGATGCTCATGTAACTACACCCTTATTAGTGTTATTTTTTTAAAGCTGGATCATTTCACAGATCTGCTTTAAAAACATGTCATAAATGAGATCTGCTGCAATGGAGCAGTAATATGTGCCTACAGCTGGAGCCTGAGTGGAGCTGGGCTAATTTAGCCCAGCTGAAGACCTGAGCCTGCACTACCCCAAACTTTCCTTCACCACTCTGAAGGGGCAAAAGTCCTAATTGCCCATGCACAGCTCTTCCCTCAAATGTAACCCTTCTCTGGAAGATTAATTTTCTTGGTACTAAAGATTAAAAAAAAAAAAATAAATTAAACAACCCCTCCAAGCCATCGATTTAATTTAAGGTTTCGTTTCGAAACACTTGGACAATTTCCAGATCTTCAAAGTTTTGACCAAAAATAGAAAGCGTATTCTGCAACTGATTTTAAAGATCTGTTCTGTTTATTTACTTATTCTAATATTACCACAACTCCTCTTTAAAAAAACATGAATCCCAAAGGATTCCTTGCCATTCAGCCCCTGACAGGGAGGCACCTGTACTCCTCATCCTCACGCAGGTGGTGATGTGCTGGCAGGGAAATGCCCCTAACTACATAAAGGGATTACCTGGCACTCTTTAATGGGGTGGATGAGAGCCCTTTGGCTTTTTAAATACCTAAATGCCTGAGAAGGAGGCCTGGCATCCCTGCAGTCTCAGCTCCCCACTGGACAGCAGGCAGAGATGCAGAAGGATGGGAGCTGGAGCTGTGGTGCTGCAGGGACACGGCTCGGCGTGGCCACACAGCCCATGGCATTGCTGCTCCGGGACCAGACAGGTCCCTTGCTGCACACAGAGCCCTGCAGAGGAGCAAGAGAAGGAAAACAACACACCCAGACAGACTGTCCTGTCAAAGCCTCTGCATTTTCCCTCTGTGAGAGGCACAGCCACAGCTCCACCTCTGCCGCAGCAGCCTCGGGCAGGTCACTCCATCCCCGAAGCTGTTCTGCAGCTGTCTCAGCTGCACAGACAGTTAATACCTCCTCACACTGCACAGCATAACTCACTAATGCCTATAAAACAGTTGGTGCTTTCCACATGCAAGTGTGAGGAGGAGGCGGGGCCGTGCTGCTCTTTCAAGGAAATGTTCTGCGGCAATTACGCCGTGAGAGACACCCCGGCCCTGCCAAGTGACAATATTAGGAAAGTATGTAGACAAAAGCCAAAAGACAAAACCTTTTTAATTATAATTTTGGCACTCCAGCAACGATTCATATTTACAAGCCTCTATGCAAGTGACTCGTGCTGCTGCCGAGGGATGCTCGTGGCTTGGACAGGGTTTGCACAGGGCTGGGGCCCTCCCCAGGTACCCTGCTGGGGTGGGAGATGAACTTCCCACTGCACAGAAGGAGGGAGAGGGGATGGGGAGGGCAGAAGGAGTCCTCTCACTCCTGCTGGATGGCTTGTAGGGAGGCAGGACCCAGGGATGCTCGGCAGGACCCTCCCTTACCAAGGTGAAAACTGGGCCTTAAATATTTATGATCCTTGTTTTTCCTGACCTTCTTGTTCATACCCTGGTAGCTGCTGGTCTAACACTTGACATGTTTTTAAAGTCATTCTCGTATTTCCAGGTGTTCTGGTACTTCTGGGGGATTGAGCTTCCACTCACACAGCAGTGTTCCCATAGGAAAAGCAGGAAGGTGCCCAGAGAGGAGAGCCTGAATCCCAGCTGGGGTCTCTGCCACCCTCCTGGGCAGCACCACGACCTCCCCTGCCCTCACCCACCATGGCAGCAACTTCTACTGCTCTGCCACATCTGCCTTCTTGACATGTTCTGCATAAATAATTGATTGTGGAGACAGAAAGTTACAAGGCATTAAATCTTGCACTTTCAGCCTCACAAAAGTTTTCAGGACTGCTGGGCCTGGGGCTTGTTTTGAGTAGCCCAGAGGGGGAAAAATCCACAGTGTTCCCATGATATATGTTAAAGTAAGCTGCTTTTTATTTCAGTTTGGGGAAAGTTAAGTAAAGCAAACCCTCAGATCTAAGCTACAGGATTGAAGGAACAGGTCACAAGGAAGCGAGGAAATTCAACCATATCCACATGAATGACTTAATTTTGGTTTCTAAACCCATATCTGATTAACCAAAGACCTCCATTTTCATCTAGTGACTACATTAAATATAAACAGACATCCATCACACAGAAAAAAAACAATAATTACTATCTGTTGAGGCCATCACTTCCGTGCCATTTGGCAGAGACCTTTTCATGACATCCCCATAATTTGGCATTTTAGGGCAGTGAGAGACACTGCTCAACTGTGCTGCTGTGGCAACTCACTCCACTCACAGGAAGAGCCAAAAGGCATCTATTTCCTTAAACCCCTGAGCATCACTGCAGTGTAGTAAAAGCATAAAACTCTGGCCAGATGCTTTGAAAGCCACCAAGCCACTTTTTTTTTCCCCTTTCTCTCTGAAGCAGCTGCACAAAGCGAGTTCTCTGCACGCTCAAGAGTCAGGCAGAGATTTTCAACCTGAGTTGATGCAAAATATAAGTACCTGTCACCAAAACCATCCTCTGGGAAGTCTTTCAACACTTGGCTTTTGTGCCTAATAAGATCCTTTTTAGCCCCACCATTATCTGTGAAAAATCAGCATATGGAGCAATGTTTCTCAGAGATGTTTAAAAAAAGCAAAATCCAAATGGGAAACCTCTAACAGATCAAAATGTCACTAATATAAATATATTCTAAGGAACAATTATACAGGGGTCATATAATATTCTTCAGTTTCACATTCCAAAAGGTTTTTCACAGTTGTCATTAGATGGCACTTTTGTTTGTTGGCTGAGCAGAGATACCAAACCCCAAAGAAATTACACAGAAATAAGATTTCAGGCTGTTTCTCCCTCTAAAACTGGTCCCTGTACACTGGGATGGACCCCTCCACTTGTCCCTCACTGAAACAAAGCCATCCTGTGCACAGGGCTACCAACACAGGGCTCTCCTGACCTCCAAAATCACTTATTTTAATAAAACATGCTACTCCAGCCATCTGACATTTATTATGCTTAAGCAACATAAAATAGGAAAGAAATATCTATGACCAGAAACAACCCTTCAACTCCCTTTTATTGCCAAAGTTCTTTTTTCCCCCTTTTCTCTCTGCTAATAACAGCCTCCCTTCTCCACCTTGGTGTTGCAATATTGCAGGAGATTTCCTCCCAAAAAACCCCTAATGTGGATGGCAGCTGTGCAGTTTAAAGCTGAACAAGGCTTTAATTTCAGGGGTTTGAGCTGGGCTGTTCCTGTGTCCCATTCCAAAGGTGCAGACACTTTTCCTGCTCCTCACAGAGCTTTCTGCACACGGAAAGAGTGGCCAAGCATTGGAAATGGTGGAGTTCCCATCCCTGGAGGTGTCCAAGGAATGCTTGGATGTGACACTCAGTGCTGGGCAAGGTGATGATCAGTCACAGGTTGGATTCAAAAACCTTGGAGGGCTTTTCCAGCCTCAGTGATTCTGGGATTCAGAGCTGAATGCACAGACAGCCACTTTGGAAAACCCTGGAGCACCAAGGTGCAGGATGTTAAACCTCACTTTTCAGAGCCATCCTGCTCCAAATTTGGGAGCCAGGCAGGCGAGCAGAGGAGCTGTGACTTTAAGATCCCAACCCTTTTCCCTGTGCCCATATATCACTGCTCCATGCTGTGGTGGCTTTCCTGCCTGCTGCTCAAATTTGTCCAATTAGACACGGCCCCACAGGGTGGAATTCAGTGTGAAATGTGTCTACTGATGTCTGCAAATGAACCAACACAGACATGCTGCTTTAAGGCCTGGAAGTGACAGGCAGAAAAATGCCTGCCTGGGACAAAAGCAGGAGGGCTGGCTGTGCAAAAGCCTGGATCAGCCTGTTAAGGGATTCCCAGACTCAGCAAGGTAAAGTGTGTGAGCTGCTGTGGCACTTCGCACCTCAAGCTGTGCTGTCTCACACCACTGACCCCTCCATGGCGACATAAGTCTCAAGAAGAAGCCAGGATTATCTGTCTAAGAGTCTTACATGTGTCATGTAAGGTCAGGTGCCAACTGCAATGTAAATTAGTAGTTAAGAGTATTGGTAGCTAGACAGATGCTGGGAGCCTCAATTAGAAAGAAAAGTCAGATTATAAGTAATTAAGAGATACAAAAAATGCTGCAGGAGCTAAATACCTAAACTGCCTCCAGTGTTGTTTTTCTTTTTTTTTTTTTTTTAAATAAAGCACACATTCCTGAGCTCTCCCAGATTCTGCTTGGGACACCTCTGTAGGCTCCAGAGCTGGTCTCCATGCAGACAAAACCCCCTGGCATGCTGGTGTCAGAAGGAGCAGGAGGGGAGTTCTGGAGGCAGCTCTTTATTGGGCACAGCTCACCACCAGCCATGGGTTTTGCTGCACAGCTGCTGCAAAAGGAGGAGCTGTTCATCCTCTGCCATCAATGGGTCAAACAGCTTTCCAAATACATGTGTCATTTAATAATTTAATAATTTCTGGTTTGAATATTGTTAAAGAGGAAGAGTGACAGCTCCATCTCCCTGGAGAAGAGCTCCTGCTCCTGCTGTCCCTCCCAGATCCAGCTACACATGGGCACATGCACTTACAAGTTGCTGATGGCCTGGTGACCTGAACTCATTTTATAAATATAAAGACCTACAGTGTCAGCAGCACAGGAGGAAAATAAAACCATGAGTCTCCTTTTAGAGACAGGCAAACCAGTGTGGAAAGTCTGAATGCCACATCCAGGGGCCCAGGTGAGTTTGTGGATGAGCTGGGAAAGGTCCTGTAGTGTCCCACTTCACTGCCTCATGTACACAATATTTGACTTCAGAACTGTACTGCAATGCTCTCCTCAGCCTGGCAGAAGTTAAGCAGACACTTGAGGACCTTCTGGATGTGGGGGCAGAGCCATGACCCTGTGGGATGGAGACTGTGGGGACCACTGGCCCCATGGGGAGTGTCCTACACTGCAGAAAGCGTTAGAACACAGGGAAACCACACACTCGGGCTCCTTATCAGGGCGCTCCAGCTTTGAAGAAGCCACTCATGATTTTAAAGTGTTTTTTCTTTTCCTTTTTTTTTTTTTCCAGGCCCAAAGACTGTAATGGGCTCCTGAGAGCTCTGTGACACTGCAGTAGCACCTGCAAAGGGCTAAGAACACTTATGTCAACAAGGGAGTTCAATGCTAAGGCAAGCACTTCAAACTCCTGAGAAAATTCTTGCAGAATAGTTTTGTGTTTCAGTTTGCTGTGTTTTCAAAATACCCTGTTTGGGGTGGGAGGGGGGAATGCTCTTTGTTATTTTACAAATCATTCTGTATTTTCACAACCATAAATCATGGAAGGAATTGACAACCTCCTGACGTTGATTAAATGGCAGCTGATCCCTCAAACTGTATTAGCATTGTTTGTACAACACCTAAGGTTCCCAAATTCTGTTATGGCCTGGACAGACCTATAAAAATCTTCTGGCCATGGACCTTATTCATATTTTCTAGCACAGTAAGTGATTAGGAACAAATAAGCTCAAGCAGAATAGTGTGGAACTGAAAATACTGTGGCTGCTATGCAGGTATAACATGTGAATGGGGTAAAAGAGAATCATGTAAAATATATGGTCCATGTCAAAGGATAACTGGATTTTTTTCTTCCAAAAAAAAAGTGCATTTATGGTAAAAGTATTACAATGCTACTGTGTGACCTTCCCACCAGAGGCAAAGGCCCTGATCTGCCCTGTGATGTCGAAGGATGCCTGAGACAGAAGCATCAATCACTCAGATAAATGAAACTATCTCTGTGTTTTTACTTTTCCTTCTGTTATTTAGAATCACAGAATAGTTTGGACTGTGAAGAGCATTTAAAGGGGATCTAATCCAACCCCCCTGCCATGGGCAGGGACACCTTGCCCTAGACCAGGCTGCTCCAAGCTCTGTCCAATCTGGCCTCAAACACTTTCAGGAATGGGACCAATTTTTCACCCATTTGTTGGTGAAAAGGCCGTTTTTTCTCCCTGAATTAAAGCTCTGGAAAAGTTCTCCATCAGCAGAGCCCCTCTAAGAGGCTGGGCAGGGAGCAGGGAAGAGGAGAGTCAGAGGAAAATCCCTTTGGGAGCCGGCAGGGAGGAGCGGCCGCTGGCATGGGCACCGAGCCCCCTTCCTGCAGGAACAAGGAGCTCTTGGTAATCAGCAGGGACAGGGCTAATTGAAGACCCCATCTTATGCTCACAAGTTTTGCCATAGGACACAGAGCACAACAAACTTCTTTGTAATTTAGATCACAAGTTACAGAGATATTATCCTGTGACGATAAAACCTCCCCTCCTGCGACAAGGCAGGGCTGAAGAAAGGCAAGGGAAAGACTGGGAAGGATTGTTAACATGAACCTTTGGAAGGGCTTCTGCATATTTTTGTCACCCTTTTGTCCTTTCAGAAGCTGTGTGGATAGTTATGGCAGGGCTGACTATGTTATCTTATGTACTAAATCCGCCTAGATCTGTAGATGATGTCTTAGGGGGTGAAAAAGATTAATAAGGAATCACTGCAATGGCTTTAGGACAGCTAAGAATCTTAACCCATTTAACCTCCCCTAAAACACACAATCAGATCAGAGGAAGTTGTAGGAAACTCATTTCAAAGACTCCAGGCGACACTTTTTAGGTCAGATTTACAAAGCTCATTAGAATGAAGGTCTGTTACTTTAGATTTTAATACTAAGACACACTAAGAAACCCTCTTGCCCCATTTAGGAAACACACAAGGCAAAGAATGCAAATTTTAAAAAGAAACTTAATCTTAATGCATGTGTTCTGCCACCAAATCTGTGTAAAACCCTCCTAGCTTATGTTCTTATGGAAAACGGGAGAAAACACATCAAAAAGGGACAACAAATGCCTATTTATTGACATCTTTTTATCCTTTCAAGTAGGAGGTACAGAGAATGTGATTCTTTGCAAATTGTATTTGTTTGGGAAGAAACTGTAGTATTTAAGTACAATGAATTACCGAATTTTCTGATCCCTGTCAACTTCCTAAAAATCTGTTTTTCCTGAAGGAGTGAGTGTGGAAGCGCTGGAAAGATGCTCATGGATTTCTGGCCACCTAATTGGACCCTGACTGGGGTCTGGTCCAAACCCAGCTACAAAAAGAGGGGAAAGAATGAGGGTGGTCAAAGCTGCTGCTCTGTTTTGTGCAGAAAGCACAAGAACTGAAGGCGAGCCCTTCCTGATCTTCTTTGTGATAAGACAGTGCCTCTTAAGTAGAGGAATTAGGACAGAAAAATGGGAAAAAAATACAAGAGGAGCCTGTCATTTCATAGCTTAATATAATTGTACATATCTGGCCAGATTTTGGTCTAAGGGAAATGCTGTCCTGAACTTGAAATAAAAAGGAAGAGATTACTTTGTGCAATATCAGGATGACAAGCCATCAAAATTCTGTGGTTAATTAGGAGGAAAAAGTCCTGTGTAGAATGAGCTAGATGGCTTGGCAAACTTTAATTTTAATCTTGTGATATCTCCTAATAACAAAAGGCCTCCATGATATATCAAACAAATTTATAAATGTATGATCAATGTGTTTGACATGTTATTTAATTAGGATTCTTCGTGACAGAGACAATATGAAAAACTAGTGTCAACATTCTGACAGTGGAATAAATAAATAGATGTAATTATTTCTCATACTGATCCCTGATGAATTGTAATGTATCAGGCCAGACTGCAGACCAGAGTTCTAAGGTTTCCCTAATATGATAGAGTTTGATGTAAGGGGTGTCATGTATCCAATATTTTGCTGTTTTATTAGAATAAAAAGCTCTCTGGGGATTTCAAGTTCAAATGGTCACAAGTCTCCCCCCCTCCATTGCTATTGTGCTTAATGCAAGGATAAGCACTGAAATATGTTTAGAAAAATGCCAGTGCAGCTGGAAAAAGCCAAACATTAGCCTGCATGAACCTGAGAAAAACCCAAAACCCCCTGGGCTTGCTCAAAATTTACCCCTAAATGTGGTATTTTGGTAATTCTTCTTTACCCGGAGCCCATGCCAGTGCTGA
Source organism: Notiomystis cincta (assembly GCA_013398075.1). Classification (NCBI taxonomy): domain Eukaryota; kingdom Metazoa; phylum Chordata; class Aves; order Passeriformes; family Notiomystidae; genus Notiomystis; species Notiomystis cincta. The sequence continues at coordinate 60,271 of VZRX01003824.1, forward strand.
AAGAGATAGGGGATGTGTAAGGACAGTGCTCAGGGCTGGGCTGAGAGGTTTCTGCAGGACAAACCCACTCCCTACAGCAGAGCTGAGCCTCGAAATTCCTTCTGGAGGAGAGCAGGGATCCAGAGCAGCCAAGGCAGCCAGCACATTGTGGCCATTATCACTCAGACAGGAAAGAATGCACTGTCTGTTCCCTTGGCCAAGAGAAATTAGAGTTAACATTTAACACGAGGGAAAGGACTTCAAAGGGAAAGCCAGCTGGATGTGAATAATGGGAGATGAAAATGCTCACAGCAGCACAAACCTGCAGGTGGTCGTGTTTGGGAGGAGAGGAGAGGAGAGGAGAGGAGAGGAGAGGAGANGAGGAGAGGAGAGGAGTGGAGAGGAGAGGAGAGGAGAGGAGAGGGCTCTAGGGAGCTGCTCTGGGGTGGGATATGAGGCATGGAATCACAGAACATGGAATGGTTTGGGTTGGAAAGGACCTTAAAGATCTGGACCATGGGCAGGGAAACCTTCTGCTGGAGCAGGTTACTCCATGACCTGTAAATAATCAGTATTTCCATGAAATTCCCCACTAACCCCTGCAGAACCACACCTTCCTCATGGACTAAATCCCAAATCCAACCCTGTGCACAGCATCAGATTTGGAAGGAAGGCCTGAGCCTTTCTAACTTGGCAGGAAACAACTTGAGCAGACTGGGATGGTTCAGCTGGGTTTATTTCTGAAGCTGAACTACCCCAGAGATCCTTTCAGGCCTCCTTCATCCAATCCCTTCTCCTGCTTCATCCACAGGAGACCAATGGTGTTTTAGTCAAATACTCACATTCCCATAAATCACATCAATTAACTCTGCTCAATTTAACACAGGTATTATAATGATATGGATTATTACTTGGAGAAGGTGCCAGAAGCAGTGAGATTATGGGGAAATCATCCTCTCAAGTGAGTTCTGCTGGATTTTTCATTATTTTAAAGGCAGCTGAATGCTCTGATGTTTCTGTTGACAGCAAACTTAGCAGAGAACTTACAAATAAATAAAACTGGGATAAAAGTAACTCCTTGCTGCCCATTTAAAGTATAAAAACTCATCAAATCTTAACAATTTCGTTTCTCTTCTTCAACTTCAGCCTGAATACAAGAGACAAATGGCAAATACAGGGTGGCACCAGTCCCTGAGGGAACATTTCATTCTCAGCCTGTATCTGAAGCCAAACAGATCTAAAATACTGGCTTACAGAAACTCCTGACAGTGAGAAGGACCTGCACATTCAGTACCTGAATTTACCTGTGGACTGTGGGCCAGTCCTGCCCTTGGCTCCCTCCAAAGCAGCCGGGATGCAGATAAATAAATCCTTGACCTGCTGCACAGACAGAGCAGGGCCACAAATATCTGCAAAGGAAGGGAAGGGAAGTGCCACAGTGCTGTGTGTCAGGGATTTAAAAAGGACTGTGAGTAAGGACTGTGAATAAGGACTACAACAGAATAGGAATACTGCTGCAAAGTGAGTTTTAGACAATCCTGCATGAGGCAGCAGGGGAAGATTTGCTGTGGTGCCTGTTTTGAAGTGTTCCCAGTGCTCCCTTAGTCCCTAAGCAGATGATGCTAGTTTTAACAAATGAAGCTGGATTAATTTAAAGTATTTAAAGTGATCAGCAGTCCTTAGGTTAACAAACATATGTCATTTTCTTCCAGGTTTCTGTTCTGATGAAAATATCCTGCCAATCTGAGCTCCTCGGGCAGGGAGCTACCTGAAACCTTGGCTACCTGCCCTGGTACCTCGGAGTGGCTGCACCAGCAGCTGCTGTGGGATTAATGGGACAGCAACCTTCAGGGAGATGGATTGGGGAGGTCAGGGAGATGCAAACGGCCGTGACACGTGCCATGGATCACTGTCTGCCCCGGCCGCCGCCGCCGGGAAATGGCACGGCCCGGCCCAGAGAGCCCACTTAGAAGGGCTAATGGGTAAATGCATAAAACTATTAAATGCATGAGAATCCTCTTCACCAAATGGCAAAATAGAACGAAAGTTTAAATGGTTAATTGAATAAACCTCTTAAGGACAGAGTGCATCAGTGCAGGGTGTTTAAAGTTGCCCCGGGAGGTGCTGCGGGATTCCCGAGGATGGAGCGTGCCTGGATCACTCTCCCTTCCCAAAAATCAGGCTCAGCACCATAATTATCACTGTGAGCTGCCTCCCTCCATTTGCTTTTAAATGCAGAAGGGCCTCAAAGTGTTATTAATATTTGGGTGAAGGCAATGAGCTCTCAATTCCTGCTGCTCCCCTGCAGCGCTTCATCAGCCAGGAAATCCCCCTCCTGCAGCCTCACTTAAAGACACCAGGGAGGAGATCAGAAACCAGGAATTCTCTGCTGGGTTCCAGGAGGATGGGTTGTTCTGCTTGGCTTTGGTGATGCTGGAGCCTGAGGATGCTCTGTGAGCAGAGCTGCATGTGCAGCTCTGAGTAAAATCCCGGGATTTTGCCCTTTGCTAATCAAACCAACTTATTTCAGAAGCCTGGGAACTAACTGCAAAAGAATCCCCCCAGATGCTGCATTTGGGTTCCATTTTGGACTGTTTTGGACACAAAAGCTCAGTGCTGCTGTTTCAGAGGGGTGGAACCTGCGATAATTGATGTCTTGTAGAGATTTCCTGGGCAATAACTGGCTTCTCCAGAGATAAGCACTGCCTTTGGCCTCACGCTTTATCCTCACAGCAACAAGATTACTGCCTCATAAAACAATTGCAAAAGCTACAGCACTATTATCCTTTAAACAGTAAAAGAAGAAAGGGGGGGGAAAAATGATTTATGAAAAATACCATGATCCTCCCTAACCAGGGCCAGAACGACAGCAATTCCAGTGACAGTAACTAATCTAATGGTGCATTAGGAGAGCACAAAGAAGTAGATTTGGCCACTGAACCGAAGTCATTAAAGATTAGAGCAGCTGGTTTCACAGTTAGGAAGTGCTTTTGCCTATCTGAGCACAGGATACAGTGGAAGTTGTTTTATGATTTAATGTCTCTGCTGTAAACAACGCGACTCCTTGGATAAATCAATGGCTTGACATGGATGGGACAGAAAACTTATGGAGCTGAGGGTGGCTTTGAAATGCAGCTCTCCAAAGCTCAGCTGAGAGAAACAGTCAGATTCCAGCCCCAAATAAATCTGCATTAATGTATTCTGCAATAAATGTGTGCAGTGGGAGCCTGTAACATTGCTTTTTTTGTTTTAATTTATGCAAAGACTGTAGTTGTTTATGTGGAAGGAGAGTGTGCCTGGCCACTTTTTATGCCAAAAAATTCGAGGGAAAAATGAAGGGAAAGGAAAAGGGAATTAAGGGGGAATTATGAAAAGAAGGGAAAGGAAAAAAAAGGAAAATAAGGGAAAAAAAATGAAAAGCAGAGAAAATGGAAAAGGAGAAAAAAGGAAAGGAAAAAAGAAAAATAAGAGGGAAAAGGAAAAGAAGGGAAAAGGAAAAGGAAAATGAAAAATAAGAAAAAAAGGAAAGGAAAGGGAAAAGGAAAATAAAGGGAAAAACAGAAAAAGAAGTTAAATAAAAAGCAAATCTAATCTCCATCTATATATTGCTACAATAGAGAGCAGCCTGGAAGGAAGGGCACCAACACCATGACTCCTTTTCCCTGTGGAATGCTTTTGCCCTTTGAAAGCCACATAAAGTTCCCAGTATCTTCAAATGGTGCACATTTAACAAATCTCTGCCTGGTGGTCAGGGGCTCCACGAAAATGAGAGCTCCTGGATGTGTGGAAGAGTCACAGGACAGCAGATAAAATCTGTTCCTAGTCCTGATAATTATTCTTAGTTCAGATTCACAGTAAAAGGAGCTCCCTACTGAGCAAAAAATTGGGAAAAAACAAAAAAAACCCCAAAGGACAGGAAACGATTCCAGTGCCCAAAAAACAGAGCCTCTGGGATGGAAGGTCACTAAATAAGACCTATTAGTTTGTGGCACTTAAGTGACCAAAAGAGAATCCAGGAAAACAGTGCTGGATGTGGATCAAGATGCTCTGGTGCCAGGAGTACACTGGGATATTGTTAATGGGACACAGGGAGCTCAAACATAAATAGTGAGCGGGATTTTCCTTGCGTTGGCTACAATACATATGTTTGTCCAAGAAAGAAATAGCTGGAGCAAGAAGACATGCACGTCTGGTGTCAAAGAAAAGCCTGTTTGTGTCACATACAGTGGGGAAATTGTTCAAGAATAGCTCATCTTTAAAGGAAGATCCCCCCAAAAATGCTGCCAAGGTCCGTGGCACTTCGGATTTTGGCTGTGGAATTGCTGCAGCACAAGGGAAATCCGCCCTGGTCCGGGCTTTAAATGTGGATATCTGACATTTCACTGCCTTTTCAAGGCTTGGTTCAACTTCTTTTTGTCACCAGTGGTGGCACTGAGCCTCAGCTCCCTCAGCTCCCTCGGGCCTGGCTGGCTGCAGCTCCCCTGGAAAAGTGACCATGGAGAGGCGATGCCAGGGAAGAAACCAGGAGTTCAAGCCCTGGTAAACACAGAGTTTGGGAAGAGCAAACTTGTCAGATGCTCAGAATCGTGTTCTGGGTCATAATCAGTGAATACAGGCAGGAATAAAAGTGCTTAAATGTTTCCCATTTTGTCCTATGTTGACCTTGAATCCACTCATTCCTACAAATGTGTCTCTCCCACCACTGACAGTGACATCTCCTGGGGGCACTGAGCCCCTAAACCCCGAAACTCCCTGCCACACTCACACTGCTCCAACACCTCTGGAAATCAAAGGGAAAGGCTCCCTTCAAAAGCCCAAGTTTTGGTCTTCATGAGACCAGAAATGCCTGTAATTCACTACCAACATTTTTCACTCGTGACCTCTTTATTTGGAGTTCCTGATTTTCTTCAATATGTGTTTCTAATTTATCATAACCTGAAGTGCTTCAAAAGCCTTGCACATTCTGACACAACCATGGGCAAGGTATTCCAATGAAATCTGGGAGCTGATTCATTTTCTCTCCCCTCTGACACCAGAGGTTTATGTAATTTAGGAAAAACAGAGCTGCTAAAATTAATGGCTGAAGGGCAAGGCATTCTCCTTGTCACATTATATATAATGCTCTGGTTCAGCAAAAGAGTAGCTGGATTATTTTGATTCTTTACTCCTAGTTAATTACAATTAAAAGTAAGACTGTAATTACCTTTCTTGTAAACTTTGGCCTTAACTGCTGAGCACAGCAAAACAGAAGGAGGCTTGGTTAACCTCAGTGGAAAAAAAAAAAGGAAGGTTTTCTTCTGAAATAGCTGGAGCCTGAGCATTCAGGGGGAACGTTCCTGGGAGGGTGAGACAAAAGGCAAACCAAGAGGCAGCATCAGACAGATCATTTATAAACCAGCCCAGCTTCAGGTGGGAGGGGGCACGAAGGACTCGCTGACCCCTCCTGGGGACACACGGCCACTGGAGTTCCCAACAGCTGCATTTTCCACCACGGGAACTCAGTACAAACCCTCCCCTGTTTCTGCCTCTCACGTTGTGTTTCTTTGAGCAGTTCCCTGCCATTGTGTGCCTGGGGAAGCCAGCAGCTCCCTGTGCCTGCTGCAGGGATCTCCGAGGGATTCCCTGCTCCCCTCTGCTGCAGCCTGGCCAAACCACGTGCTTCCTCCTGACTTTGCTGCCACAAGACTTCCACAGTCCCCATTCCCCTAATTTCCCCCTCTGATCCCTTATTTCTCTCTCTGAACACAGAAGGGGCACCTGGAGGTGTTTGCAACCCTGGCAGAAGGATTTTGATTTTCCTGTGCACAGGGAGGAGCTTTCCAGGCAAACACCGCGTCCTCGCCGGGTTGTTCGGAGCAGACCCAGGGACAGGCTCGAGGTGCACTGGCTGAACTGCTCAGCCAGGAGAGAACAATCCACAGGGAAGGGAGATGATTTTATTCCATGCTGTGCCTGTGCCAGGCCCAGCCCAGCCACGATGCCCAAGCCAAGCTGGGGAAGGCTCAGGGGCTGCCACGGACTCCCAGCCACGGTGACAAATGTGCCATTGTGGCTCCATCGCCCTGAGACACAGGGACAGACAGCAGGGAGGAAGGGGGGAAGGAAGGAAGGAGCTCTGGAAAACAAAGTTTTTTCTTTGGACAGCAATTATGGATATTTAGAGCTTTGAATGGACAGTCAGAGGATGAACTTTTGATTTCCCAGTGTGTAAACACTTCCCCATCTATGATTCAACACTGAGGATTCTGGGGAACACAGTTAAGCCTTGGAACAGCCCCAGTCTAAAGCACCATTATTTTTTATTATTATTATTGAGAGAATATCTAAAATGTAAGCACATTAAAAACTCCGTTTCTCCAGAATTAATTAACTTTTCAAGCATTCCATCTTCTCCAGAATATTTTCTTTGGTGTCTTTTTTAAATCTTTACAAGCATTTGTATATAGATTTAGTAATAAGGAGTGTAGGAGGAAAGAAACATAAAATAACCCAAATCCCTGCCCAACAAATGCTGCTAGTACATAAACTTTATAAATACAATGTTGGCAGATTCCGATATATAAAAAGGTAGCTAAAAAAAAGTAAGAGCCATAAATAATGCCAAGTAATAAAGGAGGTGAATGTTTTTGTTATTAGATTCTTTCATTGTATAAATCTGTTTAATAAGCTGGCTAGGAATCATTGATAGAAAACAGACTGCTCGTGGTGTTACAGATCAACCTGTTCTAAATGTTCTTTCCTACGCTCCATGCCAAGCAATACTTTTTACAAATACAATTTAAAAATTGAATGTTCTTTCATCATCCAAAGGGAGCAAATCGAGCTAAAAGTCAGAATGCACCTTTTGAAGAAGGCATGACACATATCTGGACCAGCAAAGCAGAAAATCTTTGTTTTCTAAGTGTTTAAGTCTGCTTTGCTGTGATTCAGAGTAATTAATACCATACATCTGATTCGTCAAATGTGATCAGTGGATGTGTAAAACTCTTGATTTAAAAGTCTTATTTCCCAACATGTGTGTATTTTTGGAAAGCCCTATCATATATTTTTCTTCAGAAGTTCATGTAAAAAAGCCTGCAGTAACATTGCACTGTAATGAAAACTAAATGTTGTGAAATGTTATTGAGGTCAGTGATGGGTTTGTGACGTTAATCTTTGTACACTATTGGTTCTCATTACTGTGGGGTATTTTTGGTTTTCATTATTCCTAGAGGAAAGCACAGAAAAAAAAAAAAGAGATGCTGTAACTCGAAAAAGGAATAAACACTCAAATGCAGAAATGGAGATGATAATAATAGTAAAAATAGAGAACCCTTTAGGATGTTATTGGTTAATAAATTGCTGAACTTTAAAAAATCACCCACATTAAAATGTTACAATGCAAGACAGGCTTTTGTGTATTATTATCCCACACATATACTTATTTCTGCTTTACATTTTTTTATTGCTGCATCAATGTCTAGAACAGGTGGTTCAAGTGTGCAGCTCTCAATATCCCCATGATCATTCCAGGTTCTGACCCCAGCCCTGATCTGAGGGAATACAGCCCAAACAGCTCTGCTTCCTGTGGCTCCTCAGCTTTGGGAGCTTCACTCAGTCATTCAGTGGTGCTCAGGAGGACACTGGGGTCTCCAGCAAAGACTCCATTCTCTGAGAAAATCAGAGAAATCAGAGAGAAAATGAAATTAAAAGAGAAATCTCATCATCAGAAACAGAAATTGTGTCATCAGAAACAGAAATTCAGACAGGACATGAGAATTACTTGAATTTATGGGGAGTAGATTTGCTCCCAGTGGTAAAACCTCTGCTGAACTGAGGGCAGGAGAGCCTCTCCCTGAAATCCCTGACATGCCCAGGATTCCCTGAGCATCACGTGCAGCCAGGCAGGGGAGCCCCAGCACCTCCCCAGCCGCATCCTCACCCCCTGTGGGGACACAGCTTTAAAAACTGAGACCAGCCCTTTTTCAATTAACCTGGCCTCTAATGAGAGGGAGATTTATCACAGGGAGCCCCTGGAGAAAGCAAACTGGACAGAAAGGGCAGAAATCAGTGAACACTGGGAACCAAACCCATCTCTGCCCAAACTGATGAGGTGTGCCCTAATTAGTGCTCGGGGACCAGGACATGGAGATTCCAGCCCTCCATCACTGGAGGGCCCAGCCCCAGCCCAGTTTGCTGTGACTGGCACCACTGTGCCCCTGCCATCCTCCCCTGGGGCTGGGCTGGATGGAAGGGGCTGAGCCTGCTCCTGCAGGAGGGCAGAACAGCTCCTGTCACCCTTTTGCAGGCACAGAGACCTCGGGGTGCCACTCTCCCAGCTCCCCCTGAACTGCTCTCAGTGTCAGTGAGCACTGCTTGGAATACTCCCAGGAATGCAGAGATTTCCTCAAGTGTTGTGCACAAACATCATAATATAATCCTCAGGGCTTCAAAGCCAATCCCAACAATTAATCCCACAGATAAACAAAGCTAAATCTCCATTTGCCTGCAAAAATAATGAGCAAACATTAGGGCTATCAGTGCATTGGAGGTCCTCAGTCTTCTGAGGGAGGATCTCAACTTTCACCCAATTTGTACAGTGATACCTTAATCTACTGGAAATTGCAAAATCTAATTAAAATCAAGGAAATTGAGGTAGGTAAACCTTTCAGAACAACTCTGCTAAGATTCATAGCTGTGCTAGTCTTAGTTTGAGAGAGCTGTTTGCAAACCTTGTACTCCTAGCATGGCACTTCATTCCTCTGCCTGGTCTAAGTGTTTCTTCATGCTGTATAAAACAGATTTATAGCTCAAAACCCTACTTGGGGTAGAACATCACTGGTCAGGTTGCCTATGACATGGTCAGGCTCTCTCTAAAATAACAGTATTAAACTTCCTTCAGTCCCAAGAGATACTGAGATGGGTTTAAGGTCTGTTGCAAACAACCCCTTCACATAGACACCAACCTCTAGATTTACCACAACTCCCAGGCATTAACAGGAAAGAGGAACCATATTTGTGTGGCACCAAAGCCATGAGGACTGGATATTTCTAGGGAAAAATGAACTAATCTGCACAGGTATCACTCCCACAACTGATGCTACAAGCAGCAAGGCAAAGAGAAGATAAATCAGGTGGTTGCCAGAGGTCTGCTGAATAAAAAAAAGAAGTAACACACTTCAAAATAAACCCAGTTGTCCCTTCTTTCCAGATACTTGCAGTGCAAGTTAGTTTAAATCCTAAAGCAAGGCACTCGAGCAACCTCGTGCATCCCCTTAGGACTCCTTGTGTGGATAATGCTCCTCAGTGGAGACACCACCACTGAAGCTGCTGTATTTGTTTCAAGATTTTCCAGCTGATGAGACTAAGAGCCTGTCTGAAATCCAACCAGGACACAGCACTCACCAAAGCATTACTGCACGATTCCCTGGCTGGGAGGCTGATCCTTCTCCTATGTTACTTCCTGCTCTTACCAGGGTCATTCCATCCTCAGATTTTTTTTTTTTTTTAATTAACATCAAATTCCAATGGCAACAATGAATACAAATCCAGCTGCAGCAGCAGGGCCAGAAAACCAGGAGATCCAGTGAATATAAAGCAGTGGCTCTGTACCTCATCCACCACGACAGCAAAATTCAGCCCACACCTGGGTAACACGTGCTTGATTCCCACCATCAGCTCTGGGTGGGTTCCTGAAAGCATCTCCTAAAGCCACACATTTTTGAGGAAGATTCCTTGAAAACAGCAGTTTCCACTGTCCTTGACAAGCAAAGCTCTGACTAAAGGCAGCTAAAGGATCCATGGAAACCCAGCTCCTGCTCGGAGCGACAAATCCTCGTGGCGAGAGCAAACACTGGGAGCTGATGACGTGTCAGATAAATGAGTGTTTTCTTTATCAGTAAATGTTTGCTGACTGGGACTCCCCTGAGCTGGGGTTTCCTCTTTTTGCTCCTTCAGATTTATTGATTGGAGCTGATAATGGCAACTCAACTTTTTTGTCATTGCCAGTGATCAGAATCAAAGAGGAAAACTCAGTGAACAGGGGAGAAAATTGGTGTTGGTGGAGCAAGGTTTGCCTTAAGGATATGAGGGTGGGAAGTGCCAGTGTGTTCAGGAAACTATGTGTCAAAACCAGTAAAAACATGTTGAAGTGGATATTAATGGATGCTTAAATCAGCCTGAAATTCTGAAAGAAATACAAACCTGTGTTACCATGAAAATGTAAATACAGTTGGAGAATAAAGCAGTCGAGAAACTATTCTTGTCTTATTATTATTAAATGAAGCCTGAATATTCAGTAAAATTAGATACTGAATTATTCTAAACCTAAGGAAATAATGGAATGGAAAGAATGGCTCTGAACAACTTTGTCTAGTGGGAGCTGTCCCAGCCCATGGAGGGGTGTTGGAATTAGATGATCTTTAAGTTCCCTTCCAAGCCAATGCATTTGATGATTGAGGAGCTCTATTTTAATCTGAAATGGCAGTAAAATGAAATCTAGGATTTTCTGCATATTCTAACTAGTTACTGAAAAAAATTCCCCCCCCCAAAAACCCCAATAAAACCCAAATAAAATAATGCTTTTTCTGAATCCAAACTGATATACTGAGCTTTAGGCAGAAGGACCAGTAGGATCAGTGATGGCAGGAGCTAGTCTGCATGGAAAAGGCACGTGGATCTGGCAATTACAAATGGGTTTAGAGATCAAATGGAAGGAGTTTTGTTGCTGAGATTCAAGTTCAAGGCTCTGGGAGCTGTGTACAACACAGAGTTTTACTTATCTCTTCCAGGAACAGCACAGTAGAAGGGAAGCATGAAGTAAATCCCCATTTGCTAATCTGGTAAATGTTATAAGAAAAGTAAAAAAAAGAAAAAAAAATTCTGATATTTGTCTGGTTTATCTCACTTCAAAGATCATGGAGCAGGAGAAGGGATTTTGGAGATGTAAAAGGAGAGGCTATTTTTAAAAGCAGTCACAGGACTGTGAAATAAGACGTCGGTTTCATGGAAAAAGTGTTACAGAGTTTCTGGCCGTCTCGCATCTCCAAACTTGATTATTTCAAAGAATTCTCAAGGAGAATTAATGACAAGTGACCATGAGACTTTGACAAGGATCTGATTAGGAAATGAGACAGAAAAGTTTGGCACAAAACGGGTGTTGAGGCTTCAGCCACCAACGGGCCTGGCTGGTGCTGCTGGGTTTTGTCACTCACCTGTTCGAGCTCACCTCTGCTCGTGGCACAGAAGGAAGCAAGGGAGAAGGAAAAGAGAGGAAAGGACAGATTCAAAAGTGGAAAGGCAGAAGTGGTTTCACCAGGTGGTCCCTCAAGTGAGAGCACCCAGCTCCCTCCAGAGAGGCTCAATCTCTGTTTTCTCGGCCCCAGGAGCCGGGGCCGGTGCTCGGGAAGCGCCCGGCGTCTGCCACGCCTGGCTTCCAACAAAAGCAACAGCAAAGCTCCCCCGACTTCAAAGGGAACTGAATTAGGCCAATGTCAAGAGCTTTCCAAAGACTCATCCTTAAAGCCTCAGTGCTCATAACTCTTCCTGAAGGAAAGCAGATAGGCAGGTCTGTGTGTCCACACAGGCACCAGAGACCTCACTTAAAGGAGCTGAACCTGGATGAGCCCCACAAGTGATTTTAGCCTCTGAGTAAGCTTAATTTTGCCCAATTTTTAAGACTGAGCAAGTTTAGAGTGTGAGAAGAACCTGGGAACAGAGAAACCCATCAGGGGAGGCTGCTCAGGGAGAGCAGTGTCCGAGAGAGCTGGGAAAGGGTCCCTCCAGCCCTTTCAGGGTGCAGGCTCCAGCCCATGAGACAAAATAAGTTACAGGGAAAAGCACATTAAGAATCAGTCTCTCTTTGGAAGATCTGCTGCACAAAAGGCCCTTCTCCAGTGCTGGACAAAGCCCTGTCCCTGGGCTGCTCTCTGTGACACGTCCAGAGGTGTGTGAAATCCAGCCACGAGCCTGCAGCCAGCACGGTCTGCAAACAGCAGCAGAGACACTCCGGGGTCCAGTGAAGAGGCTGCACACATCTGGCCTTTCAGTTCGAATAAAATTGATTTTCTTTAATGTAAAAATCTACATTAAAGCCAAATCAGACATGTAAACATCTGACTGAAAAGGCGTCTCTGCTTGAGAGCAGGGAACAAGCCGAGCGTGGCTGCTCCCCAGACAGCTGCAGAGCTGCAGAGCTGCAGCCCAGCACGGCAGCAATCAGGGCACCTCCTCCCCGAGCAACCTGAGCATCACCAGCTCGACTTCCAGCAGGAATCTGCCCCTTTCTTTCAGAACCCACTCTGCCCTCAGCCTGCCAGGGCTGCCGGGCACTGCTCACTCTGCAGCAGAGCAGGGCAGTGTCGGACCCAGGTTCAACCTGAGAACGAGGGCATTTGTTTTCTTGTCTGATCAAGGTCAAAACTATTAAAATACCCTTAGGTTCTCAGTCTAGTGAAATGAACTGGTAATACATTTGGCAAGTTAATCTGTGGATTGCCTTCTCACATGAGACCAGCTGTTGTGTTTCTAAGTACAAGCAGTATTTACCTCCAATAATGAAATGACTGAATATAATATGAAAAAAAAATAATTACAAAAACCAAAACAAAACAGTGCTCCCTTGCCTACTGCACAGCCCTGGGTTACACTTACAGTCCTAATAAACTGATTTGTCAAACCCATCAGAAGCGAGGATGATCATCTGGGGACCAGATGAACTAAAATACATGTAATTATAAAGTTGCCCATTTGTTCTCTTTTATCTCCCACGTATCTCTGCTTTGCTCTCAGCTACGTGTGCATGTTTATGTGTAACCAAGCATTTAGCTACAGGCCTAAAACCCAGGCTTTTATTACCACTTTTACTGTAGTCTCACACGAGAGAGTTCTTACTTCATGGCACACTCAGGCAAAATAAAAATTTGGGGATGTTACTTTTGTATTTTAATGCACAGCACGTGGACACACTGTGCATATACAGACAGATAAAAAATACACCTAACAGCCAGTATTTCCAATCCCAAATAAAGACCCAGCCTGTCTATTAAACATGTCCATAGCTGAAAATTATAGATTCAATTGTGATTTGATTCTAGTTCACTTAATTTCCTAAGCAGTAGGGGCTGCTTTTTTCATAATATTTATTATTATGCAGCTGTAAGACCCCACTGCTATGCAGGAACTGGTGTTTTATTTGTACCCTTTGAATTAGGATGGTATAAAGCACCAGAGGTGTATTGGTGAATATTTATAAAGACAAAATATTCTCTTTTTTATGTATTATATGAACAATATATATATATATGGTAAGGAATAATCTGAACAGACACACTCCCAAAAAGTCTGACAGGAAAACAGAGAACAGGACAGAGGAGAACTGATAAAGGAGGAAGTAGGAGAGATTATTAGTGACAGTGGAGGAGGATGAATTTCCTGGAAGATGTTAGTTTTAAGGAGGGATTTGAAGGAACAGGCAGAGAGCTGCTGGAAAAGTGGTGGGAGACCTCCTGCAAATCCAAGGAAATGATACCTGGGGGTGAGTAAGGAATGCCAAGGAGAACACAATGAAGAAAGATTTGGAAATAAAATCAGGCATGAAAATCAGTCTGGGAACAGACACCAGGACATGACAAATGAGCTCCAGTTCTGTGGGACTCAGCCCCTCTCTAATAAGGGATTGGCAAGTTATCCCAGCTTTCCTGCAGCCTGCCCTGCAGAAAGGGGAGGGCTGAAATGCTGAGAGCAGTGGTTACAGTAATGAAGGGGTTTGTGCTGAACTCCTCAGTCAAAATAAGCCATTTTCCATGAACTTGGGGTTCAAAGCTCACTCTATGGGTCTACCTGAAGCAAATACAGAATAAATACTCATGTGCAGGTGGGTTATTACTTCCATTAAAAAAAATCAGAACTCTCTGCTTGTTGGAACTGTTTCAGACTGCTTCTAAAAGTCTGCTGCCATAAAAGAACTCTTTTTTAACTTTTTTTTACCCTGATAAAGGAGATGTCTCTATACAGCATCTGCACAGAGTCACCAGGGGTATCCAGCTGGATTATAACATCCTGTTCAGATGAGCCATAAAGATTTCAGTGGCCACTGCAAAACAGCATCTCCTTCAAGATATTTAAGGTATTCCTACTTATGAAGCTGTTAGAATTGCTCTGAGACATAACTGCCCCAAATTTAAGCCAGAAGTTTTGGATCTCCTCTACTGAGCTGCATCCAAGTGCTCCAAAAGCAGGAGAGACTTTGGCTACTGGAGGAATTTTGGACACTGGAATTGCACACCAATTTATCTAAAAAAGAAATGCCCACTGCTAACAGGCAAGAAAATACACACTTTTTTTTGCCTGGCTTGTTTGAGGCACAGAACTGGTGACCAAATTATGGTCACTGTGAGTTTCTTAAAAAGTAAGTGGAAGATAAATCAATTCAAGCTCTCTTTTCTCAGGTGCTGAATCCCATCTGGGATGGATCCCAGCCTTTGGACATTCATAAACACCCACAATTTTTTCCAGATATAATAACAGTTCACACTTACTGCCTCCCATATGGTCATTTAAAAACACTGAATGGAAATTGTCTTGCTCTCAAGTTTTTAAGGGGAGAATGAATTCAACCATGTACCATGAGAAATAGTGGAAAAATCTCAAACAAAACTTCTGTCTTCTGCATCTCCCTTCTGCCCTCTAGTTCTCACTTCTTCCCCCACATCTCTGAATTTTAAATTTAAATGTCCACACACCAATTAACAGCCTCAAAATCCAGTTTTTTGTCCATCTCCCTCCTCCCAGTAGTAAAAAATCCCTGTGTTTGTACACAGGCTTGGGAAGGCAGTTTTCTATTCAGAAGAAATTCTCTCTCAACATCCTGAGTGGGAAGATGGAAGCAATGCCAACAGGAAAGCTGCACAGGGAGCTGGGAGCAGGGCAGGATAGGGACTGGATACAGCATCTAAAAACTGCCTCCAGTGCAGCTCCTGCAGGGCTTCTCTAAATAGATCTTTTCCATGCACGAATCCCAAGTTTCTCCCTACACCTTTCTATATATTTAGCTCATTAGAAAGCCCCTTTTGCAGAGGTGCTAAAACAGAAAACCAGGATGGAATACTTCAACCCTGGCAGATAAACTGCGAGTCTGAGCTCCCCAAACTTCTCCAGACTTCAAAGCCCTGCAGATATTGTTTAATCAATGATAGAGCTGCAAGGCCAGCTGTGTTCTTCTGTTTGTTCTTACATGCTAATCCAAGTTTACCAAAACTCAGGGATTTTGCATCTGGGCTATTTGGATTCAGGCCCACTCCTCTGGTAACCTGTCCTTGGCCTCTCCTTCTGTCTCATGGCACGTTCCACCCCTCTCTCCCCTGTCCCTTGTGCTTTTTCAGTGCTGCTTTCCCTGGCAGGGAGATCAATAATTGCTTTGTCACGCTCCAGGACGAGACCTCTCAGCTCCTGGGTTCCCACCGTGGCTTTGGACAGGGATGACATTCACAAACAGCATCTGAAAGCTCTGCAGCCCTTCCTTCATAAATCTCCCCACAGGTCTCAGTTCTCTGCAGCTTCCTGCTCTGGGTTAGGCATGAAAACAGTGAAGTGCTTCTAAGTTAATTATATGTAGAGCTGAAATATATAAAACCAGAAGTTTTCAGGTTTTGGAGACCCCTGTAGGTGTCACCTCTGTCCCCAAACCAGCATCAATCTTTGCTCTGCTCTGCTTTGCCCTCTGCTTGTTTGTATTTCACCATTTCCTGCTTTATTTGTGAGAGCCTGAACGGACACAAAGTGCCACGAGAAGAAAAATAAAGCACAAATGGGTGTCAGGTAAACAAGGCACGGGGGTGCAGCGTTGTTTGGGGCTGGCACTCCCCAGCAACAATTCAGTTTGGCTGGGTGGCTGTGGGGCAGGAAATAACCTTTGGGAGCCTGTGACCCCACTGCTGCCACGGAGAAAAACAACCTGGTAAAACCAGGTTTTTGCAATGATTTGCCCCAACGAGGAGCTGAGGGCTCTGCTGAGGGCAGGCAAGCCCTGCTCAGAGTCTTCAGCACAAGCCTGATCACCAGTTTTGGCTTTTATCCTTTTTTTTTTTTACCCTTTTTCTACAGAACTAGTCTAGCAGAAGGCAGCTTTTTCTCTGAGTGTTTCACATTTTTCAAGTTTCAGTCAATTGTGTTTCTAAATCCTCCCAAGATCACCATTGTGGGAGCACAGGTTGCCTCTGCAAAGAGGATTCCTTCTCATAAACCTGCTTTTACCATCAGAGTGTGAAAAACCCCTGATTTCATGGCTTGTGGAGCCAAGAATGATCTCTCCCCATCCCACCTCATCCCCTGGCAGAGGAGAGGGAGCAGGGAGAGCAGTGTGGAACAGATGCCACCACCACAGCCCTTTCTCAGGGTGCTCCCTCCGAGAGGAAGGAAATTGAGATTCCACCCCAAATCCCAGCACGTAGTTCTGAGGATTCCCACATCTTCCAAGGATTAAGTCACCACATGTACAGCCTGAAGTGCCTCGAGGTCTAGAGTGAGGCACTGTTTTTAGNCAAGCCCTGCTCAGAGTCTTCAGCACAAGCCTGATCACCAGTTTTGGCTTTTATCCTTTTTTTTTTTTACCCTTTTTCTACAGAACTAGTCTAGCAGAAGGCAGCTTTTTCTCTGAGTGTTTCACATTTTTCAAGTTTCAGTCAATTGTGTTTCTAAATCCTCCCAAGATCACCATTGTGGGAGCACAGGTTGCCTCTGCAAAGAGGATTCCTTCTCATAAACCTGCTTTTACTATCAGAGTGTGAAAAACCCCTGATTTCATGGCTTGTGGAGCCAAGAATGATCTCTCCCCATCCCACCTCATCCCCTGGCAGAGGAGAGGGAGCAGGGAGAGCAGTGTGGAACAGATGCCACCACCACAGCCCTTTCTCAGGGTGCTCCCTCCGAGAGGAAGGAAATTGAGATTCCACCCCAAATCCCAGCACGTAGTTCTGAGGATTCCCACATCTTCCAAGGATTAAGTCACCACATGTACAGCCTGAAGTGCCTCGAGGTCTAGAGTGAGGCACTGTTTTTAGAAGGCTGTGGAGGAAGAACTGCTTAGAGGCTACAATCCTTTGTAGTTTGCCCCAAAGACATTCGTGGAGGGATTACAAGAGGAGGAACGAGAGCCAGCTCTGAGGTGGGGTGAAAGAAGGATCCAAATGACCTAAAAAGAGCATGTCCTTTGCCTGACAACCAAGGTGGCTCAATAGTAGAGGGTTTATAGGAATTTATCTTAAATTTTCACACCAAGCCTGCTATCTACCCTGCTCATAAAGAAATATTCTATCCCCTACCCTACACCTTGAGCAGGACTTGTGGTGACGGGAAGAGCAGGAAGGTCCAGGCCCACTACACCATGACTCCAAGCTCTGAACCAAACTTGCTATATTCTAAACAATTTTCAAGCCTCGTGACTATTTAAATTCTCTCCAAGGAAGCAGAAGACAAAAGCACAGACGAGCACGGCATGATTTTCATAGCAGCCAAAACACATCCCTTATTCCAAATGGATGTTTTTAAGGCAGGGATGAAGTTTTCAGCATTTCCAGACCATCCTGCCATACTTCTTGCAGCCAGGAGGGCAGGCTGGGGATGTGCTGGGCACATGAGGGGAGAAGCCCACGGGAAGCAGTCGGTGCTACCACAGCAGGATCACGCTCGTAATCCCAACGAGATAATCACAGATGTTGTGACCCACTTAAAAAATGAGTTCATTTTCCACATATCCAATTTCAGTGGCTTTTTAGGACATTACCCCCCTGTAGGTTTATGGGCAAATGAGTGCTCAGCTTATTCTCCATCATTTTCTGCACCAGTAATGCTATGCCATGGGAAGTGTGAAATTAGTCCATAATCTTTAAGCCCCTTGTTTTCTGGATGACAGATACTTGCTCTGCTAACAACCCCAATGCAGAGCTGCATTCCCTGGGAGCCAGAGCACATGGAATTTTATGTTACCTTGCCAGGCATAAACATTGGGAGGGGAGACAACAACAGCAAATAATCCCCAACTTTTCACACACCCCAAAAATGATTTTTCAAAGCCATTCCCATTCGATCCATCTTTGGCACAGGAGGCAGCACCTAAGAGAAATTAGGGAATTCCAAAAGGAGGGAAAACTAAGAAATCAAGTGCCAGAAGAAGCAAGAACACATTTTTTCATCAAGCTGTCCTTGCAATTTTTACTCTGTGGTCTTCCAGTGCTCAGAAGATGCCACAGAGGGCAGGAAACCTTTCCTCACCCCAGAGCTCATTTTTCACCTCTCTGTGTCAGTGTCACCAGGTGCCCAATTTAAAGTCAATTCCATGCAATGCTGAGGCTGATGGGTAGCCTGGATTTCCTAATTCTACCTATGCCTCTGGTTTTTTCAACAAATACAATCGGCATGGAATTTTTTAATAAAAAAAGGAATCCCAAACACTTGCTGTAACTATTTTGATTCTGCTTCTAATACAGGTAAATTAAAAATGAAAGATTTGCTTGTTGAAGGGGTTTTTTCTTTAGTGCTGGCTGCTTCTTCCCCCTGTACGGAAGCAGCACAGACCTATGTGTTAAATCTGAAATTTTCTTTACACAGTATTTGTGTTGCCCTTGTAGAAGAGAACATGCAGAAATTCCTTGTAATCACTCAGAAAATCCAGTGATATTTGTTTTAATTGTGCTTCTCCTCTTGGAGCTCCTTTTGATGCAATATATTTTTGTGTGACAGAACCCTCTGTAAGAACAACTGAAAAAAAAAAAAAAAGCTGTTTATTCCTAAATTAGCATTACTTTCTACCAGGGAGAAGATGACCTTTTCCTACATAAATGACACGCTACTTCCAGCCAAAATATCAGTTAATTTCGATTTTGATCATAGCTGAGTAGAAATTTGGCCAACTTCTCTCTAGCCAGAGACACCACTCCTGCTGATATTGCTGCCCTTGGAAAATACAACCCTTGGGAAGCCCATCCAGCTGCCAATCTCTTCCCAGTGAAACCACTGCCATGAAGTTCTTCCCAGATTTCTTTTAAAAATGCAAATTTTACAGTCTTTTAAAATTACATTCTTAAGCTAGACACACTAAAGTATCCTATTTCCAAATGATTCCAGTTCACCAATTACTTGGGTTTAAGCAGTCCCAAACCAAACCAGTTCTGGCCCAGCAAAGTTTATACTTTTAAATGTTCCAGTCTTTGCCTTAGATTTAGAAGGGCTTTGCACCTCTCAGGACTTGGCTCATGGATTTCAAAGGAAGAGAGATGAAAGAGAGCCACTGCTGACCATGGAATCACAGAATTCCTGAGGTTGGAAAAGACCTCCAAGATCATCAAGTCCAACCTTTGGCCTAACACCCCCATGCCCACTAAACCACACTGGGAAGTGCCACATCTACTGATTTTTTTGGACACTTCCAAGGATGGTGACTCCACCATTTCCCTGGGGGAATGTTCCATCCAGCAGAGATGACCCAAGCAACGCTGACTTCCCCAACTGCCAGACAGCAGAAAGATTTAAGGGAACAAAGTAAGATTGTTTTATTTTATTTTAAATTACATTTCATTTCTTCACTTGGAGCACTTTCCCTTTTCAAAATGGCCCTTCTTGGAAGCATCTGCTCAAGCAGCAAACCCCTGCAGGAGAACACGCTCCGCCACCTCGCAGCCAACGCTTTGTTCCCTCTCTTTCCAACCCAAACCGCCAGACTGGTCATTGCTTCCCACTTCTCCCCAAACCACTTTCAGCAGGAAAAACACACACACACAAACACGGGGTGAGAGATCCTTCCCAGCCCTGCCTGTGGGTGGTAAGGAGGGCCCAGCCCAGCCCAGCCTTTCCGTGCGAGGCGACGGCTCCGCTCGGGAACGCGAATCCGCAGGGCTGTGGCAGGTTCTGCTTTTTTCCAAAAACGCTCTCCCCAGCTGCAGCACATTACTTGTGGCAACTTTTCTTGGATCTTAAATGGGTTTTGAAGCCATGCTGTCAGCTGCCTTCATGTCACCCTGCTATATTATGATTGAATCTCCTGTTCCTTTTATAGAGTTGTTCTCTCCTAATAAAACACCAACTGCTGGTCGGAACGTCGGGATCGCTGCTCTGGGATGTGATAACCTCCTGCTCTGCTCCCTGCTCGGCTACACCGGGCTCCTGGGATCCTCCAGTGCATCCATCCAGCCCCAGGAACTCGCCCTGTTTATACAAAATCCTGACCCCACCCCCATTTCCAGTTATTTTAAGAGCTCATACTTTGGAACTGGGCAATATTCCTGAACACATGAAAGAACACACGGAGTACAAACAGCTATAAATGAATATCTGCAGCTCATTGCGGCAGCCGCCTACAAAGGTGATACCTTCAAGCTGTTTGTCAGGGGAAAGCAGCAAAAAAGCTGTTACTTGTCAACTTTTGGATAAGATGCATTGCAAAACAATATTCATTTTCCCTGGCAAATGCAAAACCGCGTTTTATAGGTGTGAACTATTTCCAAACTTCAAAACTGTATCGTAAATGAACTGTGAACGGGTAGAAAAACACTCCGGGTACGGTGGCAAGGAAGCAAATGGCTTCAAATGTAGAGAATTAAAACACTCACAGTTTATTTTTAATACATTTAAAGACTAAAAATATTTTCACCTTCCATCCTACTGCATTTGAACAGAATCCATCAACAAGAGCTTATAAATCTGTTATTCTTAATGGGTTTCATGCCAATGTTGTGTTTAAAGTCATGAGACTAAAAGAAAAACTACATTCCTGGGGCATAATGCTGCACAGTGAAACAGAAATGCTTCGCTGAAATCTAACTTGACAACATTTGTTGTTAGGATTTCCAAGACTTTCATCAGGGATGTTTCTCAAAGAATCCTGTCTCTCAGAAATTGTTTTTGTCGTGGTAACAGACTCGACTATTAATGAGAAAACAGTAAGAAGCTTTAGTGTCCTAATGGATACTAAATGACCTGGAGGATCTGAAACACTTATGTGCAGAAAAAATACATATGTGTAATTCCTCTGGCTCGGGAGATTTGTTAGGTGGGATGCAATGCACTAAAGGAGGTAACTCAATACATGTGGAAAAACAACAGTGTTTTACATAAAAACAATGCCATTAACCTCACACATTAAAAAAAAAGTATCATAACCTGCCTAATGTGACTTTCACAAATCAGAAGAAATCAGGTCATAATAGTAGATAAATATGCAGTGCCTCGAAGCCTCTGAATGTCCTCAAGACAGCGAGGCTACGAGCAAACACTGACATTTGACACAGATACAGCTGTTTAAAATATGTCTTCATCATACTCAGATGGAGATAGAGACAGAACAAAATTCCTCCAGAATAAATCCAAAGGTTTAAAAAAAAGCAATCTAAAACCAGATGCTGCAGAACGTGCAAAAACGAAGATGCAAATTTAATTTTGCAGACCTGGAGGGAAATCCCCGCTCAGTCCACCTTTACCGAGGAGCCCGCAGAAGTTCCTCAAAATCAACAGCAATAAATATTTTGAAGGAGGAAAACTCTGTAAAGTCTATTCATTTTACTTTCTGAAATGGTGCAAAAATGTTACCTACTCCCTGTGCAGTTATTAGTCTCCGTAATGTAACATAACAGATACTTTCTAAATCCTTTTAGACCTTCTCCCCCTCGCTGGAAAGATCATCATTTTTTTATTTCAAAGTGGATTTAATAAAGAAAAGGAGTGCTGTTAAAGTAATACGTGAGGCTTTGACATTAAGCAGTGCAACCCTGCAGAGTCGGCAAGAACAGGGTCTCTAATCTCCAGTGATTTATAGAGGGCTCTTCCTTCATCTCTGCACTCAGGGAGGGCCAAAAAGTTTAGAGACAGGCTGGCGTCCCCCTTGCTCCACACCGCCAGCTCCTGCTGGCCAGGCTGCCGGCACAAACCTTTAACCACTTCACTGCTGGCTCCCCCTCTCCCGTTAAAGGGCCTTTTATTTATTTGTATTTATAGAACAAAGTGATCTCAGAGTTAAGTAATGCCCACGGAGGTAAATGTTTATGTCTGTCATCAGAAATTTATAAGCAGAGGGGGAGAAGCTAATAGGCAGAGAGGGAAGACCAAAACTGTGGAGTGTTTGATGCTCCTCTGAGTAAGCTCTGAAAAGCTCTGAGTAGAAACACATCTTAATTAAAAACTTACAAATATATACAGTTAATTTTAAAGCTAAATAACTGAATTACAGACACCAGACAGCCTATTACCAGCTGAAGAAGAATGTTTGCCTTATACTGGCTGAGTGTTACACAAAAGTTCAAAGAATATGTTTCCAAACACAAATGCAAGAAGCTATTAAGCTCTTGTCACAAGACAGAAATATCTCATTTGAATGGATTTCAAATCCATCATTTTTTAGGGAAATGACCAGTTACTTCTGCACTGTAAAACCACAGAAGCCTCTGCTGCTCATCCAAAAAATTAAGCCTGGTTCTAACATGAACTCAGTGCTGGGAGATTTGCATCACCAGCAGGAATTCCATTGGGTGGAGAGGATCAGATGTGCAAAGAATGCAGCTTTAGGCACTGGTGAAGTCATCCTTGGGCACTCAGGCACCTTCCCCTGCACAGGTGACCCCGCTGAGGGCAGGGGAGTTCACAGCCAGGTGCCCCCAAAGCCCAGCAATGCCCTTCCCTGTCCCCTCTCTCCCAGACTCCCAGCAATCCCAACGCAGCAAGACTCTGCAAGAACACAAAAATCAAACTAAAATTCACCACGATGCTGATAGGTTTTGATGTTCTCATTAGCAGGAACACACAGAGAAGCATCTCCAGAACCATCCTGCACCTTCCCAGACCCACAGGAGGTGACAGTGTCACCTTTCAGCTGCCACTGCTTGGACTGAAACTTTCTGGCCAGATCAAGCTGCCCTTGAGAACTGAATCCTGGATGTGCTGGATGTTTTAGTTTTTTTTTTATATTCATGCAAAATTACCCTAAAAGGTTGGAGAATGGAGATATTGACATCCTAATTCAACATTCATTAACCAGCATCTTGCAACCTATACAATATATTGGCATCCAAGATGCATTATTTGAAAGTTTGCTGATTTTTCCTTTGAGTGACTGAGCTCATTCCTTACTCCTCCTCTTGCCAGAGAGGCTGAAATTCCTCTGTGGAGTTGTCTTGGGGACAATCTTGGGGAATAAAATTACTCCTGTATGGATGCTCTGCTCACAGGGCACTTTTCCTGTGTTTGCAGCTTAGATTTCAGATAATCACAGGATGTTCCTTTATCACCAAGGTTTTCTGTAGGCTGTTCCACAACTCTGCATGTTGGATCTTTGTTGTATCCATGGACGCTCACTTGGGGTTGTTCAAGGGTGTGCAAGAATACCAAGAATATTCAAAAACACATGCCAGGGTGCTGCTTTTCTTCCAATTTAGGGGAAAAAAAAGCAATCTGAGCCTGCTGGGTACAACCAACTCTTCTCATACATGTATGAGAGGGGTTTGAAGCTTTGGTTAAGATTTGTTTTCAGACAAGGAACAGTTTAGGAGCATCCCTCACCTTCTGCAATGGTGTTTAATGAGAATTTATGTTAAGGTGTCTCAGTGTTGCTGCAGACAGCACAGGGGCAGCCAGAAGCTGAGGAAGATGAAGAAGAAAAACAGTGAGGAAAGAAAAGCCCTGTGGGGCCAAGGGGAAGGGGATGGAGTTGCAGGCTGAGCCCCACAGCACCTGCACTCACTCACACGTGTGGAGGCTCATCCTTCCCCTCACATGTGAAACTTCCAGGCAGGGAAGGGTGCTGGAGCTGCCCGTGGATCCTTTCCTTCCCTCCCATCCCCAGGCAGGAGCGTGTGCCTACAAAAGGAGTGGAAACTTGGCAGGCTGGGAGCGAGGAGCGCAGTCAAGGGTCGGGCGCGGGGCTGAGCCGCTCCCGTTCTGCTCCGTGGGAATTGCACACAGAGGTACCAGGGCCTGGGGAATGTGCTGCCTTCTCCTGGGAGCCTCCCAGCAGCAGCCCTGACAGCTGAACTGGGATGGGCCCCGTGCTGGGCACTCTGCTCCCAGCTCTGGGGACTGGGCGGGTCACAGGCACTGCCCTCAAGTGTCCCTGTGATGGGCACGGTCCCTCCATGCAGCTCCATTAGACTCAAAATGGTGTTTATGGATAAGAATTCTCCTCCCAAAATGCGATTTCAGGCGACTTCATCCTTTAACACTTCTGATCCCTGAGGGTGTCTGCGGAGAAGGGCCTGGAATGGGAATTTCAGGGGGGAGATGATGGCATTTTGCTTTTCCTTTCATGAAACCCTTGCAGCAGTGAGCAGAATCGGTAATCAAGCCTTCAATGGGCCCGTGCTGATGCTCAGCAGGCCTGGGACAAGCTGATGTGGCAGTAAACAAGTCTTATCAGGGCACCCACAATTAACTGCTGTAACCAGAGAATGTAAATCACTCCACTCCAGCAGAAGTGTGATCCCAATTTGCACCTCATCCCAGCCAGCCCTGCAGTATTTACACAGCCTGGGATCTCCTGTACCTGCTGGGGATGGAAGGCTGTACTCAATAGAACTGTAAAAAATGGGTTTAAAAATTGAAATAGGGGGAAAAACCATTTCCTAGGATGCCTCTTGGGGTCCCACCAGGTTTTGATCACGACACACATTTCAACTCCATTCTCCAAGTAATTTTTACTGGCCAGCAGTGAAGGGACGAGGTCCCACATGAAACACATTTTTATTCCCAGATACACCCTGGGAAGCTACAACTTCCCTCAAGGCTCCTGAAGCAGCAATAATCTTGTTTTCTCTGCACAACTCCTGGCACATGTGAACCCAGTGTACAGCTGGTGCCTAAAGACACCACTCCAAAATAAATCTGAAATGCAAATAACTTATTTAAACTGTAATACAATCACATTTCTTTTTATAGCAATCATAAATCTCCTTCTTTATTATAATCACATCTTATCACATATAAAGTAATTTAATACAAGACCTACCTTCCTACATATTATTGCATTAAAGAGAGCAAACTTTTTCACTGTTATTTATTTCCAGCAGAATCTGCAGGAGGCACTCTGGCTCTGGAAGGATTGTGGCCTAACTTGTATTTTAGAGTGAATTCTTTAGCCTCCATTAGGTTGAGAGTTGTTAAATGAGCTTTAGTTGGAGCTTTCTGTAAGTGAGAAAGTTCCTGAACACCCCGAGCAGTCTGGGAGACAACACGTGGGAACCACACAAGGGATGGAAACTCCTAAAACACATCTTAAAATCAGCAGAAATTCTGGTGAGTGTTCACACAACTGCTCTGAGCAGGCTACAAAGCAGAGCAGCTCCAAGGCAAGGAGAGGTTAAAGGGGAAGGAGAACTCTGCAGACCTTTCCCCACCAGCTCCCCCAAACACTCTGCCAGGAGAACGAGCACGAGGAGCTGCCCTGACACTGCTGAGATTCCAACCCCAGCCCCTGGAGCTGCTGCAATTTGCTCTGATTTTTGAAGAGGGGAGGCTCTGGGCAATGGAAGAGGCTGGAGCAGAGCCTGCCAGGAGCCTCCAGCCAAGCCAAGCAAACGGGTAACGCTGAGGGAGCGGAAAGCAGAGTCCTGCCCTGCCACAACCATCCAGGCTCCCTAAAGGGTGGCCAAGGCTGACTTGTGGTTACCTGCCCCACTCTCTGTTGCACAACAGGAGATCCCAACAGCCCTCAGTCTCTGTGGCACCACGGGTTAGGTCACCATTAGGAACATATTTTGCAACCCACATAATAAACACTTTATCCGACTTACTAAAACAAGCCCGGAGGCAAAATGAGTGTAAACAGAGGCACAGAACTACTGATATGTGGACAAATACTTGACAAAGTGAGGACCAAAATTTGCCAAGTGTCATTCTGAAAAGCCCATGGCTTTCTAACACAAGCTTTGCT
Source organism: Notiomystis cincta (assembly GCA_013398075.1). Classification (NCBI taxonomy): domain Eukaryota; kingdom Metazoa; phylum Chordata; class Aves; order Passeriformes; family Notiomystidae; genus Notiomystis; species Notiomystis cincta. The sequence continues at coordinate 86,132 of VZRX01003824.1, forward strand.
TTTTATCTTTGGTTTACCAAAGATTATGTGCAGCAGCCAATACAGTATCAAAGCTTAAACCTCAAATCCCTGCAACCTCCTACCCATCAAAACATTTCCCATGGTTTTATTAGCACTAACAATGAAGTCAATGGGAGAAGAATCTGGCCAAAGCCAAAACAAAAACCTCACACGCCATATTTTGCACAAAATGAGCAGAAGACTGGTGAGAAAGACAGTATCACCTAGCAGGGAACCATAGATGTAATATTATTTATTACCAGTTCCATCCCCAAAGAAAGGATGATAAAAAAAGATTAAAAAAAAAAAAAAAGGCAAGAGAATAAACAACCCAACCCCTCCTGTTACCAGGAAAACCAACATGGGCAGATAACTCCCTGAATCTCAGTGTGTCTGCAACAGGTACCAAGGAGAGAGATTTAATAAAGGCTGCAAAACCAGCTGGTGATCTGTCAGCAAAACCCCAGCACCTTTCTCCTGAAAATCAGTTTTGAACTGAATGAAGGATGGAGATTCTCCTCCACACCCTCCTTTTGTTGATGATGGATTTGTAGAAGCATTTGTTGTGTCTTTTACAGCAGCAGCCACATGAAGTTCTAGTTGGGCTTTGGCTGCTCTTATTGTCTCTCTCCCAAAATCCTACATCCTCATCCTGAGATGAGCTGAACCAGCACAAGATTTACTTTCTTTTGTAACCACTCCAGTGTTTGGAGATTGAATTCCTGCCTATGAATGGGTGTGTGTATGCTATCAACACACATGAGTAAGTGCATCGTACACTTTTATATAAGTGATTTAAACAACATGAATCAGGAATTCTCTAGCTCACATTCCTCGGGATCTAGGGAAGCTAAAGGCTGTCTCAGCCACTGCTAAAATACAGGGAAACAGCTGTGGGCTTGGGATGCTACAAGAAGTTTGAATTTTCAGCAAAGTTTGCAGCCTTGCTTCTCCTGGCGATCCCAGCCCGCCGTGACGTCCAAGCTCCCGTGTTTACAGAATCCATGGCCAGGAGCAGCTTGATGGAGCTTATACTTGTCTAATTACAGCTCAGCAGCCATAAGCAGAAATCCAGAGTATAAAATCAAACATTTTGGTCAGCTACAGAGCCTAGCTGAACACTGAATCAGGCAGTAGAGTGCCTTGCAGTCTCCTCCAACAGCTTCTTGCTGTCGCACGCGGTGCCACTGGATGAGAGCAGTGCCACCAGCACCAAATACCAGCTCGTCATTCCCAACTTTATTTACAAACTCAGCTACAGAGTTTATTCATGGCAAGAAGTGCTCTGAACTTCTAGATGGACAAAATGGTGGGAGTTTTCCCTCTGAATTTCTGAGGAGTTTACAGGCTGCTGGGTTTAGAAACCATGTTTCTTCATGAGAAGAAGGCGAGAGGCTGCCTGAGGACATTGTTTATTAAAGCCTTTTGTTCAATTTACAAATTGAAACAAATAATTGTGGAGACATTTGCAGCTATGGAAAAACCGTGTTTACAAAGTGGAATAAAATACAGACTAAATACATTTGGATTATACTGGATCAAAACATAGGAGTTTCTAACACAGCATAAAGGGCGGTCGACACTCCAGGACAGAAGGAAAGGCGCCACTGAGTCACGGATTTTATAACAATCTGGTCACTTGAAAGACTTTGGGGAGCTTTACTCTCAGAGTCCTTAACATGCAAGAAACTCAGGGCCACTCTCAGCAGTGAGCAGCTCTTGGGACCACAGACAATCCATCCCAGGGACACCCACCTGCTCTTAACACATGACAGAAGCTTCCTAGGAGGTGAGGGAGCTCCCTGAGTTCCAGTTAATATTCCACTGGAATATTTCTTGATGCTTTACCTGGGATTGGGTTCAGCCTTCCTCATTTGGTCTCACTCCAAGTGCATTCAGAAATTGCAAAGCCATCTACTCTATTCCTCCTTGACACAGCACTGCTCTCTTTGTAGAGAGACATTTGTCTCACTTGGAAGATTTTACACGGTGAGGTTGTCACCACCTGGAAGATTATTCTGATGTTCTTGGGCAAATATATTCTGGGTACTGGATAAAATAATCTGATTGCCAATATATGGGAGAATTTCCTCCCTGTGAGGGTTTGGGAGGCCCTGGCACGGGTTGCCCAGAGAAACTGTGGCTTCTCCATCCCTGGAATGTCCAAGGCCAGGTTGGACAGGGCTTGGAGCAACCTGGGATAGTGGAAGATGTTCCTGCCCATGGGTGATCTTTAAGGTCCCTTCCAACACAAACCATTCTGGGATCCTGTGATTTGGCACGGAGTAAAGGGAATTGTATCAGAAATAAATCTCAAAGAGCCCAACTGAGGCTGGGGAGGGAATTAGATCAGTGGAAAAATGGCACAAGAGGGATGAAGTGCTGCTCCTAACTGTGAGCTCTCAAAAGCTCATGTAAACAGCAATTTCCTCTAATATCTTAATTAATAGCACGATGACAGAATCAAGCACTGTCCACAGCGCTGACGGGAATTTCCAATAGAAGAAATCTATCACCATTAAAAGAAGGAACAGAATTAATCAACCAAATTGTTCTCCAGTTTACAAACTCCATGCAAAGGAAAAGAGCCATTACTGCCAGTGGAATACCATGGCTAAGGATCTCTTAGTAGCACAGAAGTATTTTCTTAACATCAGTAAAGTATGTTAACTAATATTATATTTAGTTAGCTGAACTCCTCTGGGGATTAAAGGCCCACTGTGCCTAACAAAACTTTGTCTTGAAACAGCCTAGCAAATGTTATTTTAGCACAGAGTATTTGATAGCTAATCGTGCTATAAAACTATGAAATAAAGTTGTGTTTATTGGTACAATTAATCCCTCCATAGCCCACAGGGCTACGAAAGAAAATGGGGGGATGAGGGAGATCAGATCAGGAGGGTGGGGTGAGAAAGGAGGGATTAGCAGGGGTAGGGAATGACCAGGATTGAAGCAGTGGTGTGACTTCAAGGAACTATTAATTATTAGTATTATTCCAGTAGTGATCAAGAATACCATCTCCATCTGGGAGTGTCTGAGAGAGAAAAAAGGTGAATTTCAAAACATCTCCCCCCAACCACAGCCAAATGTGTCACTGCACAGCAGAGCATCCCCACCCCATTCCAACAAACAGATTCCCTAAAATAATGCAAATCACAATTCTTCCCCACTGCCTGAATTTGTTCAAAGCTTTTCCAACTAGGAACAATCTGGAGTAAAGCACAAGGGGAAAAAAAAAACATTCTGTGATAGAAGAAACATATGCTTGAAATCTAGAGAGCACGTTAATTGTGGTTAATTTGTGAATCAAATTAGGAATGTAAACAACACTAACACTCAGAGCCTATGCAGTGACTTCCTATTTTCATTTTTACAGCTTTGGCATTAATAACCAGCAATTGCTTACAGTTGCCAAAGGCTTCTCCTGCACTTCCAGCAGAGGTTACTGGATACTAATGGAGAGCAAATGTTTCTAAGCCAGAATGTGCAGTGCCTTCATCTTGAATAAAATAAATAAAGCACCTGAGGACAGCAAGGAGAAAACTGCAAGTTTTGATGAATACAATACAATAAACCACAATTCCATACCACTCTGAACTTGTGTATGTAGAACATGATGAGGGAGGATTCACAGGATTCTGTGAATCCCTTCATGATGCCTTTAGGATGGAGAGTTTATGCACCAACAGCTATAAATCCCCAGTGATTTATGCAGTTCTGATCCACAGAACCCAGAATCATCTGTGGGGTCATGATCTGTTCCCAAAATCCAAAGGGATTCACCCACTGTCACGGGGAGAGCACATCTCCTCCCTTGATTTTTCCAGGAAAAAACCCTCTCCCACCAATTTTGCAACAAATATCACGTGCATTTTTAGGCACATACACAAAATTTTCTCATCTGTAGGAAATTGTCCAGAGTTGCAATGAGAAAAAGGGGAAATAAATGATAAACAGCACGTGGTGTGTTTGTGGATTCCTTATCTTAAATTCTAAACTGGATTAAATACAGGAGAGCTCTGTTAACCCCACCTCGTGTCACTGGGTGGAATTTGGGATCATTTTGACTACTCCCATGGCACCTGATGGTCCCAGCCCAAGGAAATATTTTAGACATTTTACTAATACAGACCAAAAATCAGCCAGACTCCAAACACCCCACTATGAGACTGGGAGGAGGAACTACAGGTGGCAAAAATAACACACAGACCTGCCAAAACCATGAGGTGAGACTGAGATAGGCACGATGATCAGCCTGGCAAGTGAGAATCACAGACATTTCAGCATCCTCAGACAGTTGTTGGACTGGCCACAGGCTCAGGTTAATATTTGTATTAAAGAAAAGCTCTTGGGTTCAACTGGGATTAGACAAATGTTGTGTGAGGTTCTGTGCAAGCAAGCAGGGGGCAAAAGCTCTTCTCAGAAAGCATCCTCCTAAATTACAGTATTTGTGTTATTATCACAAGAAATTGAAATTACAAATGGCATTCCCAGCACAGCATCTCTGAACACAGAACAGCAGCTCCTCAGTGCTGTTGGTGGTACCAGTCTGTGGACAAAGTCAGTGCTAGCAGCAACTAATGTGCAGGAAAAATTGATAGATGGTGATTTTTCTAAAATAAATCATCGTTTGATGGAGTTGTTGCATTAATTCAAAAGATAAAAAAATAAACTCTGGGGATGGAAATAAACACAGCGCTTTCAATGAACCTAATAACATGAAAGTAATGAGTTTGGAAAACAGATGTGGGAAAAGGCAAGGGAAGGCTACAATACACTCCACACAATCTGGGAAGGAATGATAAAAAAATTTACAAGCTGTTTTGAGCCCTGAATAAAAGGGGTAATCAAGGCAGGCTGGGCTCTGAGCGGGACGGGCACAGCATCCTGCAGCAGAGACTAAGCAGAACACCTCACCCTCCTGGACTGTGTGCCCAGGCTTCCCCGTGCTGCTGGAGCTCCAGCTCCTGCCTAACTCCTGGTTTGGCAGTCCATAACTCACAGCACTTACTGTAAGGCCTTGTCACCCACTCCTTCCCCCTTGTCACCCACTCTTTCCCCCTCGTTTGTTTGATCTTTGACTCTCTGCGTGAAGAGCGGTGGGGCAGGAGGGGAAACTGTGAGAAAACCAGAAATCAACCCAAAACACAACGTAACATCCTGAAGAGAGACACCTCACTGCAAGAGAAAGCACCCACAGAGATGATTTCCATGCTGCCCAGTGGCCTCTCTTGTCAACCATGATTTATGCAAACATCTAGGCAAGAGAGCCGCCGGTTCACGGAGGACGTTCCTCTGCACAAAGTGGTTCTCAAAATGGCACTGTGAGAAACTCCCCTCTGCAGTTGTTTTACTTTTGCCTCAGAGAAGCTTTCAAACTGGACTGCTAAAGTTCAGCCAGCATCTAATTTTAACCGTGAGTTCCAGGAGAGAGAAAAGCTGGTGGGAAGATTACAGAGTTCCTTGAAGCTCTGACCTACAACAGGAAGAGAGTTGTCAGCCTTCATGTCTCTCACTCTAAATCCCAAGGGAAACAACACTGGCAGAATGTTTTATAACACGTTCCCACTGTAAAATTTTGTATTTGAGAAATATGATGCTTGCTCACTCCTTCTCCTAGACCTTTGGTGTGTCAGTAAAAACAGATGACCTTAAATGAGTGATTTTCGTTATGCCTTTACACCGCAGTTCGGGTACTCAGGGTTCACAGGGCTCTGTTTACAAAATCAGAGAGAGCTGATACTACACCAGAGCAACACATGCACCCACACCTTTAAAATATTAGCAAGGAGCTGGCAGCTTGTAGCAATGTAATAAGGCCTTTTTTCTGCCTTCTCAGGTTAACTCTATAACTCAAGAAATACCCCCACGGAAGGCAGCAATCTGGGATTTTCATAAGGAAGGCTGAAAGGCTTCTGTCAAAGGGCCAAAAAGCAGCATCTGCAGAAGAGCTCAGGAAAGAGAAATTAAAAATAAAATAATTGGATTATGATCTCTCAGCTAATGAAATCAGATATACTGTTTTTCTCCGAGTCAGGGGTTTTAGACAATGCACAGTGGTACAAGTCTGGATCCTTCCACACTGCTCCAGCTGCCCAAAGGTTTCAGGTGTTGCACAACATCAGGAAGCAAACCAGGAACACAGCAAAGAAACTGAAAACGTTTTCACCCTGATGGTAATGAAGGTGTGGTGACAAATAACCAGGAACTGGGCAGGATGTGAATAATAAATATGGGAAAACTGCTATTCCAGGAGTAGGTCTCTGAGTGCACAGACAGCTGAAGGAACCCAGTCACCCTGGAGCAGCTTAAAAAATGGTTTTTCCCTACTCCTTCCCATTCCTCAGCCTTTCAGGGAATGATGCACTGAGAGCTGAAGCCCAGTGAGGGGAAACAGAGGAACCCTGGAGCCCTGAGCAAACCCACATTCCCTGGCTCCTGACACGGAGCACGGCTGGGTGGGAGCAGAGGCAGGAGCAGCTCCTGAACTTTCTCCTCTCCCTCATTCCTGCAGATAATGAAATCCAGAAACACCATTCTGGGACACAGTTGTTACAGACCTCACGTTATCTGCTGCTGACCCTCAATTGAGACGTCTCTTAGTCAGGGATGATGATTTTTGCGCTCATGAATAATTAGTTTTGCTGGTTTTAAGGGGGGGGAAAAAAAACCCCCAAGTGTATCTTTTAATCAGAATCTAAATGAAAAAATGCTGAAAGCTATTCCCCAACATCTGCCAGTCGAGCATAGATTTAGAAATAAAAATCAAGAGGTATAGACTCATCTCAGGGAATTATGTGTTCAAATCCTCATTTATGGAGATGAGAATGGAAGTGTTAACGTTCCGAGTCTTCTGCTGCATATCCGAGGCATTAGGGTGGCTTAATGAGTCACTGTCTGAAACCAAGAACAAGCTCAAGTTCCCCTCTCACATGCACACACTGAATTTTCTGTATAATTACTCAGTTCTGAGTAACAGCAATTTATTAGATTTTCCCATCAAATGGATGAGTTGTTAATGTACAACATCTTACAAATACCCAGGGCTCTTTCCAAGGAAAGGCAGGAGTTATTAGGGACCCAAGAACTGAATGGAACCACACACTTTATCTCCCCCCCATTTCTCTATAAAAATATTTTTGAGGTGAACTTAGTGGCTGTGAAAAGCAGATTTTTCTAACCAGGGGATCAATTTCTGAGGCCAGAGGAGTGGTTTGAGAGCCCTGAAAACAGCCTGTACAAATGATCAGCACTTACTTATGCAGGGAAATGAAGCACAGCCAAAGGACAGCTCTCAAAAAGGAGTGACTGGAGAGCAATCCTGTTCTTTTTGCATTTAATATAAAATACACCACTGCAGCACTGCAGAAAAAGAAAGTTTCTGTGTTGTTTTATTCTGCTTAACACAGAGCTGGCTGCCAGGGAAAAAGGGGGAAACGTGGACAGCAGAGATACTGAAGAAGGACACCGTGTGCCAGGTCAGCAGTGTGTCCCTTTTTAACCTTTTCTCAATGGAGAACAGCAATGAGAAAGTCCCCAGAAGTACAATACCATGAACTCCAGGCCAGTGCTGTTTCCCCTCATTCCTGTGATTACAAAACTCAGGAAGGTATCATGTGGAAGAAATCCTTTGGGATGAGACTGAGAGTTTGGAGGGTTAGGTGGAGGAATTCCTGCAGTGGATGACGCACGCTGAGGGCAGGAGAGGAGCTCAGGCACCTGACTGCCCTGGCAGCCTGTGCCCAGCTCCCAGCACAACTCATTGCTCCAGCCTTGGATCCCAGGGATCCAGGGGCTCCCACAGCTTCCCTGGGCACCCTGTGCCAGGGCTTCACAGGGATCGATTTCTTCTGTACATCTGATCTGAATGTGCCCTCCTTCAGCTCAAGGCCATCCCCCCTTGGCCTGTCACTGCCTGCCCCATTTAATACAGATCCTGGGACAATGTCCTGGAGGCACGGCTGGCACAGGCCTCGGGAAGGCGGAGGGGGAGGAGGAGGAGGAGGAGGAGGAGGAGGAGGAGAAGGAGGAGGATGAGGAGGAGAAGAAAGATGAGGAGGAGGATGAGGAGGAGGTTG
>VZRX01003824.1:102961-117423 GCA_013398075.1 Notiomystis cincta
TTTTTTTCTCCCCCCTCCACAATTCACAAGTCTTCTTTCCAAGTTCAAATGAAGTTTAAAGGTGAAAAGGGCAAGAAAGTTTCATGACTGGCTGTTGAAAGAGGGAGAAATAACCAGGGTCTCCAAGTTTGCGTTTACTAAAAGCTCAACAATTTTGTATTTTGCTGCAATTCATAACTGCACAAATCCCTTTTGTTGGGTCTGTTTGGACTGAAATTAAACACTTGTTAATAATTTATAACTTAATATCATTAGAAAATAATAATAACTGTCAAGCAACTACATTCAGTACATAAAGCAAGTTGAGTGGCTCGTTAGATTATTTGTCAAAGCAACAATTTCTATATATTTTAGCTTATTTCTACTGGGAAGAGTGGTTAAAGAGCCACCCAGCTTGCTTGGAAATCATTTCTCCACCAGCTGGGAGCAATTCCCAAATTGCTGCACCTCAGCCACAACCAAGTGATGCTGGCTCACTTTAAAAGCACTCCAGCCTGACTCCAGGAGGTGCCTTAAAAGTGCTGCAGGAGGGATGGCCAAAGCCCTTTGCTGCCACGGACCAGAAACACCCCACACTGCCTCGTGGTTTCCTCAAAATGTGACATCTGAATGAAGTAAATCCGTGGCCAACAGACCAACTGTCAAAATCAGACGTTTTATAAGAGAAAATTCTTCATTCTGTTTGTTGGTCAGGGACCTGAGGAGCACAAGGGGCAGCACGAAGCTGCTGCTGCCTTCCCCAGAGTGCAAACAGAAGAAATACCTGTGTGTGTTTGTGTGTGTGAGGGAGGGATCTGGGGGAGTAAAACTCTCTTGTGAAATGTCACAAGCTGTGCTTCTTCTTGGGAAGACAGGAGTGTGGCTTTTTTTGGAAAAATAGGTATTAAGGGAGAATTCCAGACTGGTTTGGATTGGAAGGGACCTTAAACCCATCCAGTGCCACCCCTGCCATGGCAAGGACACCTCCCATTATTATCCTAGGTCCAACCTGGCCTTGGACATTCCAGGGGTCCAGGGGCAGCCACAGCTTCTCTGGGAATCCTCTGCCAGAGCCAAGAATTCCTTCCCAATATCCCATCCAACCCCACTCTCTTGCAGTTGGACATCAAAGCTCATTGGACATCTGACTTATTTTATCACTTTTCTCTCTGTGAGTACCTGTGGCAACTCTGGTTTTGTTGAGTATTAATCTCTGCAGTTGAAAACACAAAATTTAAGGATACCAAGCAAGGAAGTTGGAAGTTCAGATTAAAAAATGAATCTGAGCCATCCTGCCCCAATCCTGAGCTCGTGTAAACTGATTTAAGTCAGTGGTGCCAGAAGAAGTGATATTAGTCAGGGGATCTGCTCTTGTTTCCACCCATCCATGTGAGATCATTTCTATTCTTACTGAATAAATCTTTTCTCCTTCCATTCCTTTTAAACTCCTTCTCTTGGTTTTGCCCCTTGTGCCCCCTTTGCCTGCAGCTGAACAGACACACCCAGAGAGAGCCACCCCCACCACCCCTTCTCCTCTCTCAGCTCTTCCCCTCCTCACCCTGCCCTGCTTTCTTCCCATCTCTTCTTGGATTTAGTATCCACCTTCTCGGAATATTTCAAGGAAGCAGAGAAACCCTGCAGGTTATTTACACAGCACAACAGTTCTCAAAATATTATTTAATTCACCTTGAAGCTGAGGAGCTGCCCAATGTCCTCGTGTACAAACAGGCTTTGAGGTCCTTTAAAGTGACCATGCAAATAAGAAGGGCAATAAGAGAAAAGGTATTTTATTGAATTTATTTTTAAAGTCTTCCATGCATCTCCCAGAAATCAAATGGTGCCTACAGAGGAACTAGAAAATGTTGCTCTGATTAGTGACAGTAAGTCCTTGTAAGTTGTAATTAACTTTTTAAATTCTTCAATCATTAGTTAAATGTGGAAGGTTCCCTTTATTTTTTTAAAGTGAATGCTCTCAAACACATGGAAAAAACACAGGAATCGATAAAATTGATCTACAACATATTTTTACTTGAGAAAGGATTACAAGGTTGAATCTTAGCATTATATACTTAAAACCATTTCTTGTTCCACTGCCTTTACAGTTCCAAAAAAAATGTACATTTTGGAGACAAAGGCCTTTATCCTCTTAAGTGCTGTGGATTTCATGCCAATCTCTCAACATAAAGCAGACTTCAGACTTAGACCCAAGAGAAATGGTCTCGGAAAGATTAGATTTTCCACCACAAAATAAAACCCTTGTGTGGGGAACCACACCAGCTCCAACACCTCCTTCCTCCTAAGCAGGAGAAACACCCCCAGCCCATCCCATGCCCCTTCCTCTAAATCATTCCTCTTGATTTGATCATTCCTCTGCCCTTGTGCCAGCCAGTTTTTCCACGTATAAAATGTCCAGAATTGTCCCATCAACCTTAAAATTGGTGTTTTTCGAGGTTTTTCCCTTATTCTGTATCATTTGGTGGCACACAGAGTAAGTTTGCTCTCAGTATTAGTGTGCAAAGTTAATTTTCACTGGTGATGGAAAATAGACAAACTCAGTGTAAGGGGCATATAAAGAACATAATGATGAAAAATTCTTTTAAATCAGCAAGATATTTTCAAAAGTTGCCCACCAAAGGTGTGCACCTCCAATAGGAACTGTATATTACATGAAATTAATGATGCCAAGCATCTGGCAGCTCCAGAAATACAAGAGGAAACTTTCTTAAACTACTCATGGGGTAGAAAGGTATTTTATCAATCATCCCCATATTAGAAAATACTGATTTTTCATGATATTTCAAACCCCACTGCCAGTAATAAAGCAGGCCAAGCAAGGAAAGGAGAGAACTATAGATTCAATACAATGTAGCTGCTGAGGATTACATTTTAACACCACCAAAGCCACACAGACAAGAATGAATTCAAGAATCAGAAGATTAAAACTCCATGTAGTCAGCTCAGGATTGGTGAGCTACAGATGGAAACTTTCTTGACAACCCCCAGTTTAAATTCTAGTTAGGATATTCTGTGATTAAATGCTCCTACCATTTTTGAGTACACCACTTTTTTTCCTACCGGCTACTGTGATACAAAAGACATCTCCTGCAAACATAGAACTGGTAAAAAAAAAAAAAAAGTGCAAGTAAAAGCCATTTAGGTTTCCAGCAAAGACATCAAAGCAAACCAGCTAATGGACATCCAGGGTAGTCAAATCACTCCTGCAAAATCCATTAGTTACTAAAAGTTCTGGAGGGCTCAGTTTTTACAGTAAAACCTGTAAAAACTCAGTATCCAGTTTCTCTGTTGGGACACTGAGGTGTGAAGATCCAAACGATGCTGGAACTGAACTTGTATATTTGAACCTTTTGAACTCCAGCTGCCCTTCATAAATTACTTTACCACCGGCTTTAACACGTTCCTAACCCACCGTGCAAGAAAAGGGGGGAATCATTAAAAAAGCCTGGAAATGGAGCTGAACTTTCTAACACTTCCAGTGGAATTTGTCTTGGTTCAGAAGACGAGAGCCCACGGCAGGAGTGGGGGGCGAGGAACAGCTCCCAGATAGCGCAGTGAAAGAACATCTGTTTCCATGCTAGGAAAACAAAGTGGCCAATCCCCCTCCCCGAGCCCAAAGCCGGTGGAGGAGGATGGAAATGGCCCCATACAGGAACAGGCAGTTGCTCCTTTCCATCTGGAAACGCTGTCAGATGGAGGCAAATTCCACCAAATTCCCAACTGGAGCAAAGGCTTCAGAACCTCGGAGCGGGATGTGCTGCCCTGGATGGACACAGAGGCTCCTCACCACCACACCCCACCCACAGACACTCACCCTTCCCCTGAGGGAAGCTCAAATATTTAGAGCTCAGAACTAATCCAACTGATGATAAAGATTCTTAATTAATTTTAAGGTGAATTAAGCTGCAAGGTGGCAGCTCAGGAGCTGGAACACGACGTTCCCTGCCTTCCATGGGAAATGAGGACAGGGAGCAGCTCCCTCCTCATTATTTTTGAGACTGTCAGTGTGTTTATAGACAGTCAGTCCCTGGGATTTAGGGGAAAATGAAGGGCTGAAGTCCAGAAGAATGGAAAGCTGGTCCCCAAGCAGGACAGCACATTATCCTAACCAAACCAGGTATTCCTGTCTCCTGCACCTTCCCTGCCCGCACAGAGCTCAGCATCCAAAGCAGCAACACAGAATCCAAACCTGCACAGGAACTCTTCAGCCCCAGTTCCTGCTTGCAGGAGGATTTTAGGAAAGTCACCAGTTGTTTTTCCCCATCTGAGATTTGTCATTTACAAATGAGGAAGCTGCCCATCCCAGAGGAATGTGCTTTCAGTGTGTCACCTAATACAAAAATACTGCTTTTCTCTTTGCATTATGATGTTATCACATTATATCTGGACACTGCATTTCACTTTCTCTTCAAAATGATCTTGCTAAGCAGCAAAGGGACACAGCAGCTCCCATTTACAGGTCACCTCAGGTCTCCTGAACAAACTATGCCCCAGGGTTTTAGTGAAACTCAGGAATTCCAAAAGCAAAGCACATTGCCCTTAGCACACAAAATGCTTCTGATTCGCAGAATGACACAAATGTACAAGAAAAAAAAAAAAGGATGTCTGATTATTTTTTGTAATGGATGGCTTTTAGATGGGCAGAACACACTTAGGCATTTCTTAAAGCCTCAAACCACGGGTGATTTCCAACAAAGGCCTTGTGTGAAGTGCTGCTTGCTTATCACAAAGACTTGGAAAAAGAATTTTCAGGGGTTGAACTCTGAGTTTTAACCCTGGACAAAGAATCAGATGCTGCACAAGTGTGTGCTCCTTAGTCCTGTGGAGCTGCCACAGCTCTTGAATCCTTCAGACCAATACATTTGTGTGAAATTATTTGACATTCCAAAAGAAAATAAAAAAGGGAAACGACATAACTTTTGGAGTGAAGTCCATGGCACAGTTTGCCTGTTTAAGGAATAAGATACATGAAATCTTATTAAACGTGGGCTTGCAATTTATGAAATAACAGCCACCTCTGTTAATTACAGCTCCTAATGAGACATTACAGTGAACTGTGTGGACAGTCCAACCCAGATGAATGAACACAGATGTTAAAAACGATCAGGACAGAGCACGTAATTTAACCTGTTTTACTTCCCACTTGCATGAAGAAAAACTTGTGGTTTCTCCTTCCCTCTCCCCCAGCACAGCCTGGCTTTCTCTCCCTGGCTCCCCGCTTGGAAACGAGCCACAGATCATTTACAGACTTCCCAGGTTTGGGGGGCACTTTCTGAGGATCCCTTTGCAAAATGGTACCACATTTCCAACCAGAGGGATGCAGGGACGAGCCTTGAAAAAACAGGCCAGCAGCCAGAGTGGTCATCAGTGAATTTTGTTTAAATGTATTAACAACAGAATTGAGAGCGCTCACATAACCCGAGTATCCCCCACCGTGCTCGGGGGTCTGCATCATTTACATCTCATCAGCCACAAAGGATCCACATTCCTGACATTAAACAAACAGTACCCAAGGCCCCAAACCCAAAGCACAGCAAGGACCCCCTTTGCCAATCCCAATCCCACGGAATTCAGGAAGCAGAGCTCTTATCCCTGGGAGCTCAGTGCTTTGGGACTCCCGAGCAGCGTCAATAGGTAAATGCCCAGGCTGATCTCCTCTAAGAGCCACGGCTTCATCTGCTGGGGGGCATTACAAAATAGCAGAGATCAGTCCTGCCTGATGCAAACGTTAAGTCATAAGAAGAACATTACATAATGTACAACAAAATGTTAATTTCCAGGACTCAAATGAAGGCCCGGCCGTGGCGCGACGCGCCAGCCCTGCGACGAGAGGGCACAGACGAACCAGGGACTTCTCAAAACACATTCTGCCTCTTAGGCCAGTTTTGGTTTATATATTTTGTTTCACTCGTTGGTAATCTTACAGACAAGGGAAACCATGCTGCTGGGGAAGGACTAAATCACACCAAAAAGAGCTAAGGTTTTTAGATGAAACAAGAAGCTGATTACACATGCACTGAGTATACCAGTCACTAAGCGTTTCTGGATTGCAGGGATAAGATACTCTCTTTGCTTATTACTGCCTCCTTGATCCAAAGAGATTTAAGCAACTGTTTTCAATTAGATGTTTTTAAGCTAGTAAAACTACATCCATAAAGACATATTTATAGAACAACTTAAAACGAGAAGAATTAAAACAACTACAAAACTGATGAATTCCATTCCCCCACCAACCCCCCCACCCCGCCCCCCCAAATCATTTACTAACCATTAACGAGCAAAAAGCACTGCAATTTTAAGAATTAATCCAGTGTTGCAAAATTAAATCAGATACACTAGGAGGGATAATGACAAACTGGTGGCTCCAGCGTTGTCAGTTTGCGGGTGATACAAGTTCAAGTCGTCTGTGCTAGTGGCCACTCTGTTGGAACAAACATGAACATAAAAGGGAACATTAAAAGTGCAGCAGCACCAACTGAATCAATTCTGTGGCTGAGGACGCAGGCTCAGAAGTGGCACAGGGTAAATATTGCATTTTGGAAAGGAGCTGCCCAGTTCCAAGGCTGCGAGACCTCAGCGCACGGAAATAAAGGAAGAGGCGGCAATGGAAGTGAATGAGAGGGAGAGGATCCTCATTTCCCTCTGAATTCCAGAGCACAAGAGCCTGGCAGTGTGGCTTTGCCACACATGTCTGCTTTCAGCCCCGGGAACCCATGAGGAATATTCTGAGAGCTCCAGGAACAAAACTGAGCTTTGATAGTTTTTATCCAACAGCTGCTTCAACAAAATTTGCCTACAACGCTCTGCAGCATGTGACTGGAAATATCTGCAGGAGGAGTCTCCTCCTCTCTGGCACTGGGGAGCCATGGCAGAGCTTTAGGATGACCACAGCCACAAGCAGGGACACCCCCACCTCTGCCAAAGCCATCCTTGATCAGCTGCTCACTGACATCTCTATTTCAGACCTGACTGGCCCCCGTTGGAGACAAAATAACTGGTAAGGACAGCCCCACTCCAGCCCTGCCTCCTCCTGCTGCTAAACCCATCTGATGCAGCTCGAGGCATCCTAAATTTTATCTTCCCTAAACTTCCCCACAAGCTCAATTTGTTCCTAGCTAAGCACATCCTCATGAAAACACTTAAAAGCACATTAACGGTGGAGTGACTTGGAGATTCATATACATCACTTAAACATACATATTTTATACATTTAATACCCTTCAGAATCAGGCCATAAATACAAATGGATGTTACAAAGCATGACCCAGAGTCTCAGTCTGTCACTGTGGCCTTGGCCTGGGGCACCTGGGGTGATGGGTGCTGTGCCCTGGCCCTGGGAATCTCATTCCCTGAGATATTTTATTTTCAGTTTACTTTCGCTCCACGTGCTGAAGAACCAAATGCAACATAAAGAAATTTTAGTGATTATTTTGGGTGATTGAACCCAGAGTTACTCACAGGGTCTATTTTTAAGGGAAGTCAGGAAGTGGCCATGCAGCACCTTGCCTGTCCCCAGACACGTGGGATAAAAACATATCTGGGAATAAAGGAAAGGAGACAGGCAAGACTCAAGTAGTGACATAATCTGTGCAGTTGCAGGCTGGTTTTTGTTCCATGATGTCCAAGAAGCAGCTGCAGTGGTGAATTCATCCCTTAAAGCTCTGTATTGATCCTGATGGGCAGATCTCACACACCTGCTGCAGGCACTTTGTGCATCCAGGTGAGCCACAGCATCTTTCAGGTTGGCAAAGACCTCTAGGATCATGGAGCCCAACCCTAAAATGCACAACTACATCAAATTGCCCCTTCTGAATGGATGTGTCTCTGACCTCTAATTGGTTTTGATCATGTTTAGAACATGTTAAGACACAAGACTGAAAACATTACATTTTTGTTTATGGGAAATTCAGGGATGACCAGGCCAATCCAACACCCTTCATTCACCACGTGCCTTTCTGCAGGGTGAAGGGTGCCTGGTGTGAGCAGAAGTTACAGGGTAAAACCAAAAGCCAAGTTTCATACAATTATATCCAGATTGGCAGAGCAAATCCACGAGACAGAAGTGAACATGAAAGCAAGTGAAATAACACGGACAGAGAGGCAGCAAACAACCTTGCCTAAGGCACAACACTAATGCCAGACTAACTTCAAAGCAGCCACTGAACCAGCACAGGTGACAAACAATCTGCATAAAAATAAGTCTAAAGCAGCACTGGCTCCGTTTCCTTCCCTTAGTCCCTTCTGCTCTTGCTCATTTAAACTCTTTTTTGTTCATTTTAGATGTGGAACAATGTAAATAAATGAGAATGCAGCATTTTGGCTACAAGTTTCCTCAAATAAACTCGGCTAAGAGAAGCCCACCACATCAGAAGCTTTATTCTGCCTATTTCTTATTGTTTTGCTAATTGTAATTCATAATGAACCTCTTCCCCAGTAAGCTGACTCAGGGAAAAACCACTCTGAAAGGCACCAGCTACTGATGAATTGTTTTTATTAATTAAGTTAGAGAAACAAAAACCACAGTGGTTTTCAGTGCTGCAACTTGCAGCAGAACCCACAGGCTTGGAGGCAGAAAGTGTGAAAGTCACAGCTCTGCTCTGAACATCTCCTCCATTTATTTACTGAGGGGCTGAAATTCCAGAGACAAGGGCTTTTTTCCTCTCTTAACCTAAAGATTTGGTCCTTTGAGCAGCTGCTTTGGACTTAAGAAAGCACCACAAAAGCCACTGCCTTTACTGCATTAAAAACTGAAATAATGGGTATTAAGCAGAAGTAGCTTTTATATACCCTGATATTTGAGAGGTTCAGCCTGCACAGGGCTTTGCTGAAAGAAGAGTGGATGGAAGAATAGAGTTAAGAAAAGCATTTAATCCTGCTGAGTGCCAAAGACCTTTAGATTTTCCTTTAAAGTTTTAGCAGCCAAGAGATTTGAGTTTTATTTTCCCTCAGGATTTGAGACTGAGGATATTGAGGAGAATCTCTGGGTTTTGGACACCCCTTGGTCCTGGGACATCACTCCAAGGAAGGTGGGGTTCCCTTGCTGGGATTTCTTCCCTTAAACATGCAGTTGGTGAAGAAATCAATAATTTTCAATAATAAAACTTTGGGATTCCCTTATTTAAGCCAGAATCCTCTTTGAATAATTATATTTTATATCATGAGCCTCTACCTTTGTCCATCAGCTCTTCTTCTGCTCACCCACTCACCACTATTTTAACCAATCTCACACATCTTTCATGGAAAGAACCAAAATACCTGGAAATTTGCACATGCAATCAAAAGGAAGTTTATTCACACAGTTAGAACATGCTTTTTCATGCACTGCTGGTTACTGGAAAGTTTAACTTTTGTTAGAGGATAGAAATAAAACAAAACAGGAAAGTGGATATTTTTCTTACTTATTTCAAGTGTACATATTTTGGGTAATTTTATTTTTTCCCTGTGACACAGAATAGAGACTCTTCTTGGAGACTGTAATAGCCCTCAGCGTGTTTTCCACCAAGAATGCAAAAAAGAAACACTTTTGCTGGAGAAGTCATGGAAACTGGTAAATTGAAGACACAAGCCCTCATTGAAAACCTATAATTTTTTAATTAAATTTACATGTCAGTGGATCTTTTGAGCTTGGCCTGGGTGTTTTTTCTAATGTACATTTCTCGTGCTTTTTCCCATGGGTATTTCTGCACTATTTCCAAACTGGGATTACTCAAGTTGAAGTGTGATAAAGGGCACATTATAGTTATATTAAGCAAAATAGGGAGGAGAAAGCTTTTCCATAGTCCAAAGAAAGCTGTTCTCCAAGCCTCATTTCTGGTAACAAGCAGAGCAAGGCAACCACTCAGCTAGAAAGTGCTGCCATCAAACCAACGCTTTGTCTTGAGAAAGGGGGGATTTATTCCATCCCATTCTGGTTTCTGCTAAAAAATAAAGCTTGCTGGCTTCAGAACCGTTAAGTCTTGCTCTGGGGTATCATGGAAAACATGTTGTGAGCAGTGAAAGAGGAGGGGGAAGCTCCTTGCTGTGCGTTGGTGGCACTTGTCTGATCCTGCGTGGAGGAGCTGCCGGGGATTTGCGGCCGCGGTTTGGGCTGTGCTGCTCCTCTTCCCGGCCCCCCTGAAGGATGCAGGGGCTTCCTCAGTGCCTGGCCCACACCAGGAGGGCTTGTCAGCAGTGCTGCAGCCACGGGGACAGGCAGCAGCTGGCTGGGGAAGGGAAGGGAAGGGAAGGGAAGGAAAGGAGGGCACGTCAGCTCAGAGCGGCAGAAAAGGGTTTTCACGGCAGCTATTTGCAACCCTCCAAGGAGCCGCAGAGGCTGCCCATTAAAACCCTGTTAAAACACTTCTGATGTTGTCAGCAGTGGAGAGCTGAAATAGCACAGTGATCACTGAGATACTATCTGCCTCAAGCAGTTCAGTGGTACTGTCAATAATATGAGCAAGAAGGTACAAGATGAGCAACAACCTAATTCCTGCATCAAAATTTCATAAACTCCCTGAGCTGGTAAACACTGGAGATGTGGGCAAACACAGGCTGGCCAATAAACCACCCAGAAAAGATGACCTCTGGTCTGGAATCTTTCCCAAAAGCTTTGAGCCTTTAAGTTAATTTACACTTTGAAAGCAAAGCAGAGTGATGGTGAGGGGAAGGCAGGAGGGATGAGGTGATGCCTCTCCCCTCAGTGCTCCCGAGCTGCTCCTCAGCCCCACGCTCCTGACAGTGCCCAAGGAAAAAACACAGCACCACTTTTAGGCATCCCAGGCTATAGCTTCTCCCCACTTTCCTCTGCTTTGATTTTCTGGATTGATCTTCAGTACTAATTCCTTGGGATCATTTCTGCAAGTACAGTCTAACCAGGTAGGAAAAACTTGCCACTTCTTGAGGAGAGCGAGGCCTTGTTTGAAAATAAACCTCCAGATGTGCCAGGGTACTAAAAGTGTGAGTAATGACAGCAGAATCCTCTACTCTGTGCTCGTGAGTAAGTGCTACTCACAGTGAGTAATGGCTGGAGAAAGAGGGCCAAGGTGAAGAGTTATTTATAATAGAGTAGCCACTGAGTAAGAGCTTAGCTATGAATTCACTGCTCTGGCTACAATTTCGTGAGAAAACAAACAGAGCCAGCTTTTGGTTTTGCAGTTTTAAAAACTACACACACACTACAAACTAGCAAAAATCACTCAGGAAGGACTGGGGTGGTTATTTATAAAGCAACCATTACAGAGGCTGTGTGCACCTCAGCTGAATGCAGGATAATCAGAGATGCTGTCACTCCTCAGGTGCTTCCTCAGGCAGGCAGGGAAACTCCTAGACTTGTCCTAAACCAGTCTCAGATGCTTCCCCCTTTTTAGACCATAAATACCCACTGCAGAGAGCCAAAAGCCAGAGCTTGCTGGAAATCAAGCAAAGAATCAGAATGTCACCTGCTCTACACTGCTGGGTTTAGGGCTCAGAATATCCCTTCACTTTTTAATAGGAACTGACTGTGCTGAGGGTCTCAGAGCAACCTCAGAACTGTCAGGTGCACCCTGGATCTGCAGAGATCCAGCATGCTGAGGAATAGTTTTGAATTGTTTCTGTCAGGCCAGAATGAAGCAAAGGAATAATAACATATTTGGGCATTAAAAAAAAGGGAGGCTTGGGAAAACACTGGGATAACAGGATCAAGCTCACCACTCTCCTGAATTTGCTACCCAGGAACATGTGATTTCCCAGTGCATCCTGCAGAATAAATGGACATTTTCCAACTCCCACATTACAGGTCATGACTTCCTGGTGCTAATTTGGATTCTGCTGAGGAACCTTTTATCGACTGGAGTTCGGAGAGCAAGGCTCAGAGAGAAACCTTGGGCTTGGCACTGTGCATTTGAAGGCTGGTTTACAGAAAACTCTGGTTTTTACCCCACAAGGACATATGGCTCAGATTTGGGATGGAAGCAGACATTTGGAAAAGCAGAAGGAACAATTCCCCAATTTAATTCTGAATTGTAAACACAGAAGGGATGGTTTCTTAGGAGCTTTTTAAACCAACTGCCAGCTTTACTATCTGTTGTGCTTCCAGCTTGGAGAGCCCAAGGGGGATATTTTCACCTTGACACACAAAATTATACATCAAACAAAGCTCTCCCATCTTTCTGGGGGGGAATTGGTTATTTTAGTGCCACTGAGCCCCTTGCAAGTGGCCAAACTTCCTCTTGGACAAGCCCTGAGCTCGACCAGAACCCCCTGAAAATTCTGATTAAAATCTTACAAATCCTAAAACTAAGCATCCTGCACTCTTTTTACATGTCTTATGATTTTAACAAAGTTGTCTTTCCCCCTCTCCTCATCTAAAGGAAAGTTAAAACTGCTCAGTGGCAGAGAGAAGGAACCCAAAGTGCAATGACAGCCTCACTCCCTCGCTCCCAGGAGCCTGCAGTTAAATACCTGCCTTTGTACAAGTGTTCCCCTTCTTTTATTAGCTAAATATTGTGGCACCAGAGCACGAAGAATAAAATTACAACCATTTGAGATGAGTGTAACTTTTACAAGAGTCAGATATCCCCAACAACCCGACAGTCAATAACCCAGCACAAATTAACTCTGGCAAATAATAGGTGTGTTGACCCTAAATTCATGAGGCAATAAAACCTACCAACAGCCCGTTGTTTTTAAAATACTCAGGCACTTCTCAAAGACAATATAGTTTTTGTTTGGGAGCAAGAAGATCATTAATTAGGAAAGCTTTTAAAAGAAGTTTTAGTATCATTAGCAAAAGCTAATGGGAAAATAAATTAAGTTACAACATCTGACACCAAGTTTGGAAAGAAAGGCACTAAAAACCCAAAGCTGCCTAACCCTTACATTTCCCAAGAACTGCACCCATAGATTCACTTCTCCACAGAGCTCCATAACCACAATAAAGAAATTAAATTTCTTCCCTTTCCTATTGCATTTTGAGTTAGAGACACGTTGCTGCCAACACAGTGCAGTCACAGAGATAGAATTTGAACCAACTTTGTTCACTCCTCCAACTCCACCACAATGAAAACACACTTAGAAACACAATCTAACAATCTGTTCTTCCAAATTTGCTCTTTTTTTGGGAGCTTTTCAAGAATAGTACAGCTCAGGTAGAGCTGCCCTGTTGTAAGTTCTTATGTGAACTCTTATTCCTTGAAGGAAAACAAATTTTCTAAATATTTTGAGATTCTGTTTAAAAAATAAAAAATTAAGTAACCCATCATGAAAGGTGGCCTAAAATATTTTATGGCTTGGAGGAAAATTCTCTTTTCCCTTGGCCTGATGCTTTGCTCAGAGACGCCACAATGTCTGTCAAACAATCGTTGCATACGAAGGAAGGCACATAATGACATTGCCCATTATTTCAACCATGGCAGCTGAGGAATTATGAAAGATTTATACCTATTTCATCCTAAAACTATTTAGTAAATGTCACACAGCACAGCAAAAAACCCCCATGTTATTGAGAGGGCAGCAGGCTCAGCACAGAGCTCTCAAGGATGCCCAGGCAGAGCAGACTCTGCAAGCCAAGGGTTTATATGGCCATAAAACCCTACAGGGACACAACAGCTCTGTCTGTTTTTCTAGGAAAACAGAAAACACAGAATTGAAACATTATATAATTTAAAAAGGAAGGTGTGCAGAAGGTAAAATTAAATATCAATAACAGATTAAAAAGTTTGGAAAATTAACTGAGACAATTAAAGCTGCAACAGCTCAGGACATCAAACCCCTGTTCCTGGACAGGGAGTCTAATTTAGGCAGAAGATGCACTTTCCTCTTCCCTTTTGCTTCAAGCTTTGCTTCTATGAGAAGTCAAGTAATTAACTTGCCAGGGGAAAAAATTTTCCTCTTCAATACCTTTACATTTGTGTAAAGCAAAATTATACAGAATGCTGATGCAGGCCCCAGAGGGAAGATCCTCGTGTGTGGAGCCCACCCCTGCCAAGGCCACCTTAAATCCACCCCGAGCTGATGCTGGCTCTGGCTCTGGCTGTCCCTGGGATGCACCAGGGCCCAGGTTCCTCCTGCTGGGATGGAGTTTATCCACAGGAAATACAAAGGGAAAATTCATGCTCAGCTGCTTGATGGGAACTGACATGGGCTCTCCAGAGACGGAGAAACTTTGGATGTCAGGCAGGTTAGCACAGGGCAAGCAGACGGTCAATAAAATATTCAATAAAGGACTCTGATATGATAGATCTAATATTGTGGAAAAAGCCAGAAGTCCTTTATTTTTTTGGTGAGAAAATGAGTTTAAAATGGTGGTTAAAATGTCTATACAATATTAACCTCCTAAAGCTTGAAAACAATTGTGGCTGGGTTTTGAACTTGTTAGAAAAGGCTCGTGAAGCACATGCTACATTTCTGGGGACAGGTAATTCAGAATAAGGGCACTACAGGTTTTACAAAATCTGTTAAAAATTATTTCAAAACCAATCTTTAATTATTAAAAAAAAAAAAAAAAAGCA
>VZRX01003824.1:117467-222624 GCA_013398075.1 Notiomystis cincta
AAAATCTGTTAAAAAATATTTCAAAAACAATTTTTAAATAATTAAAAAAAAAAAAAAAAGCAAAGAAGAAGAGTATCTACTGATCACCTAACCCACAGGATGCTCAGGAAACTGGATCCCAGCAGAGATCCTGACCCAAACCCCAGGGCTTGCTCCTCTCCTCCCCAGCAGATCCAACCTGCTGCTCATTTCCCCCAGCAGGATTCCAACTAGATTTCCTCTCTGTGCAACTTTTCCATGCCAGCTCTTTCTTGCCCTGCAGTTTTGCCCCTGCCATGACCAGGCTGGAGGGGGTGGCAGGAAAGGCCCGGAGGGATGTGGGAGGCAGCTGGCCGTGAGCAGGGAATCCCTGCAATCATTCTGATGAAGCTAAATCTTGGAGTTTACATAAAAGGAAAATTGAATCAAGTGCTGGAGTGGATTGGAAAGAAATACACCAGGAGATGGATAAAGTTAATCAGGTTTAGTGGAGGCTGATGCTGACCTGCTCAGCCCTGGAGATGCCCCGGACTTGCAGAAGTTTTATTGTATGGGAACACAGAGCACAGGGGGCTGTGGCAGCTGCCCTGAATTCCTGCAGTGCTTCATGTGTGCAGACTGCAGGGCAAGTCCCACCTCACCCCTGCAGCAGCACTGCTGGGAAGGCAGGAAAGCAGGGCTGTGGGCTGGGATCTGGGCACTCCCCTGTCCTTCAAACCCTGCACTCAGGGACAGGCAAGTCAGGGGAAACCGTCAAAATGTCACTGTTCCATTCTAGCAGAGAACCACTGAGGCTGGAAAAGCCCTCTAGGACCATCAGGTCCAACCCACGTTCCCAAGTGCCACATCCACACATCCCTTCAATCCCTGCTGGATGGAGATCCCACCACTGCCCTGGGCAGCTGTGCCAGTGCTCTGACACATTTCCATGGAGCCCCAAAGTCTCCTCAGTGGCCTGGCAGGAGCCAAACTTCTGGCACATGTGAGCTGCTGGGTGTTCTGGGGATGTACCCAGCCCACGGGCCCCATGTTGACTACTGGAGCTCTATCTGACATTTATAATTTAAGAAATTGAGTTGTACTTCCCAAAAGGCAGTGCTGGAGCAAATGTATCCTTTTAACTCCTCCTGCTTTAAGCAGTATCAGCTACACAAACCACACAGTCTCCTGATGAAGGAGCAAAAGATTAGGATATGAATCTGTCAAGTTTGGAATATTTTTTTCTGTACAGCTCTGTTAAATCACTGAAGACAGTAATGCTTCAGTATGTTCTGAGAATAGCTCATTTGTTCTTTATTTCAGTGTTACAGAAAAGATTATTTGCAACTATTCACTTCCTTACAAAATATTCAGATTCTTCAATGAAAAGCGTTTCCCANCCTCTAGGACCATCAGGTCCAACCCACGTTCCCAAGTGCCACATCCACACATCCCTTCAATCCCTGCTGGATGGAGATCCCACCACTGCCCTGGGCAGCTGTGCCAGTGCTCTGACACATTTCCATGGAGCCCCAAAGTCTCCTCAGTGGCCTGGCAGGAGCCAAACTTCTGGCACATGTGAGCTGCTGGGTGTTCTGGGGATGTACCCAGCCCACGGGCCCCATGTTGACTACTGGAGCTCTATCTGACATTTATAATTTAAGAAATTGAGTTGTACTTCCCAAAAGGCAGTGCTGGAGCAAATGTATCCTTTTAACTCCTCCTGCTTTAAGCAGTATCAGCTACACAAACCACACAGTCTCCTGATGAAGGAGCAAAAGATTAGGATATGAATCTGTCAAGTTTGGAATATTTTTTTCTGTACAGCTCTGTTAAATCACTGAAGACAGTAATGCTTCAGTATGTTCTGAGAATAGCTCATTTGTTCTTTATTTCAGTGTTACAGAAAAGATTATTTGCAACTATTCACTTCCTTACAAAATATTCAGATTCTTCAATGAAAAGCGTTTCCCACATTGTGGAGCCACCCACACAGCTCCATTTGAACGTGAATGAAAAGCTCTGCTTGATGCTGCTGAATATGTTAACCTCTCCTAGATCCCCAGCCCTGGTGAGCCACTCTGCTCCTGCATCTGCACAAGGAACAGCGTGGAGAACAAGCTGGATTCTGTTGATTTCAGACAAATAAAGACAACAAAGGCATCAGATGATTATGACTGAAATATCCTAATCCGTGCCTGAAGTTGTTTCATTCCTGGCAAACTCACCCTGAATTTCAGCTTACTATGAATTAATTGTAATGTGTAACAGATCACAATCAGTGATGAGATATGAAACATTTCCCCTTCTACTTTGGGCTACTGGTGTCAGCTTTGACCAGTTTTAACTCAATCAGAACCCATCACCAGTCAATGACCAGTCAGTGGTCAGAGTGCAGCAGCCTCATGGTTGAAGTCCTTTCCCCAATCACACTGTCACAATTAGCACTCAGGACAGCCATCAAACCCAAATTTCTGAGGGAGCATCAGTTCCACCCCTTCTGTCTTTGTTAGAAAAGTGGAGTTTGCATTGTGCTGCTGCTTTTTGAAAGGTCACCTCTGCTTTTAACCAGCTTGACAGCCCCATCAGACTCGTGTGTGATGCCAGCCGAGGACAGGAGGGGCAGGACATTGGTGAGTACAAGGAACTCAGGCTGGAGAAATGACAACTCCCAGGGCAGCTCCTGCTAAAGCAGTACAACCTCCTGTGTGCTCCCTGCTGGTTATTAAATGCCTCTAAAGCTGAACTGCACCTCTGCTTTGGGCCCCACCTGCCCGAGCTCCTCCCTGAGGGCACCCCAGGGTCACCTGCCCACCCAACGTTCTGAGCTCCTCCACGTGCAGCCAACAGCCAGGCCACGAGCCCAGTGGAAAACGTGGCCATGGACTGCCAGGATGAGCCCATGCAGAGTGTTCAAATCACCAAACACATCAAAGCACCCTTGGAATGTGACCAAACACTCTGCAGTGCCTTGTTCCCCTGAGCGCAGCACATCGGCTCTTCAAAACCTGCATTTCCTCCCTAATTTTGCTGCTTTCCCCACTCACACATCCCTGAATGTGAATCCCAAGGAGGTGCACCAGGCTTAGGGATCACTTTTCCCTTCCCATCATCCCATTTCACTGGGAAATGTGACTCTTCCATCTGTCCCTCCCTCCCTGCCCCATCTGGTGCAGCACCCGCCCGGCTCCTTTAAGAGATCACTAAAAGAGCTCTGAAGAAATTCAGAGGGAAGGGGGAAAAAAAAGGAAAGGGGAATAAAAAGAAAAAAAAAAGGAAAGAGAAAGAAAGAGTTGCTCTTCTTTGAGAGCTGGCTGGAGTGCAGAGCTATCTTCATAAATAGACAGGAAACAGAAAAGACTAATGTTGGGCAGATGACAGATCCCTGAATTCAGTTAACTGGCCTTCAAGATATGAACTGTTCTATTAAACATAGAGGCATTATGTTGGTCATCCACTTTAAGCCCAAGAGTGATTAAAATGCTGGCAGAAAATAAAAACTGGCTATTGAAGAGCTTGCCCCGAGGTCCTAATTTCAAATCAAATTTTACAGCGCCGCACAGGAACAATGGCAGCCCAGTACTCCAAGTCTTCTTTTTGTCACTTTGTACAAAGAAACCCCCTCAAACTCTCTCAAAGAACAATGGCCCCTCTAGATTCACAACTACGCCAAGAATGGACTCAAACCATACAAAAACACATTTTAAAAATACATTTTACACTGCCCTTGACATTTGAGATAAATAGAAGCCAATGCATTGAAATTCCAAGTATTTTTTATATCCTTTCACAATGTGAATTTTTTATTTTCTCCAGTCTACTTGATCTTTGACATTCTGGCCTCTGCAAGAGAAGGACACAGCAGAGCAGTCAAAGAAATTAATTATGCAGATAATTGCATTTTATTAAAATGATTACTGTAGCAGGGAACGCCACAAACGACCGCGACACAGCCCCGGCCCCCTGAAGAAATCAAGAGGACACAAACAGCTCATTTTTAATTGAAAAACTTCTCAGCTATTAACATTTAATTATCTGTTACCGATATATGGTACTAAGTTTAATTAGCATTTTTCTATACGTCAGGTTGGCTTCTCAGTAAATACCCTCTCTCTTTTAAAGTTGCTCTGAGCTGCTGCAGATTCCCCCTTCCTACAAGCCCGAGTTTATTTGAATTTGGCAGCTTGGAAACAGCCAGTTGTTTCCTAGTGAACAGCACACAAGACCATATGTTTCAACATTTAAGCAATTTAGAATCAGAGGTATAATTCTGAGTGTCCTTAGCAGAAATTGTACATTAAATACCCAAAGGATCCGAGCTCTACAAGAGATCCAGCCTTTTTTAGCACTTTTCCCATAGCAACAAAACCACTCCACACTACTTATATCATCCCCTGGAACCACAAGCATGTGGAGAGCAGTGGTGAGCTGGCTGCAGCCTCCTCAGCAGCAAGGGACAAGCAACTGGATGATTTTCCCTTTCTCTTTCCTGCACCTCTCTCCCACCAGGATTCATCCCAAATTCCTTCTGAAACACACCTGTGGTCAGGACTCCTCCCTGCTCTCGTGGTCAGAGGACACCTACTTGACAAGAAGTCCTGAATCAGTAATTTCTTTTGCTAAACACATGCCTTGGGTTGTTCTCCTCGTTCCTGGGCTGATGGACACGACCGGAACTATGGATTTGAATCCAAGGCATGTCCAGCAGGATGGTGCTGGTTTGTCTGCTCT
Organism: Notiomystis cincta; assembly: GCA_013398075.1. NCBI lineage: Eukaryota > Metazoa > Chordata > Aves > Passeriformes > Notiomystidae > Notiomystis > Notiomystis cincta. The sequence goes on from VZRX01003824.1 coordinate 122,157, forward strand.
GCTTCTCCTGCTATGAGGTCACACAGCCCCCAGAGTGCACAAGAATATTTTAAAAGCATGTCCAGAGAGAGAGACAAAACCCCAACACAACCCGAGAGGGCTCCCATCAGTAAATCAGAATCCATCAGTAAATAGTCACTGTTCTAACCACACCAACTGCAAAAAAAAGAAGGCAAACGCCAATCTGAGGTTAAAATTCAGTGATATTTGCTGCTTGGAGGAGAGGCACAAAGCAAGACAGGCAGCAGTTCACCAAGGCAAGGATTTGAGGGAATTTGTTCCTCGGTCACGCGCGGCGTTCGGAGCACGGGGCGAGCACGGGGCTGCCCTTCCTCATCCTCGGCCACACACCCCCAGCACTCAGCAGCTGACACCTTCCCTCCCTTCCAACACTCTTCAGAGCATGTGCTGCCTGACACTCACTTATTCTTTGATTTTTCACACCAAGCTGAACAGGAAGTTGGTTTTTCCGGAGTGGGGATGTGGGACTGCCCTGCTCTGGCAGCCAGGGACTGGCACTGCTGCAGCCTGTGGGGCTGCAACACACTCAACATGACTTTTATTCTCCTCCTCTTATTTTTTTTCCATACCACATGTGGCTGGAAACTGAAGAAAATGTTCACTTACTTGAATTTACTTAATTTGCATGAAGTAAATAATCATTTACTTCAGTATTTAAAGCCATCTCCTTCTAGCTTTCATAGCACTGGTATTAAATAACAGACATTAAATTAATTATTATAATTTCTAGACACAAAGCGTTTTCCAAGTATTTTTCATCAGTATCTAAAGGTTGTTTTCCTTTCTCTCATTTTGACTTGGTAGCCTGGCACAGAAAATTCCCCTCGAATGCCTGAGTGATTCTAAGTGATTAAAACAAGCAAACAAACCCTCCAGAAATAATTCCATTTGTGAGTATTTCCTTTAACAGCATTAATAATCTAATGCATTTAAAAGGAAGATTTAGAATTCTAATTCACTTGTATTTCACAGGATTAAAAATGCAATATAAGTAATATAGCCACGGGACAGAAACACAAGCAGATCAAGGAGGTATTTTAACAATATCCACTCCTGTTGTGCAGGAGTTCAACGTCAACACCTCTCTAGGACATTTAAATTTTACTTTACCAACCTGTAACATGCAGAGAAAACATTTATTGTTCAGATAGGCCTGAAAACAGACATTCAGTGGGATACAGCTTAAAGAACAAACTGATCAGCACTGAAAATAAAACTAAGTTCTCATTTGGAGACAGATTTAAACCTAAAACCCAGTCCTGAGTGACCTGTATGCCTAACAGAGGACATGATTTTCCCTAAATTTCTTTGCCTTTTGTATCATCAATTGCCAATTTACAATAAAATATTCCATAAAAGAGCTCTTTTTGTTTCCCTACTCTGAAACACCAGAGAGAAATGGTATTTCAGAATAAAGAAATAAAGAACACAGGGCAGTATGTCTGTCCTGCTGCTGAAACCAGCAGCATTTTCAAGAGAAAGGATTAAAGTGGTAAATAAATGTATTTTTTAAAAGGAAAAGAGAGAACAGAGAGAAATTCCCACTGCTGGGAGCTTCTGGCTACCTGGGCACGAGGAGCCCCTCGTGCCCTTCCCCAGGCAGCCCAGGTTATTCTTGTCTCCTTTTTTCCCTAGAAATTCCACCCTGACCCTGAGAAACTGTCATCAAAACAAGGCCATTTCCATGAAACATATCTCCACTGTGAAAACATTTAATAAAAACATTCCCATCCCATTCTAATTTTAATTTGTGCTAAGTTTCAACGCAAAGACCAGGCACAGCTGCCTGATTTCCTTCTCCAAAGTGCCCCGAGTTTCAAGTTCCCTGCCCAAAATATGAAATTAAATCTGTGGGACTTCAAGGCACATGAGGCAAATTAGCATTTAGGAAAATTAAGCTTTTAATGAAATAAAATTCCACTTAAATATTGCTGGACTCTTTGGCTATATCTAATAGCAAGGGTACTAAATAAAGCCTTTATACGAAAAAAATATGCACACTGAGGGAAAATAGGACTGTTATTTTTAACACTGATAATTTTGTTTAAAAGAAGATTCCTTCCTGTGTTTCATCATTTTACGTTATGCTCTATTATAGAAACTAATGTGGGAAAAAAAGTTCAGAAAAATCCAGGCCCAGAATATTATGGAAAAAAGAACCACCAAATGTAAAGGTCCTGTAATATTTGGTATCTTCAGATTTTTCTGCACTGGTTCACATGACCCCCAATTTATTTTTAGAAAGGCAGCAATTCCCACTTGGACACGGTGCAATACCTTGTACCCGAATGTTGCTTTGCACAAATAAACCATAGAAAGTGTTGACTTAAAAATAAAACATTGGAAAAGGAGAAAGTTTTTTTTCTCTGCGAAAATTTCCGGAAAAGCTGTAAACAAAGGCAGGTTTGGCTCGGTGGTTGAGTGGCTCTGTTGAGCTGTTGAGGATGGAGAACATATCAAACCTCACAGAGTGAGGAAATGTTTGTAAAACAGTTAGTAAATCATAGGCAGCGAGGTCACCGTGTTTAACAGCGGGAGTGACACTTTGCCAAGAGCCCAGCTGGGGAAGGGCGGGGATGCACAGGGCTCCTCGCCCCTTCAGGCTTCTTCACCTCCCAAACTTCACTTGGAAATGAAATCAAACTCTTGGAAAGCAGGGAAAACCTAGAGGGTTTCATGCTGAGGAGCTCTGCCAGGATGACACACTCGGCCACCGGATCATTTAATACCTGGGTCTGTTTCACTGAACACTGAGCTGGGAAATCATCAAGAAATTCCCTTGCAAATTGATGCTGCCTGACCTTTTATCTCAGGAATGGAGCTCTGAGTGCTTGCTCTAAATTCACACAGAAAAACAGCCCAAAAATCTGAGAACTGGCACAGCCAGAAGGTGAAATTACACATTTTTAAACACAGACACTACAAACCCGTGCACGAACTGCTCCAGTTTAATTCATCTGGTGCCAAAAAAGCCAGGAATGGTTATTTGGAGTTGAGAAGTTGTCTTGCAATCACTTCATACTATGGAGAGATTTATGGAGTAACTCACCTGCTACTGTAGGACCCAAACCCCGTCCTGGTGCTGGCAGCCAATGCAAAGGAAACACTTAAGCACATACTTGACTTCAGCTCTCTGATGTTTGAAGTGAAGCATGGACCTAAGTGCTCTGCTGGACTAGGGCCTATATGCTGGACAACCATGATAAAAAAATAAATTCCTTCCAAATTTCTTATATATGACATCTGTGTTAAAATGTTGGGGTTTAAATGGCACTTCATGATGAATTTTGTCACTGTCCTGTTCCTCCCTTCACCACGTTACGAGACCACACCATCAGCAATTAGGGAGAGAAAGTTGCTCTGCAGTGATGAAAAGAGTTTTTGCTTTTTTGAGAAGAGCCCATGGGGCACTATTCCTTCCTTTAGGTGGCAGAAAAGGGACACTGCAGTTGGAGTATGCACAGTTGGTAGGGGAGAGATTAAAGAAGAAATAATTTGCTTAGTGCCTGTTAAACCGAAGGGAGGAACTGCCCCATGAGCCAGTGAAGTTTAATAACAAAGTTAAATGTTTTCCTGCTTCCAGCTGGAGGAAAAAGTAGGAATAAAGAAATATTCCACTTGAGAGGGGCAGTTTTTTCTCTTACACCTTCTGCTTTGTCCTGTGAATCCTTTCTTTTGGTCTCACTCTGCTGCTATTTTTATAAAGGAAGAGTTTCAGTTAAAATGACTCCTGAATCCAAATTCTAAACGTTTTGAACAAACACAGGGTGGTTAAAATGGTTTTCCTTATCACCAACCCAACCAAACCCTTAAGAAATTTTTTTATGTGTGTTTTTGGGGGTTGGTAAACAGCTAAAGATTTAAACTTTGGCAATAAAACTCACACTGCCCTTAAAGGCACTTCTAGTCCTGCAGCCACCACTGGGTCACCCCCAAGGTCCACTGGGCCACCACAGAGAGCCCCTCTTTGCCAGAGGGCTCCAGTGCAGGTGTGCATTTGAAGTGTCAAGGAAAAGGAAGGAAGGAAATGACTTTAAGCTACACTCAAGTTATTATTTTCGCTGGTTTTGCTGCTTCAAACCTGAAGATGACTACTAAGGAAAAATATTCACGGTATAAATTCCATCCAGGGAAGTGCTAAAGAATAATTAAGGAGTGAAGTTACATTTATAGGAGACTTGTAAGGATCAAGTTAACACCAAATAATAAAAACCTGAGGCCAACATTACATATATGCACATGGCAAAGCACTAATTCTTCTGACACTACATTTACAGAAACAGGAGTTTCTAGATGAATATGGTCATATTTAACAAGAGCTCTACAATCAGTGCAACAAGAGAAAGAGGAAATTTATCCTAAAGGCAAGGAAGAGGAGAACACTGAGACCAGAGGTTAGGTTAGTACCACATAAACCTGAGAGTGACTTAAAATAATTAAGCCACAGTAGTGCAACTTCAATCATTTCACCTGGCTCTGTTTTGAGAAGAGAGACTCCTTCTTAAATGGAAAATCCTACAGGGAACTGATGGACCTGACTATTAATTAACCAGTCCTGTATGTTGAACATTTCCATTTGGTTAATCTTCTGGAAAGGAATTACTGTTTCACTTTATGAAATCTTCTTATTTACTCATTCCATGAAGCTTTGGGCATGTCTGCTACTGTATAGTTTATTTTTCAGTCTTTTCTTCTTCTTTGGCCCTTCCTGGTCAGGTTTTGGTCAGTACCATGGATCAGTTGAGCAGTTCAATGAGATTAAATCAACAGTATGTTTTAAGCTGCCAGTACATAAGTTAAATTTTACCTCCCTTAATCCATCTTATGTGCTCCAGAACCGTGCTCCAACAACCAGAGATATTAATTAACAGACAATAAATGCCCTATTTAACGACTACAATGTCTAAAGAAAACTCCTGCTGCCTGGTAACATTTTGCCACCCTTGTTTAGCACACAGCCCTTCCTCCCACTGCTGCACTTGGGATATTCTCTCCATCTCCAGGATATTCCGGGACTGTCCCGACCTCATCTCCCAGGAACCACCGTGTGTTTATTTGTACCAAGGAGGCTCTGACTGCCCTGACAAACTCTTGCAGAGGAGCTGCTGGGGCTCTGACATTCCCATGGAGCCTGCTGTTCCAGGTGCTGGCTGTTCCTCGAGGAGAAGCTGCAGATCCCTGCCCTGGGAGCCGCGTTCCCAGCCCGGCTCCGCGCTTCCCTTGGCTCGGCCTCAAGGAACATTCCCGGCTTTCCCTGCTCCCAGCACCACGTTTGTCCCAGGGACAACAATCAGACTTGCTCAGCTTTTGGAAGGTGCCCTGGAAGAGGAGTTGATTTGACCTGGATTCTGCACTTGGGATTATTCAAGCACATCCTGTGGATGTCACCAGTCCTGGGCGCTTCCTACCAGTCACTTCATGGAATATACTTGAAATACTTTGAATTTGCTCTCACTTCGCTTTCTGCTTCTATCAAACAGTGTAAATAAACAAATTTACAACAGTTTTCTCACAGTTGGTCCAAGCATTGCTATTTGTGAGGGTTTCCACCCTCAAACATTGTAACTCTTACACATATTCAGCTTTATATACTTTGATTTTTGTTGTCTGTGTGAATTATTATTTTGTAAACAGAGAGCCTTTAATGCAGATATCTTAAGGAGCAGTTTTGGGTTTCAACACCACTCATGCCTCTGTTTTTAACTTGATACACCATCACCATCTACTGCTTTAAACTTCTTGTCCCATTCAGCCTCCACACTCCAACTACTGAGCTCTGTTGCACAAAACTAAACGAGCTGGCACTTGAGAAAATTAACTCTGTCAAGACAGAAGCGTAGCAGAAATCTTTAGAAGAAACAGCACTGCTTGGCTCTGATGGAACCCTGTTCTCCTTTTCCCCTCCAGAGCTGAATCTTTCCATGGAACTCACAGCTCTGCTCAATCAGGGCATCCCCCTGACACCTCATCTTCAAAACTCCACTTCAGAAAGACAGGAGTTAAGAGAAAAAAAATAGAGAAAGCAACCACAAATGAAATCAAGCAGCTTATTAATGCTTTCTATTAATTCTCCTGCCAATCTTTTATGGAATTAGAACCTCTCCAAAGTACACTGATTTTTATATTCTGATTTTTACGTGCATTCTTTTAAGCTGTGGAAGTCTCAATGTATGTTTTTCTCTTTAAACAAAGTCGAATGACTATATCTGTGTAAAAATACAGTAATTTCTTGAGTGAATGCATTCCTAAGTGGCCCTGCAAAGCCAACTCAGCTTCCCCCATACCCTGGGTGCTCATTTCTATTTAAAACCAGCCCTCTTGCACCAGTGCCCTTATCTCCAGAGGAGATTGCTGGACAGGCTGGTCGGTGTTTCCAATTTCCTTATATAACAAGGCTCCAATGTCAGGAGGAAGTGGGCAGATACTGGGAAATCAGGGTGGATAAAAAGCACTAGACCTGTAACCCCCGAGGTCAGGAGGTCACGACTTCAGGGCCCAGCAGTAAGGTGGAAGGATGTGTTCAGGTAGTTTTAAATTACCTTATTTTACTGCTCTTTTCCAAGAGGAAAAGAGATAAGATCAAATTCAGAAGATTCATATCACCCACATGAATATACACACAGCCAACACAAGCTTTGCTTCTTATTTCCCACTGTAAATAGTTTCAATGTTCAGAGGCTGAAAATTCTTCTCTCCCCTGCAACTGTGATTTCATGGTTACAAGAGCTCAGTGCTGTCCACCTATTGAGAGCTTTTCTAACTTTTCTGCAAATAACTATTTACAAAACCAAAAGATGAATTTGTGTGACCCCAAGTTGGTTTCCAAACCCTGACAGGCTCGGGGACAATGACAGATTGAAAATAGAGCTTTAGCCAAACGTGAAGGATTTTATGCAGAAATCCTCTCCCCAGGAATGAAGGAGTAGTGAAATCCCAGTTTGCAACTTGGATGCTCCAGTAATGACACCATGACCATCAAAGAACCGACAGCACAGGTCAGGATGGCAGCACACAAAAGTCAGAATGCAAAATTAATGAGCACAAAACACATCAGCAGCATCTGTGGAAGGCCTTCCCTGCCATCACTGTGTGGATGGCAACAATGCTGAAGGAAAGAACATTTAATGCCCAAGTTTCTGCACAGAGAAAGTCCTTGACTGGACAGATCAAAATGTGCTAAGAGGACAGGTCCAGGTAAAAGCCGATTGTAGGAAGAACAAACTGTATCTGTGATTTAGAACTCAAAGCCACGACCAGCAACGTCTTTGTGTCTCCTTCTGTTGAACCTGATGATATGAACACTCCGAAAACATGAACAGAGCATAAATCTTCACATGATTCTTCAATCTGTCTACAAATGACCATGACATTACATATAAACTATTCCCTGGACTATATCTGCTCCCCTTTGAAAGAGTTAAGGAGTGTATCAGACACCGTGATAAACACAGAAAACCGAGCGTGAATACCAATAAATGCAAGCCTTCCGTCTCGGAAACTCTTCACTTATTTGATTAAGTTAGGTGAAAAACAGAGCAGTCATGCTTGTAGCTTTTCTTCCTTTTTCCTTCCCTGCACTCTTTTTATTCCTAATGCGAATCGGAAGTCTATGTGGAGCAGCCTGGCTACCCCCGGTCTAACCTCCCCATCTGGAAGGGAACTAACCAGCCTTGGGGCTACTTCCAACCCTTCCCAGCTGTTGGCTTTGGGTTTTTTGTTTTTGCGGGCTTGAGAAAGCATATTTATATAAATGATTGCCATATCCTCTGCCAGCTGTTGACCCTGCTCTCGGCCCGGTTGGGGCATGTTTTTCATTTCTGGCGGCCGCAGACTGGGGCTGACCCTGGCGCAGGCAGCGCGTTATGCAAACAGCTTCGCGCGCCCCGGCCCCGAGCTGGAGCACAATGGGTGCCCAGTGCTGCCCCGGTGTTTCCCTCTGGGCTAAAGTCCCCCCCAGCCCCGAGCTGGGAGCAGAGCTCAGGAAAAATAAATGATGAGATTCACGGCGCTGGCCAGAGCCTTCCTGTCCTCGGCAGAAGCGCTCGGCGCTTTCGGGCGCTGGGAGCGGCGGAAAGTGTAACAAAAACACTCCTGGGGAGGCATTTCCACCTCAGACACGGCTCCTGTGAGCAGAAAGGTAATGGAAACACACGTGGGAAGGCATTTGCACTCGGCCACCTCTGATGTGGTAGCAGAAAGTTTCCTGAGCTGAGCTGTCAGAACGTCCTGGCCTGGTTTTTCTAGACTTGGTTTTCCTCCTGTGGAACTGTGAGCTGGTGGATCTTCACTGAGGATCTTGAAAAACTGCAGCTAAATCAAAATAATAACAATAAATCACAAGGTTCCTCTCCAATAATTTTGAACTTTCAAATCAAATGCATCTGAGAAGGAAAACCACCTTTCCTGTGTCCCAGAGCACTGCTCTGGGTGAATCTGTGTTTCCCCATCACCTGTAGCTACGCTGAAACAAAAGGTTTGAACTCTATTAAAGAAATACTCTGAAAAAGAGGAGTTCTCTCAACAAACCCTTCTGAAGCAACAGCAGCCACTCACCTTGGCTGGCACCTCACTAAGCAACACTGCTGAAGTTAAATGGGACACAGACAATGAACTCCATCCAGACCTTACAACTTTCATAAGCATTATCAGATTTTTTGATAATAAGTAGAGGTGGCATATGTGTTCTGTTTAGTATGCAGAAGAGCCTCATTTTATTCTCAATGCACAGATTTAATTAAAAATAAATTTACTGTTAACGCTTAAAGTGGTGCCAAGATTATCCAAACAGAAGGTTTATGATACTTAATAATTGATAAGGGGAGGGAAATTCACAGATTGCAAGTGATTATTATTTAGTAGGTCTGTTTGCAAAGGTGAAAGTGGCATTACAGCCAGCCAAAAGGAAAAAAAAATCCTTTAGAATTTGTAGAGTTGGAAAAAATTTGAATTTAGCAAACACTTTGTGGAAACATTTAGAATGAGACCTATTACAGATCCCAGCAGTTTGAGCAACGACTTTGGATAATATTGGAAGTATTCAAAGTGTTTTCTCAAACATCAGCTTCAGCCCAAATCCACCCAAGGGAGGGGTTATTTTATCTTTTCTTTTAATTTGGGCACATGCAGGAGATCAGCTTCTTTAAGGCGCTGATTCTCCGCTTGGATTTCAAACCAGCTTTAGCACAATGTGCCAGAAATTTCCACAAGTGCTGAGAGAATTAACTGATGGGATCTTTGAAGCCTCTCTATCCCAGATTAACTAATGCAAAATCTGTGAAATCACAGTTCAATCTTCTTTTTTTCCTGGCTGGATGTGTTTGCAGCGGTCGGGATGACAAGATGCTCCCAAGCCATCTGGCCCCTCGCACAGGATTTGATTCAGAAAATTAATAGTAACACCATTGGTGTGCACAGATTGCAGCAATCCAGACACGTAGGCCTGTTACACAACCCAGCCTTTTGTAACTCCCCCACAGGTTACACTCACTGCAAACACTGACAGTGCCTGGAAAAGATTCCCAGAAAATCCTGTGAGTAACGAGGGAGCAATTCCCCCAAACACCAAGCCTGGGGCTGCCCTGCTCGTTTCGTGGGGGAAAGCTGGACTTTGAGCACTCCCCACACAGCAAAAAAGGCAAAAAATAGATTTTTTTTTTACTGTCATGTATTATGCAAATATAATGTGTATAAATAATGCAGCCCCGTGCTCTCAATAAGTGCTACCTCGCACGTATCGGCCGAGGAATGAAATCCTTCTTTTAGGACTGTCACACTCCACAGCCACTTTTTCATGGATGAGCAAAGGCTCTCCATTGGAGGCAGGCTGCAAGTTTTGTTTACAAACTGAATTCTGAACATCCAAACAACAGGGCTGGGAGAATGTAAAGGCAGCTTTGGACAACTTTTTCTGCACAATCCAGAAAAACCCTTATTCTGTATGGAAAAGAAAAGCTTTTTGGCAGAAGTGCTGCTTCCTGGAACAGACTTAGGGTTGGAAGAAACTTGTATAAATTATCTATGTTAGATAAATTGTGTATTAAAATGTTACTTTAAAAGATTATTTTTGTTTGGTTCAAGCTGAACATCTCACTATATTTTACATAATTCAAAGCTTATCCCCATTAAAATTCATTAGATCTGTGTATTCAAATCCACGAGGTACCTTTGGAAACGCTAAGCTCGTGTTTAACTGCAACTGTGAATTTTCAGCTTTCTTTAAAGGTTTCTAAACAGGGTTTTTGTGCTGAAGCAGAGGCTGCCTGGCACAGGAGGAGGAGGAGGAGGAGGAAGAGGAGGAGGAGGAGAAGGAGGAGGAGGAGGACGAGAGCTCCCGGGAAATCCCCGCTGTGTCAAACGCAGGGAAAAGATGGGAACAGAGGGAATTTCAAACAGGTACTTTCACTCTCAGAGTGAGCCCTGCTGAAGGATGCTGAGGGCTGTACACGATCCCAAACACAGTGTAACTTGTAAATACAGGGCACATTAATGGGAACAGTTTTGTCTCTTTCACTGGCGCTGGTGGCTTTCACCGCCCTGTGTGAAAAGGGGGGAAGCCTTGCACTCCTCGGCATGAATTTTTAAGCCCCTTCACAGAAAACGCAGTATACAAAGTATACAATGAAAAATCACTGTGCCTTTGGAGCATTAGAAGCAGCAGCATCTATAAAAGCCGAGGAGGTGAGAGATCCTCGGGGAATTCTGCGCTCCCCTCAAGCCCCGCGGTCGCAGCGGGCGAGCTCTGAATAAACAAGGGAGTCAGAGCCAGCCATCCCCGGGATATTTTGGGCAGCACTCCCGTGTTTTCCCTCTCAGAGCTCGTTTGGAAACACCTTCAGGGGAAGTGTTTTCAGAGGGCTGCACTTTCTCAAAGGCAGGTCCCTTCAACGTGCCGGGCTGCTCACCCCAAACTACTCATCACTGCTGCAAACCCCCGCTCCAGGCTCTTCTGGGCTTGCACATTCCTTGAAAAACTGGCCAAAGAGGAAAACTTCACCTTTTTTTTGATTTATACCAAGCCTCCACCTCATCAGTTCCGAGTTCAGGTTTCAATCAGTGCTGCTGCTGATCATTTTTGGTCTGTGACGCGCCCAGCTCTGTCCTGCCAAAGGAACACTCTCCCCTCCTCCCAAGTGAAAGAAGCCCCAAATGAGCAGTTTTCCTTTGGTGCAAACACCAGGAAGCCCATAAAAACATACAGGGATAGATCCAAACTCACAAGACTTTACCCTCCCCATAGCCCCCTAAAATTCAAACCCTAAAAAAACCCTTTTACAGCCAAATTCTTTGAGATACAGAAGTTTTCCTGAGCCTGGAAGGTGCTGAGGGGCACGTCCAGGGCTGCACTATTTGCTGCTAAACTTAGGTTAATAGCTGATGACCCTTCCCATTCTTAACCCCGAGCTCTGACCTCCTGACCCACCCCTGGTGACGGTGTTTATAAGCGTGTTGCCACTGGTGTAAATAAAAAAGGAACACAATGTGCTGAAATTGTTACTGGTGATGACAACTGACACACATTTTACACCGCCAGTGGGCAAAGCCATCAATAAATAACTCCAAATCTGGTGTTAATGTGCTCAGAGCTTCTTGCAGTGGTCCTGTCATTTGGGCTGGTTTTCTTCCTTCCCTCTATTTTGTGGGACACACAAAAAGCTCCCAGTAAGATCCAAATGAAGGCAGTTGGTGGACAAGGTTTGCCATCAGCAGCTGGATTTTCTACCTTCCAAAGTACTCCTTCAAATATGAAAAAACCCCACGGAAATCTCCTGCACCATAGATCAAGCAGAACAGCCTGTTTTCTAAAAGCTTCCAAGTGAAAAACCATGTGGCTCGTGATGAAAATCAAGGTTTCTGAAAGTCCCTGGCTGCGGAGCACTGTGAAAACTCTTGTTCTCCATGCTGTCCACAAGTTAACCAAAACAAACTTTAAAAAAAGCAAAAGCCTATTGGAATGCTTTGTATAAAAATAAGACAAAAGGGCAGACTCCAAATTGCACTCATCTCTTAAAAAAAACCCTCTGTTTTTTTTGTAATTAAATAATTTTTTTCTAAGTTTATTGCAAATTAAATTTTAATCCAGGTTAAAATTAGAGCGACAGTTAAAATTTACAATACATACAACCACATTTGGCACCAGAACATGACATTTACATCTTTTACTGAAGATGCTGCAATGGCAAATACAGATTTTCTTAAATTTATGTGAATTATTTCAAATTATAAACGATGTAGGTTGGAGTCCCCAACCCCACCCCCTGCTCTGCCAGCCCCTGGCAATGGCTCAGATGGAAACACAGAGGGAAAACAGAGGCGAAACCACCAATCCAAAAAATATCAGCCAGATTTAAACATTTTTGAGTTGGAAACCTTTTGATCATCTCCACCAACTTGTCAAGGGGCTGTGAAATCCTGCAAAGGCCACTAAGAGCACAAAAACCACACACCCTGGAAAACAGTGGATTCCTGGAAGCAGCTGATCAGGAAATGCAGGAAAATATAAGAGCAAAATGTAAGATTTTCTCCAAGTCCTGTCAACTAAGAGGCAAAATGTTCCATTTAATGGTGATCAGTTACAATATTTTTATTTTTTTTTTACTGTGGCTGCTACAATTTGATGAGGCAAAAGCTCCATGAACGTGTTCCTAAAGGAACAAGTTATAAAAGTGATTACAGTAGATGTAACAACCTATAAAATATGGTCAAATAACAGTCATCTGTCTTTCTCCAAAAAGAAAAATCGGATTACGTGTAATTGCAAAATCTAATTTACATTCCCCTATTTTCCATTTAAATTTCCACTTTTAGGAAACATTCCCTGCTCCCAAGTTGTGCCTGTGTAAAAGATGCTTTGCCATGTTTCTAATTGATTCGTTTTACACTATGGAAAGGATAACAGTGATTTTGCAGAAGAATTCTTTCTGCCTTGCACACATCTCTCATTTGCCCATCTTAATTCAATTAAAGGAAGTAAGGACGGTTTGACCGATGGATGAACCATATTTTAACTGAGGACATTTCTATGTAAACTGAAATATACCAAGCACTAATTCTCAGCCAGTTACTTCCGATCTGCAACTTTTATTTTGAAAGGTCACGGCTTGGTCACTGCAAAGACAGAGGATATTAAATGCTGGCAAGCATTGTACAACAGTGCAAAACTGCAGGCTGATATCAAAAGGTTTTAAACTCAAATGCAATTTATATGCAAACAGTCTGTATTTATTCTTAGCTATCAGTAGCTGGAAGTCAAAACTTTAAAGTAACTTCTCTTTAAAAGACAAGAAATCCTTTAAAAAACCTTTTTAAACCATCCCAGCTCAGTGCATTGTGTGTCTGGTTCTTGGAAGGACATTAAGGAAAACATAATTTCTCTATTTCCCATAGGATTTATATTCTATTGCTGGGAATTGCTACACCCAGGACACTAAATGGATCATTTCTGTGGGCTGTTAAAGGGAATATGTACAGAAACACTGAGCCCAGCTACTGAAATTTATTTACAGGTGTGAAACATGTGACAGATCACTGTCTAAATCCAGAGTACAATTTCTGCCATCAGCACCCTCTCATTTGACTTGATTCTCTACACTGACCTGGAATATCCTGGAATATTGGGATGTATTTTAATCTGTCAAAGAGGGTAAAAGTGGATCAAAAAGCAACAGCTTCAAAGCTTAATTTAAACACATAACAATTTCCTAAGACTGTAAAGGAAATGCTGCCACCCAAGCTGTGAATTTAATGAGGGCATTTGTTCCTACATCAAGTAGAGAAGTTCTCCATCCTCATCCTCTCCCCAGACATGGCCACTTTGCTGCTCCTGCACCACGGGGTGAGAGGAGAAAAATTCCTTTAACTTCAAGGAAAATTAAGCAGATTTGCTGAGGAGCAGCACAGGAGCACAATGCAGAGGTGGGTTTGATGGTGGGGAGCACCAACACTTTCTGGGAAGTATTATTAGACAAATACAACATTTCAGGGATAAACAAACATTAATATATTTGCAGGATTGTACCCTCAGCACCTTTTGGCCACTGCTCTCAACCTCACTGCATAACAGGAGATGTCTGCAGAGGATGGCAGAGGACGGATGGTCCAATAAGGATATTTTTAAGGAAATACTTGCTGACAGCACGCTGAAATGAAGATAAACACATGCCTACTGTTTCAAAACAACTGCAAAGGCCGAACTTTTATTAAATAAACACAGCAAACAAACCAGCTAAAGCCCACAGGCAAGATGCTGTCACCAGGGAGGTGAGGATGATGAGGTGTGTCCTTGACCAACTACTTGGGAAGCTCCTCCTGAATCTGTCTGGGAGCACCTGAGGGGTTTAAGTCTGAGTTTCCACTGAGACCAACAAAGACTGGTGGGACACATTTGCACCAATGATAGGGACAAATTCCAGATGAGTGAGGGGCTCTAAATGGGCCTTCTCTCTCTGCCTGGGTGCCCTGGAGGAGTCAGAGACACAGGGCTCTGCCCTGGACTCAGCCAAGAGTTGGGGCCTTTGTGGGTTTAATTTCAGATCAGCTGAATTTTGTCCCTTTAACAAACACCCAGGTTAAAAGTGATACAACAAGTTTTAATTAGGACGGTGACAAAACTGCTGAAAATACAAAAGCCCTGACAGGTTTTAGCTCTCACAGTTTGGTGACCAGGTAGAATCTGAGTCACTTTTGGAAAGCTCCCATTTGCACTAAGACCAGACCCCCTTTTCCCCCTGTCACCAACCTGAAACCACGGAGTGCCAGCTGCACTCCCCGTGGAGGCAGAACTCCTCAGGAGCAGGGCAGCACAAAGCAGCTCCTCACGTTGGCCAGCACTATAAATAAAGGCCACGCAGGCTGTGTGATGGGGAAGAGTTATTCCCGTTTGTGAGTTTTTCCTGGAGTGAGAGCAAACCCCACTAAATATTCCTGTCTGCCGTGGTGTGCGCGGAGCCCGGAGCACATAAATCTGCGGGAATATTGCTCTGTGAAGGACCAGGACACACAGACCCCACGATGCCCACGAGCTGGGGAGGTGATTCAAGGAGAGGCACTGTCCTGGCTGCTGCTTTTGGGTGGGATGCTCACTGCCCCGGGGATGCTGGCGGTACCCGTTGGGTGGCGGTGGCACTGGCCCGGCCGGGCCCTGTGTTAATGACCTCGCAGCAGCAGACAGATCCAGTCCTTCTGCTTTTCTTTCTCACTGAATGATTTCCCTAAAGCCAAAGCTGGGCAAAATGCCACTAATGCTGCCGTAAAACTCCCGCTGTGTTAGGAGGGAGGCAGGCGACTGAGGGTTAGGAGGTAATCAAGCTTACAGATTAAGGCTCGCTAAAGCTACAAGATCAGCACGGCTCGGGGTGTTTATTAACTCTTTGGAAACCAAGATGCACCATTTCCTATCACACTGATAAAAAGGAGGTTTCCTAACCAGCCCTGAGAGCTGAGCTGTTTTGAAAGATTCATTCTAATTTGTGTGAAGCCAGGAGTGCGGAAGAGACACGTTCAGAGCAGTTTCGGTATAAATTGTGTTTCAAACTATGAGACCACATGACAAAAACATCCCTAAAATTACACACAAGGAAAATTTATAATCAATCTTCCAGTCAGAAACGTTGCTTTTTAAGTTAAACCAGGTAACCTGAAAGGCAGTGAGCTCAACATCCTTCTGCTTCCTCGGTGCATCAAAGCTGTGACCTGGGAATTCCTCTTTTTGAGCAGTGCAGAACGGGTTAATTTCTGAATATAAAATGAGGTTGCTGCAATCTGGGTGTTTTTTGTTTTGTTTTGTTTGTAACACAAAGCAAAATATACTCTACAGATGCTTGATTAAAATGCAACAGCTGTTTATGGCGGTGCATTTTCCGCTAATTTACTGGGGCAGATTTTTGAAGGAGCCTCGTTTTATTGCATCTTCATTTGCATAAACATTCATATACCAGAGCAGTCTGGCCACTTGTCCCTGGCTTGGCTGATATTTAAGGTTTAAATTCAAATTTGGCCAAGCCATCCACATGCAGAAGGGAAAAAGAGCTCTGGGAATAAGGTGTTCCCCCTCCACTCTGGGACCCAACCTGCACTTTGTACATATTTAACTCCCCAGTCCAAAACATTTCATTTTTTGGCACTGTACACAACTAGTTGTTAATCTGCTCTTCACATCTGTCTGGGTAGGCCTGGTGCCTCTCTCTTTTTTTTTTTTTTAATATATATTATTATTTCCCTTTTGTTTATTTGATCTGTTACATTCCTTAAGCTTGATGACTAATCCAAATTATTCACAAATACAAAAGGGTTTATGTAAATTATTGTGACGAACAAACCCAAATCACAATTAAAACATTGTTAAGTGAATTAGACAACAATGGCTGCAGCTTCCCTATCATAGATTGAGGCAGAGGGATTTGAACTTTATTGACAGTAGCAGCAGAAAGCCTTAATCACTAAGCACCACCACAGTCTGGGTTTCATAGGGTAATGACCCATCTATATATTCATAAAAAGGGTCTCATTCATCATAATTCATATTAAAAAAAAAACACACAACCTCTTGCAAAACTAATGGAGGGAATGTGTGAAAAGTGATTGGATGGGTAAAGCTCTGTGGGGCTGGAAAGGCTTTAATTGATTTTATTGTGCCGTGTCTAAGCCTCCTTGCCCAGTACATCAGATCTGTATCTAACTGCATTTCAATTGATTTTCACTGATAGGCTTCTTTCTTATGTCTAGGGCTTAAGTACTAAACTAATAAAAGGATAAAAGACTTTGTAATACAGATTTTGAAAATAATGTGCACACATGATTTCCAGGGAAGAAAATTGTGTGATATGTGTTTGTCCTCCCAAAGTGACTACAACCAAAGGTAATAGAAAAAAAATGCAACTAATGTGAAGGAGATTACTAAGGGTGGAGAGGAAAAGGAAAGAAAATAAGGAAAAAATGTCTCTTGGCTAAAATCAGCTTGATTGTAAGCAGACTTGACTTCAATGGAGTTGTACCTGCTCACATTAGGGGTGATTTTGACTGATACCTCAAACTTAATTGAAAGAGATTATAATTCATTTCAGATGTGGGTTAATTCTTCACCATTTTAAATAATGAATCATATTCTGATAGAAGTACCTAAGGTAGATATCCTGATAAAACAACCTAAAGCAAAATGAGCTGGGGTTTAACTGCTCATGGATGATCATTTTCTTGGACTTTTAAAATACATGAATTTTTAAAGCATCTAACCTGTGGCAGTTACATGTGACAGATACAAAACTCATTTTAATGCAGCTGCATTTACACCCAGTCAGACTCAGCTTGTTCAAGCCCCAGGACGTTGCAGATGGGGCTTTTTATCAAATAACCACCTAAAGGAGGTGATAACTCACTCTGAATAACTGATTAGAAAAGCAACAGGTTCACCTAAAGCAAACACATATTAAATGCAAATACCCAACCACAGGGAGAAAATCTAAACATTGTACAAGTGAAAACATCCCCCCAAAAGCCATTTCCCCCCATTTTTTATTCCCCATACCCCGCTATCATTTGCTAATCTATTGCAAACTGCTCTATCTGCTCGTCAGATGGTTTGTAACATCTGTATAACAAATGATAATGTAGAATAGTTGTTCTGGGTTTGTGTTCCTTTACGAGGCTTGGTGTTGATAATCTCCAAAGCACACCCATGATTCTTTAAATTAAACATAAGAATCTTGTCTCACAGTACAGCTAGGTTATCCATGTGTAAGAGCCCAAGCCAAGTAATTACACATCCGCTCAAAGGATTAGACACATAAGATTTCTTTAAATTTTTAATAAAAGTGCACAGCTGTTGTAGGGAAAAAAAACTCTTTTGTTCTAGATTTTTTTAAAAACCATTAAGCTCAAAGTGATTCACAGTTATGCTTCGAGAAAAGTACTTTCAAAGTATTTCTGTTAGGCACTTTTTTTAGGAGATTTAACATCATTTTAACCTCATGGCAACGGATTTGAGAGAGGTGGAGAGGTATTTGGTCAAGTTTTAAAGAATATTTCTCTGCTCTTCTCATTATACCTGCAAATGCACCTCCCTCAGCAATACAGCCCCGGGAAGAGATGGAGCTGTGTGACATTTCCTTCATGGAGTCAGGCTGGGGGATGAGTGGAAAGCTGGTGTTGGGGTGGCACGATGGGCACAGTGGCCCTGACAGCCTGAGGACATGGTTGGGACTGGGAATAACCTTCTGGAACTGGGAACAGGCAAGGAAATGCCCAAGGGCTGCTGCACCCAGCACCCAGTGGTTCTGCCCCAGGAGAGTTTCCAGTGCTCGTGGCCCAGTGGAACTGGAGGTGCAGCTGAGGTGTGTCCCAGTTCTCTGGAACCACACAGTGCTGGAAAGTCCCCAGAACAGCACAGGAGCAAAGCGAGGGAGGAGAGCAGAGCCGGCCAAAATGAGGACCGGGAATCTGGGAGCAGCACAGGCGTTCTTCAAAAGAGAAATAAGGAATGAAATCAGGGCCTGGCACTGGTGACAGGAGCAGAGAGCAAAAAGGTGACACCAAACAGGTGACAGCATCCAAAGAAGCCCCAGCAAAGTTGGGATGAACTGGAAGAGACCAGCAGGGCACGCTGGCCAAACAGGGTGATGAACAAAGTCTTCAAATGTCATGGTTTTGGAAAGAGAAGGAAGAAAGGTGAACAACAATAATGAGGATGGGCGATCAGAGGAGAGAAGGAAGTTCCTGAGGACTGTAATGATTAAAAGATGAATTAGCAGAGAGCCAGAGGTCAGGAGTGCAGGGGCTGGAGCCCGAGGACAGGGCTGGGACAGCGGCTGGCACTGCTCCTGCCCAGCAGAAAACAGGAATATCACTGCTCAGCTCAGCTGTGAGATGTCACCTCAAACACGTGTAGCAATACCCCTGCTCCAGCTGCAAACTTGAAAGAGCTGCAGAGCAGCCTGATGAGGGGAACAGAGACCCTGGCTATGATAAGGATGGGAGCAGCAGGGCTCCTTCCCATTCCAGCTGGGAGCCAGGAGGAGCACACGGCCCTGCTGCACAGACACTCCGGGGAAGGAAAAACTGTTTGACCTAAAGGACAGCATGGGCACAAACCCAGGTGTGCCTGAAAAGATTAAATTGAAAGTATGGGGGTGTGAAGTCCGAGTCTCATCACCCGTGTCCATCCTCTTTTCTAATTGAAATATCTGAACTTTGGCTCTGCACCTCGGTGTGAATGTGCTGCCATAAAACCTCTGCTATAATGTGCAATCTTACTAAGCAACAATATGCAGGATTTACAAGATAAACTATGGTATGTGGGTATATTTACAGCAAATCTAAATCTCTAAAGGTTTTAATGAACTGCAGCTGACCTTGATCAGTGATTCAAAGCCCAGAGCAGCTTCTACTCTCTCACACATTACTAACCTTTGCTACAACATTTATCAATTTACCTTCTTGATCTCTCAAGCAGGTCATGTTTTCTAATCAGCCACTAGCTCAAAGACCTACATCCCAATTAAATTACTGAATGAAGACATGCTGGAATGTAGGCTTCTTTTGAAAGAATTAGCACAAAATACACTTAAATACTGGATTTGCCATGTCTGAACTGATTTTTTTANTCTACTCTCTCACACATTACTAACCTTTGCTACAACATTTATCAATTTACCTTCTTGATCTCTCAAGCAGGTCATGTTTTCTAATCAGCCACTAGCTCAAAGACCTACATCCCAATTAAATTACTGAATGAAGACATGCTGGAATGTAGGCTTCTTTTGAAAGAATTAGCACAAAATACACTTAAATACTGGATCATGCAAGCACAAATACATATCCTGCTCAGAACTGTTAATGTCATCCCTGAAACACTCTGTTTCCTTGGATGTTTTCTGTTTTTGCTTCCCCAAGTGTTCTGTGCATTAATACTGACCTGAGCTTTAAATCATCTATGCTGAGCCGTGAGCTCCTCAGACATTGGCTTGTCTGAAATCTTTGGGTAGAAAAAAACACACAGATGTTTATTATTAAGCATAAGAGCAGCTTCACAGACTTAAAACCACTTGCAACTTAAGTTAGACGCTTATTAAAATGTCCCCAAGATCTGAGACTCATTTTTTTTCCCTCTTTCAGCACAACATTTTTTTCTCTCCACACACAGTGAAGCAGAAGAGGAAAGGGGCTGAATGTCCAGCTCAAGAGGTGAAATGTCCACTGAAGGGCTCTGTGCAGCCCCTCAGGGTGGTGGATCAAGAGCAGAGAGCCCAGAACTCCCTTCCCAAGGGATTTGGGGCAGTGGCAGCAGCGACCCCCAAGATTTCAGCCAGCCTTGCTTTGGTTTAAAATCAGCTTGTGCAAACACTTGCTTTGTGCTGGCCAGGGCAGGGTGCTGACAGAGCCTGGGGATGTGCAGTAGCTCAGCCACACAGTAGCTCTGATGCTCCCTGGATGTGATGCACATGTTGGGAATGCCTGTGCCCAGCATGTGCAAAACCAGGCTCAGGAGGGGGAAGGACTGGAGCACGTCGTGCTGAGCCTCACAGCAGCCTGGCTGATGGATAAATAAATATCCTCCACACTGCTGCTGCCTCTAACAGCACTGCTGCAAGCACAGGTGAGGACAAGGAATCCCCTAAAAGAGAATTAATCCCCTGGTTTGTTTTTTTTTTTAATTCCCTATTTTTTTGCCACTCTCGGAATTAGCAATCAGTAGTGACAGACACTGACAAACCTCAAACAGCCAACACTTCCCAGCCACACACAAACCATGTTCATGGTCACTGAGACAGATGACAGACGTTCAGAGCATCAAAGAAGCAGCAGTTTCAGATGAAATTTAGATTCCAGCAGGGATTCCTCTGGGTTTGGGAAGCAGTTTGCTGCCCCTCACAGCCCTAACTTACACACACTTATTTCTACCAGACTTGAATCCTCCATCCCCCTCCCTTTATCAAACATTTCCCAAGGCATTCAGACTCATCAATAAGCCACAAAAGAAATGTGAAGCCACATTTTATGCAACATGAAGAGTTTGGATTATTTTAGGTTCCATGAAGGTGGAGGAGATAACAAATCTGCAGGTGCAGCCTGTGAGAGCAGCTTTGGTGCTGCTGAATTCAGCTGTTCCTGCTGGGAATTCACCTGGGATCCACCCCCACAGCCTCACATAGATAAGAAACCTCAGTAAGGTAGAGGGATCTGAGGTATGAGAAAAAGGGTGAGAACTCCTAAATTAGAGGAATCCAATCAGGATTTGGGTAAAGATCAGCTAGTTCAAAAAGAGGTGATGTTTTCACAATAAAAATAACAAGCTGCTTAAACATAAACCAATTTTCGATTTTAATTTTCCTTCTTCCTGCACATTCTTCAGTTATAGGATGAATTAAATTTAATGTATAAAATACTTATGATGTTTAAATTAAAGGGGAGTGTTGAACCCAAATACTTTGGGGCTAAAAATGAGATAATACTTCTGGCCCCTTGTCCATCCTCCTGCCCATCTCTGTCACTCTGTGCACACAGTAAAACTGCCTGCATAAGTAATTTGAATTTTTCTTCTGCAATCCTTGCAGCAAAGATGATTTCCCTACACTAATGAAAGGGCTCTGTCATGGGGAACAGCTTTAAGGAATAGCTTTAAGGAGTATTTAGGATTTCACAGGTATATTGATGCTGCTGTCACAGGAAAACAAAAACATGCTGCAAATACTGACCCAAGAAAACACTCCTTGCTCCAGGCTTAATTTATTTGCTGACAGAGAAGATCTACTGTGCTTAATGCAAAGTTCAATAGAGATACACATAGCACATCTCTCCAGAACCATAACTGCAATAAAACAAGCTCCGCGTTTATCTGGCTGTTAAACGCAATCCAAAAATTTATTGCTAAAAACGACTCAAATTCGGTTATGGCATAAAATCTATTTCTTGCCTTCCAGGAGCAAGCTCCCCGAGCTGCATCCATCCCCGAGATCGGGGCCGCTCCTCTCCCGCAGGCTGTGCCCGTGCGGAGCCGGGGTCGCGCCGCCCTCCCCACGGTGCTGCCAAAGGAGCCTCCAAAGAGGCGGCAGCGGCTCCCGAGACTCTGCCCCAGCACCAACCCAGCACTGCCCCAGCGCCGCCCCAGCACCGCCCGGCCCTGCGGATGGCTCGCTTTGCCCCTGCTTTGGGGGTTGTTTTCCAAGAGAAACCATCGGCTGATGGGGGGTCTGGAGGTTCGTTGTTAGAGACCTTCCAGGCTGACGCTCCGAGCTGCAGATCCAGGCGCTCCCTCCTCAGCTACTTTTTATGGAGTGGTTTTAAAAGGTGACAGTAATAATTCACAGGCAAGGTTTATGACAGAAAAGGAAAAAAAAAAAAAAAAGAGGAAAAAAGAAGAGAAAAGTATTTCATCAGCTCCTCCAGCTGCTGTTTCAGAAAGTTCTCCTCGAGAAGGATCCACATTAAACACTGAGCACTTGCAGTTATTGTGCATATCTTCCCTAATTACAAATTCATAAGAGCAGGAGGATTTCCTTGGTGAGAGATCCAACATGTCTTTTTGCCTTGAGCTTACTACGCTGGCTACTGAAAACACAAATATACTAAAAATGAAATAACTTTCCCATTTTAATGTGGCCATAAGCTCCCTGCCAGGCTGTGACCTAATTGAGACTTTTGATCTGAGCTTTTCCCAAACATGTTATTCTTCAGAGTCTGTAAAACATTTTAACTGCAGATCTCCTGCGACCATTACTGAAAGCTACGGGGAATAAAATAATCAAGGGAAAAAAAAGGGGGGTGGGGTGGGAAGGGGAGAGAATATTCAGTTTATCAAAGCCAATGGAAATACAAGGTATTAATTATGCTAAATGAAGAAAAATGGGTATTTTGGTTACTTTTGGGGGTCAGACCTGTTTCAGCGCGGCGCTGCCAGGCAGCTGCCTCTGCCTGACCTGCGCATCCCCGTCAGCTGCCGGATCACATCAAAGCGGGAGGAGTGAGGGAAGCGGTGCCAAGGTCACCGGGCTGCCTCCAAGCACCACGTTGTTATCAATTACAGCCACTGATAAGGACACGACCCCTTTCTGAGGCACAGAAACGGGGGGTGTCCGTGTGCCTGCGAGCCCCCAAACCGGGACTGAAACCGCCCGGCGCGGTTTAATTCCCAACCGAGGGCAAGAAGAGGAGGCAGAGTGCAGAGCTGATAAGATCCACTCAGATCCCCGAATGCAGCTCCCTTGATTGGGTTAACCCAGCCAAACACACGGCAGAGCACAATTAAAGCAGAGGGGAAATTGTATTTCTCCCCTACAGACGGCTCTTGTGAAGTTTCATCAAAGCAAACCCAAAAATGTCTTTATTACAGCAGGACCTACAGCAGGAGCACATGTAACCCGAAATAAGGGGTGTTACACAGTAGTAAGTCACCTAGTAAAATAAAAGTATATTTTCAATAAAGATTAGCTCTGCATTTTATTTCTTGAAATTCTTTGATCAAGTAATTTTGAACTACATAAAACCAGCCAGACCTCCCTAACTGAGCATTCCTCAAGAGATTGCTCTGCTGCACACAAAGTGCTACAATTGCATCTGACTGTACTTCAGGTGACATTGCTCCTGTTCACTTGGAACACGTAGCAGTTTTTGCTCACATTTGTTGCAGATATTTTCTTTCAGAGAAAAGGAAAGCTCCAGATACAGATCATCCTATTTCCCTACCAGAATGCAAAGTATTTTTACAATACTCCAGCATTTGAAGTGTTCTCAAAAGCACTGAGAAAATGATACAGAAAATTATGGAACATAACTTAAATCCTTAATGATTTCAAATGCCAAATTTTATTCATTCCCACTGCATTCAGAATGAGCAAGAAATTAAAATGTTAACACTCTGAATCATCTTGGTTTCTGCAAGCCAAAGTTAAACACTAACTAGTTTACTCTGTGTGCCCAAAATATTTACTAGCTCTGACTCAGATTTAAACAGTATAAAATATGATCATTCTGGAGTGCAGAACAGTTCTTACACATACAAAAGAGGTAATGAGGTGAAACTGGAAGGTACAGAGCTGTATCTTTCCAATCTACCTACAGGTTTGGATTTTACAACATTTTTTCCCCCTGAGGGGACCGAAAGGGCCGTATGTGGTGCTATGGAATTAAAGAGCTACGATTATTTCATGTACCTTTGGAATTTAGCATGAAGTTAAGCACAGAAAATACAGTCAAGGAGATTGTTTAAAAGCCTGCGGAATGGTGAAGGGAGGAACAGTAGGATGTAGCCTTTAATCCTTTAACAAACTTCACTGCCTGTGCCAAGAGGCAGAGAGAAAAATACATTTTACATTTTATAAATAGTCGTGAACATAAGCTAAAGCATTTTGCCACTTCTGGGAAATCAATAGGCAAAAACAAGCCACTCATTTGCAAATAATTTATGTGGCTTTTTTTGCTAATGCAGGACAATCTCTCTGTGAAAACGAGGGCAATAACTTTATTATGCTCATAAATGCAATGCAAAGCAAAGAGAGACTGATGCCCCTGCTCTATCTGCTGAACAAAAGCACAACTTCGATCACATCCATCAGGCTGTGGAGCTGCACAGCTTTGGTCTAAGCCAGGCAAAATTACAGAGAGATGGGACCAAAAAAGCCACAATTATTTCACATACATTAGGTAAGCTGCCATTTGTCGTTGCTGCAGGAGCACGGCAGTGGTGATTCTGTGGAGGAAACACCTCCAGATTTGCCTCTGCCACGTGCAGGGCAGCACATCTGCCATGCCAAGGCTCTGGTTTTCCTGGGCAAGGAGTGCACAATGAGGCCAAATAGCAGGGAGCCTCCTGAACCCCCAGGATCACACAGCCCAGCACAGCCCAGCCTGCAGGGTGGGCAGCAGGGGCAGCCCCACGGCTCAACCAGCACGAGACACACAAAGCTCCTTAGCCAGGGCTGCAGGTCAGTGTGTAGGGCAGGGAGAGGCAAGAGCATCCTCCCAGCCAGCTGTGGGGGACACCAGCTGGATAATTAACACACCCCCTTCCCTCCTCCACGGGGAAATCCTTTTGGGAAGTGGGAGAGGAGTTCTGCAGGGTTTCCATGGGGGTGGTGCCCTCCCAGCACCCCTTCCCCAGGCAGGCCAGCCCTGTGGGACACAGCACCAGCATTTTCTGTGTGGTGCCTGTGGCTTGGGATTAAAAAGAAAAGGTTCTGTTCCTTAAAAATGCTGAAACTTCAAGAGAAACTTTGCTCTGAAGGGGAGACAGGCAGCAGCTCTCAGGTGTTCTGCTGCTCAATTACCTGCCAGGAACCCAGCTCACAAGTCCATAATTCCACCCAACCTGCCCTATATCCCACTGTTGGGGATTTATTGAAGCTTAGCCATTATTTCATAAAAAGAAAGCTAAAGAAAAACAGTAACTCGTGTAAAACTGGTCTTTGCCATGGGCTGTTCATGCATTGTGTTACTGCTCTGCTTGCAAATGTCTAATAAATTACAAGAGCTGCATAAAGCCCTTATAGGAAACATCAAGGCACGAGTCAGCCCTCTCTTAAACAGCACAAAAACAACTGATACAAAACATAATCAAAGCAAAGGCAGCCTGAAAGTATTTCAGAAACTCATCCAGCTTCGTTATGGATTTGATGGTCTTATTTCAAAGGACAAAATGCTAAACTTCTCCAAGACTAAAAAGAGGGGGGGGAAGAGTTTCCATTTGTGCAAGAGAAATGCACAAAACATCCATGATTAAATAAAACTTCCTGTGATTGAATCTGACTACCATTTTACAATATTAATGCTAATGGATTATCATCCTCTTGTTTGCATGTTTAACTTCGGTTCCCATAAAAGTTGCTTGTACACAGGATCAGAGGGAAATGGCATTTCAGAAACTAAAAACAAAACACACACACGCTAAGGAGCAAAGGCAAGTTTAAGAGCTACAAAATCAGCAACATCCAGACAATAATCAGTTTCCAATGTCAAACCAGGAAGTCAGGCAGCAAAAAAAGAAAAGATGCGCCCGAAAAAGAAAAAGACTTTTAGGAAACAGCAAAATTAAACCAGGAGTAGATATGTAAAATAGATGAATGAAGACAACGTCTTCCTGCACCGAGGGAGTTGTTTAAGGAGAAACAGTGTCCGTTTGTGGGCAGCGATAATACTTTCCATTCAATAGAGTTTGCAGCTTGCTGATTCATATGATTGCAGGCTGGCGCCCCGCTGGCGAGCCCCCTCCGCTGAAATTAAATCCACTCTCTTCAGTTATAAATTATAATGCTCTATAAACAACACTCCCACTGGGAACGGGGAGAGAGAGAGAGCTCTCTGCATAGTCCACTCACTGTTTAATGCTCTGCTCTTCTGCCACAAACAAGGACTGTATGTCTGCCACAGACAGCACTCTTGCTGTAATTTATAGACTGTTTGATGTTGAGAGCAGGGGAAGGAAAGTAGGATTGTAATGCGAGTCAAAGAGGAAAAGAAGTTGGAAGTGGGTGAGTGTGCAAGAAAGAGGAAGGACAGAATACATTTTACACACATATTTTAGAGATACATCACCGTGTGTATCTTTGCTGCCCCTTGGGAATTGTCCCCTCCAAAAAAAAAAATTATCTGGAATACCACTTAAAATAAATGAGACATGCGACGCCAGGATCATTCCACATCCATCAGGAGCCATCTCCACGACTGAGACTTGAAGTCTGTTATCACAGAGAATATGAAAACATTAAAATGATAAGGATTTAACTAAAACTGACAGCAGCCCAGAAAGTCCCAGCCCGGGCTGACGAGCTTTTCCCGGAGCAGCGTGCCCGGCAGCCCACGA
The DNA here is from genome assembly GCA_013398075.1 of Notiomystis cincta. Lineage (NCBI taxonomy): Eukaryota > Metazoa > Chordata > Aves > Passeriformes > Notiomystidae > Notiomystis > Notiomystis cincta. Next base: position 148,960 of record VZRX01003824.1, read on the forward strand.
GGCACACGGAGCCAGACCCGGAGCAAGGCTCCCAGCCAGTGCAGCTTCCTGCTCATTCCCACCTTCCTCATCTGTGCTGGGCACTGGGAGATCATCCTGGCTGTTTTTCATGATTGTCATAGAGTTATTTTTAAATGAACATGCAACAGGCACCCAACTGCTCCAAACACACGCACAAATCTGACTTTTTTTTTTTTTTTTTTAACCAAATGGATTAAAAAATGCCAGTGAAACTATTTCTGTTGTGGGAAAGATGAAGACTCCAAGTAAAAAGTATATTATTATCCCTAAGAACAGCCTATGTTACCCAGCTGAGAGGGTACTGGGAAATACCCCACGGGCCAGCGAGAGCTTCGTCAGGAGCAGAAACCAGCACGAATTTCAGAGCAGAACCCCTTCATTATTGTCATGGAAATTGCAAACTAAACTGTGAGGGAATGACAGAGTGCTCAAGAAAATGGACACCAGGATTGAGATGTCCATCACTGAAGGTTCTGACAAATGACTGCAAGTCAGTGACCAAAAACCCCGAATCCCCCAAAACTGGCACAGCTCAGTCACATAAAAGGTCTCCACGTGATTTTTAAGAGTTATGTTGGACATTGGCCCAAGGCTTTTTTTGGCTAATAATATTTTTCAATTTTCCCCCAAACCTCACCACTACACCTTTCTCTTCTTTTTCTTCTTTTGAAGAAGGTTTTAGGTAGTAGCTGAGTAGCTTTTAGGTTGGAGGGAAGGAGGGAGGGAGGGTAGAAACCTCCTTTACTGTGAGGTTGAGCCCTTGTATGTCAAATCTGGCCTGGAGCAAATTTTCACAGCTGAATTATAAACCCTGTAAACAAGGGTTTATGATGGAAATGCTGACACAACCTTAATTACAAACAGCGTGAAGTGGGGGGAGGCTCTGTAACACACACTCCTTTTCACTGCCAGTCCTCTGCACGCCAAGGCTGCCATCCACACAAAAACCACTCCTGCTCCTTCCCCTCACTGCTCAGGCAGGAGCATTTCTACCAAATCTGGTTGCTCAACACTGTCCTTTAGAAAAAGGGAAAAAAAACTAAAAAAAAAAAAACAAAACAAAAAAAAACACAACCCCCTTGATTTTGTAATAAAAGTATAATGTATAGCTTAAAAATAAATTAAATAAAGGAAACATTAAAAGATAAATGGAGCAGGATGCTCTATGGCTGAGGTAATTTGAGTGGAAAGGGAAGGAGGGAGTTTACATTAATAAATGATTAAAGGCCTTAACGAGGGCCTATCTGGTTGAAGAGAGGAGCACAGTTCTCCACCTCTCCTCCTTCAGCCCAGCTTTTTTACATTTGTTCTCAATGCTGATCAATATGGTTTTCATTTAGTGATTTCCATAATGCCATATGTGATCTGCAAGCCTGACATAATGAAGGCAGAAAGAGAGCTGAAGTCATTTGAACGTTCTCGCTCGCATGTCTGTCGCCAATTTAGAAAATAAATATCTATTGAGAGTTAGGGTTTCCTCCTGTCTAGGAGAATCACAGCAGGATTTGCATATGCAGATTGCAAAGCCTGCTTTTCTCTCTTCTCCCCCTGCCCCTTTTTAAACAAATAAAAATGATGTTGAAGAATATCTTCCCCCCTGTGCTGCAGCGAGTTTGTGTTTTTATAATGAAGAAGAAATATTATTAAAGTTTAAAACTGAATGAAGGTTGGCTCCTCTCTGCTCCGGCTGAGACTTGCTTGGCAGCCTAAAAAAGCAAAGGTTTTCTGTCTGCTGAGTCACATTGACCTGCTGGATCCTATCAGAGACCACCTTAGTTTGAAATGCAATAAAAATAAGGTTTCATCATGCCATTGTCTTCATGGGCAGAGTCTCAATCAGTGCTGCAGAGGCACTGCCCTTGTAAACTGAGCTCTCCTGCCCCTCAGAGGTGTGAATTACAGCACCTCTGAAACACCACGGCTAGGAATGACTGTCTAATAAAGAAGCACGACTGGCAGGTACCTTTTGGAGGGCTGGAATTGGGGTTCCTGCCCCCTGTAAAACATCCCTGGCACAGGAGCAGGGCAGGAGCCATAACTGAACTGTAAAAATGTCAATGGCTTATGGCAGACAAGATGCCACAGCAGATTTAAAGGTGTTTGGCAGCCAGCTGAGCTCTCAGCCAGATCTCACAGGAAGGCTGGAACTGGAGGTTTCTAAACCCTCACCCTTTGGTTGTAATCACTTCTCACAAATGCCTGACTTCGGGACTTAATTCTGTTTATAAAAGGAAGCAACAGGGTAAAAGCTGTACTTCAGAGTGTCATTATTTGGGTGAACAACATCCTCAATTTCTCACCAGAGCAGGGAGATGTGATCTCCTGAGTTACATCCCAAACATCAGCTCACAACATTTCCTGGCTGCTGGGAGGGGAGCAGCAGCATCCCGGGATGCTCCAGCTGGAGCACAGAGTTCCCTTTGCTGCAAAGGGAGGATTCTCCCCAGAAGAGGTTTTGCTTTTAATGCCCAATATGTAAACAGCAAAACAACACAGGGAAAATTACAATTTGCATTAAATTTAGGAGCCAGGCTGCTGCTTTGGCCACTTTGAGCACATAAATGGGGTTGTACTACAAAGGTTTCAAAGTTTTGCCTGTGGCTCAGTTGGACACTGAGCCATGAAAGTATTATCTGAGTTGCTGTTAATAAAACTGGCAGTTCATTAAGGGTATCTGACAGAGAAAAACCAATGTAAATAGGGATTTGTGACTGGTGAGCAAGCTTTCCATCATAAACAAACTTTCTTTGAGGTTCAAAGACTTTAGTTAACGATTTAAAGATTTTTTTTTCCTCATTGTTTTCAGGCATTGCCAACTCTTTGTCTACAAGAAAATAGCTTGAGAAAGCTGCTGTTTGTACACATTTTCCAAGTTCCACAAATTGCTATAGATATAAAATGTAACCATGGAAAAAAAACCCCACCGCCGAATTCCAAAAAGGATGTCAAAATTAAAATACTCTGATGATATTGTTAAAATTATAAAGGTTCTCCCTCTCTGGAAGTGCAAAGCAACATTAAAAGAATTTCTTCTCCTTCTGTTTATATCACACTTCTGCATCTCTGTTTACCCAGTGTAACTAATGGTAAGGGATTTCAGCTTCCCAATTATGATATTGCATTGACCTAATTGGGTTTCTGGAGGGCTTCAGGGAATTCCAGGCTTAAAGACTTTGTTCCCACTAAATTAAGAAAGATGTGGAAGTGTGGCGCTTTCAGGAAGGGACAAACGAACCTAAGAGAGGAATCAATTCTGGAATAAACCGAGCAGCACGAAGCCCGTGCCCTGAACTGTGAAGCCCTCGCAGCTTTGCTGGGCTGAATAAACGCGGAGCGGAGCGGGGCCGGGAGAGCTGCGCGGGGCCGGGGCTGCCGCTGACCTCCCGCCCAATTACAGCCTCATTGGCAAAGCAAACAAGGAATTATTGCCTCTTTAGTCGGCCTTTTCTTCTCCCGCCCAAGCCCCTGCTTCTCATTCTGTTTTTTTCTCCCCTTTTCCTGTTAGGCGCAAAAAAAAAAAAAAAAAAAAAAAAAAAAAAAAAAAAAAAAAAAACCAACAAAAAACCCCATCCAACCCCCCCAAAAAAACCCCAAGCCCCAAACAACCCCATCTGCAAACACCTGATATTCATCTGAGTCCTGCAGTTGTACAGTCTTGTTAAATTGTTACCACCTTTTCCACGAGCAGTTTTGGCAATTAACCTCGTGGTCATACACTTCAAAGGGAACAACTGTTGAGTTTAACCTCCTTGAGCTACCATGGATTCCTTTATGATTTTTCTTCAAACACTTTCATCCCCAACAAAAAAATGCAGACTGATAAGATTGGTGTTTATTTTTCCATTTTGTCAGTTTATTAGGATGACAAATACCTCGACCAGTCACCACTAGTTTGTGCTCCTCCAAGTCTGTGCAGAAGGAAGCTCTCCTATTAATTCACATTTCTAAGGGAGGGTCTCTGCTTGCTGGAATCCGTGGATTTGATACATCTGACCCTTCCCTGCCCCTGTTTGCAAATCTCTCATATATTTCTCACAATGCCTAAAAGCTCCAAAAGCAGAACATACAAGTAGAGTTAATGCTGAGGACATGAGATGCCGTTACAAATATATATATTCTATCTATTTATTTTGTAAAACCCCACCATTACTGAGAGGCAGGACTGCTTTGCACATGAAAAGGGCTAAGAAGATTCCTCCCCCCTGAATTAGAATACCAGTTAACAGGATCAGGATCTGTGTTAGTACAAACACGTCCACTTTTCCTTCTGTCTAAACTTCTGACTACAACACATATTAATTTCCCAGACCGTGCAGCTGCTCCTTAAGCAACTGGACAGCAAAAGATAGGAAAGTACCAAAGCAAATACTACAGGAGTGTGCTCAGGTTACTCGGAATGCTGCTTCCCCCTGCATTTACATTCTGGTATTAGAGCACAGTTTTTTCTCCAAAGTAATCACAAAAATGCAAAATGGGTTATTCTTAGGAGAAGCTTTCAACGGAGAGCCAAAGAATCCCAAAAAAAGTGTCTGAGTGACCTTTTGGTGGGGAGGGAGCACACCCGGCCCTGCCGGTGGCCGGGGGAAGCATCACTTTCCTCTGGCTGCAAACTGCCTTGGGTGGGAGAGGGAACAAAATCCCTCTCCAGGAAAAGAATGGAACAAAAGTTTCGGATCTGTCTCGCAGTGCAAGGAGGGGAAGCATTTGGGCAAGCATATGGCATTTGTTTCAGGTTGTGAGGGAGGCAAAAAAAAAAAAGAGAAAAATAATAATCACGATGTTCCGTGCAGTTCAGACCAAATAGAAAACTTATTCTGACTATTCTCATTTGTCAGAGGCTTTTCAAAACTAAGCAGATCTCTCCATGGCTCTGATGTCAAAGGAGGAAGGAACGGGTGGGTATCGAGTTTACATTTTTAGGTTTCTTTTAACTGTTCCCACTTTTAATTTTAATGCGCTTGTCAACAAAATGAGAAACTCCTTCACTCAGGGGAAAAAAAAAAAAAAGAGGAAAAAAAAAAGGAGAAATTAGCACATTAAATGATACATGGGTCTGGTGCTATGCTGCACAGTTCAGTGAACCCCTGCACAGATCAGCAAGATGGCTGGAAATGTCTCTTTCCGTCTGTTTTCCATCTCGGAAGGCTGTGTACTCAGCAGAGTGTGAAGAGAGCCTCTCTCCCCTCCGACCGCTCCTGCTCACCCCCCCAAAGCCCCTGCAGCAGAGAGCAGGAACTGGAGCAAATGCTTTTGTGAATTAAGAGATCTTGTGAGCGTAAATTTGGTCAGGCTGCTCCTTTCTGCAGGCCAGCCCCGGCTGCTGCCCCAGGATGTGAACTGTCAGTTCGCATAGCTGGTGATGAGTTGCAGAACCATCAGTAAAGGTGAAGACGGCAGAAGCAAGAAAGATTCAAGACTGGTGGAAATCATTTCACAAGGAAAATTTCAGCCATCAGTGGGAGGAAGCTTTGAAAAATGCTGCCATTTCCGAGTCAGAACGAAGGAAAAATTAAATTACTGCCGGTGAGGCGAGCCAAAGTCGCATCTTACCCTAGGGAGAGGTTTGATAATGGTAAACATTTGACAGCTGGCCTGAAGTTGTTATCTTGTTCTAACAGTTGTTATAGTCTGAGTGAACATTTCTGATAAGAGAACAGAAAGAAAAACACTAACCCATTTTTAATTTCTTGCTCTCTGTTTTTTAAGCTGCAGTGCCCAAAGCCAAACAGGTTTAAAGCCGTTTGCCACCATCGCTCCGATTAAAGCCTGGGGTTGGGAGTGAACGACATCACTGGGCACAGCAACACCTTCAGAATGATTTAAAATAACTTCAACTCACTCCCTCTCAATAGCCCTTAAATATCCCTCCTCTGTTTCACCACAAGCAATTACAGGAATTAACCCGAAATTAGAGTGAAATTGAAAAAAATTAAATTAAGTATTTAACTTCAAGATCTACCACAAAATCTTGTTTTGCTATTACTTTACTCCAAGCTGTTGATGTACGACCACAAAACTTTAATTCCTTTATTATTCTTTACTAAAGAATACTTATTCACACACATTAGAAAGGCAGCAGCCTTGGTTCCACCTGAGTGGAGCAGTAATGAATGAAAACCAGTTCTGTTTAAGCAGAAATAGGTATGCTATCTTCACGGGAAATTTAATTATACATCAGATTTTTTTTTTGTGCTCAGTTGTTACTGACAAAGCACGTATTGAGGAGGGAGACAGGGCTCTGCTCCATCCTGCCATTAGCAGCTCCTCCTTTAGGAAAACACGGCGTGGATATGGAAAGTACATTACATGTATGTCAAAACCAAACTACCAACCTGGCACAGAAACCTGGGCTGCTTGGGGTTTTTTTCCTTTTTTAAATCAGGAGTACATTTCTAAGCTGTTTAATGCAGCCCAACCTCACAGAACACCTCCACAAAGCATTCACCTCCCATTAAAAATAATTAAGATGAATATTTACCGTGGCTATTAATAAGCTTAATAACTTATTGATGTGGACTGGGGGTAAATCTTCCTGTCCCTGAGTACCCAGAGCCTCCTTGCCCAATGTGCCTCCTTCTGCAGGGGCAGGCCCAGGGAAAGCTGACACAGAGGTTTTCCCTGATGGTCACGATCCCAAACCCAACCCCAGGCACAGGATAAAGCCCCAATTAGACAGGCAGCACGTGAAGCTTGTCCCTTAGACACATAAATTAACTCCCCAACTCTTTCTGTATCTCCTGCATTAACAGGTAGAAAGTGTTTCATTACTTTTTCCAGTGACTCTGCCCCACTCTTAAAGCAAGAGTGTATAAATTGATATTAAAGTATGGTATTTTGAGAATGTTTCAAAGTAAGGTCAAACTCGTATTAAAAACCTACTAGTGTAGGCTAAAATAACAGTCTGGCTGAGCAGCCCTCGGTGCATCTGGGTTCAATTACCCACTACATCCTTGCTGTGTTTTCTACCAGCAAGAACAACGCAAGCAAGGCTCGGAGTTCACGGATAATGTCAAAGTTAGGTTACTCAGAAGAGGAATGAGATAAATCATCCAAATATCACAGTCATATTGGCAGCCCGGTTTTTTTCTCTCCCCCCCCTCCCCTCTCTCATCACTGAAAGCAGCACAATGTTGCATAACAACAAATAGAGGACAAAAGTCCTCACCTCGGGAGGAAGAGTGAACCCAGCTGGAGTCCTGCTCTCTCACACACGCTGGGAGTGAAAAGCACACGCTGAAACCACGGCTCCAAACAAGGAGGCAGAACCCAAGCTAATGTGCAAAGCAAACAAACACGATTTACCACACTGGCACCCTGACGGATTCCTTTTTTTTGGTGTTTGACCCCGGAACAATGAGGCTGGATTAACATTCATTATTTGCATTCAAGGAGCTGTCGTGGGGAGCAGGAACTGCTCCAGCAGCAGCCTGAGAAACAAGAGTGGCTGAGACACTTGTGGAATCATTGGCTCTCTCCTTTCCAACCTGCTCAACGGTGCCCAAAACTTTGACCAAACACAAGCCCCCCGTGTCTTCTTTCTTGTTGTCAGGCTGGTTAACAAGGATTTAAGAGCTGGGTGGGGAAACAACGCTGAGGCTCCTCTCAGTGCTGAGACTGGGAGCAGCCATCCCAAGGATCCGTGGAAATCAGGCTGCCACATCCTACACCAACGGCACGAGAGCCTCCAGTGTCACCAGCCCTCCCAGGGGACAGCTGCCACATCCCTGCACCCCACCTCAGCCTCCCCAGCTGGTCCCAAACTGGGAGGCTGCACTCAGAGCTGCACAAAGCCACAGCGGTGTCTCTGTCTGCAAAGGCAGATGCTCCTCCAGGGAATGGGAAGATTGTCCTTCCCTTCCATCAAGGCCCATAAAAAAGCAATTGTCAGTAAAGTTGCTCAAAATTATGTATGTTCTGGGAATGCTGCACGAAGTATTTTTAAAGCAGCATGTTTAATTCTGAGCAGCTCTGTATGGAACAAGGTAAAAGGCAGCAGTAAATCACCAGCACCAAAACTGCCTGAGGAGTCAGTTCATCCATCCTGGAATTGTTTGCATTGAAGCAATAATACATTTGCAAAATGATCAATCAGGTTAAATTTAGAGGAAAACGTGTTTTTTACCCAGGCAGTGTTAGAAAATAACGAGATTTTACAATATCCAATATCCAGTGCTCCATTTTATATATATATTATAAATTCATGTCACTGTAATGTACCTAATTATATAAGGTCATTTCTTATAGAAAAGCACAGGTATAAAAGTTTGATGCCAGAACAGTCTGGCTGTTTATTAATTTACCATTGCAGATAAGAAACCCTCCTCTGACTGTTACAGGGACGGATGCAACGCACTCCTGCATTCCAGAAAAGCAACCTGCCCAGCTAACAAAATATTAACCAGCCTCCAGAATGCCAGGCTGGGGGCAGCCCGAGGCTCAGCCCCTTCCCATGTCCGTGCAGGAGCCTCCTCTCCCTCTCCCAGCACTTGCCCTGTGCTCACCTGTTTCCCTGGAGACCAGCATTTACAATGAGGGCTATAAATACACACAGTAATTAGGCATCTTTTGAAGCAAACCTTCCAAGCCATTTGCCATCTCAGGAATGTTTTAACTTCTGGAATAGAGAATGATCTCGGCTGAAAAAGAATATGAATGCAGCCCTCAGATGGGCTCAGAGCTACAGTGAGGGAGAACTGTGAGGGGAAAAGACATCCCTGGACAGGTCAGCACTAGTGCCAGGGAATGGAAGATTTTGTCAGTGAATCCAGACTTTGCTGCCTGTTCTCCCACTGGGAATGAAGCTTAATATCACTGTGAATCACTATGAAATATGAAACGGAGATTAAAAACTTATTTCTCACAACCTGCTGCTAACAGCCAAGGAGAGGCCCTAAAACATCAGCTGGTGCTGAAGGAACTGCTCCAAACCTCTGCCTGCTTTGTCAGCTCCTTGCAAAGGCTGTAGGATTTACACAATTCCTTTTGCCAAGCCGTGGTGGAGATCTATCAGCATTCAAAGAAGTCATTTATGCTTTGCTGAGCTCAAATTATCCACACAGCTCCCATTTGCTAAACGGGGAGGTGCAGTTTGCCTACTAAATAATAAACTATTTATTTACTGCACAGGTCAGCTTGGACAGGACATGGAGCAACCTGGGCCAGTGGAAGGTGTCAGGAGTAGAATTAGATGAGCTTTAAGGTCTCTTTCAATCCAAACCATTGCAGGATTCTGTGATTTGTTGCTTCCAAGGCAAGCAAAACAATCTGGAAAGATGCAGAGGTGTGTGCACACAGACAGATGCAGTGACAATACTGTTTAACTCCAACAGATTCTCTCCCATATCCTTTAATTTTATTATTTTAATTATTTCATCTCTTCTTGTAGAGGCTTCAAGACTCTTTCAAATACTGGCTTCAAATCATGAAATAATATCTTCAGCAAAATGCCCCATTGTAGGCTGTGACTGAAGGTACCCATTTACATCAGTGGAATTTCAGCTTTGCCAAGTACTGAGCACTTCTCCAGCCAGGAAAAAGGAACTTCTTCTGCACAGCACTTGAGTAAAACTTTGGCAGGTTGGGCATTAATGACCAGAGAAACAGAAGATTCATATTTAGTTCTTACTGACCCTTAATGTCTGACTGGCACAGTGGTAAATCAAGTAAAATTTCATGATGAAAACAAAGGTTTCAGGTGCAAGCAGTTAAATAGAGCCTTGCAGGGGAGAGCAGAGTTTCCCCTGGCTGCCTCTTGGAGTCCTGCAAACCACCAGGAGCAGCCAGATTTTTCAGCAGGTGACAGGGGAGCATCAGAACCATGTGTGGTACTTTGACACAAACCTGCTTACAAGGTACAGGGACTGATGTCTGCTTTTATGGCTTGATCTTGCTCCAAAAACTCAAACTTCCCAAGGAAAACCTCCCCTCACATAAGACAAGGTGATTAAATACTGAGACACACAATATCTAAACCCCAAAGCAGTCACTGCCTGCTGAATGTGCTGGGAAGAACTTGAGACCATCAGCTGTGCAGGAGGAAGAGATGAAGTCTCCCCTCACAGGACAGTTTTAAAGCCTGCAGTGAACCTGTCTGGGGCTGAATTTACTCCCAGAATTTCAACCCTTCCCCTTGCAAGCTGGGATTGGGAGTTCTGGCAGAAGGGGGCTGGGGGGGGGTGAATTTTAGGGAGAACAAAGGGAAACAACTTCAACACAACCTGAGCAGACCTGCAGGCAGAATTGTCTTTGTAGAAACAACATTTCTCTGACAACGATGTGCAAGTATCTGCTCTTATCTAATACAAAGACCCTTTTGAAGCAGGTGGTTTGGGTGCCAGTGCTGGTACTCCCAGAAGAAAGAGTGGCTGAATGCAGCAAAAGCTTTGTCTGATTTGCATCACTTTGAACCATAAGAGCAGCAAGAGGGAAAACAGGAGGGAAGCCAAGTGCTTAATACTGGACAGCGACTTTCTTTAAATCTCTTCCACTGTCTAATTAACTGCAGCAAACCTCTCCTGTCACAGCACTGGGTGCTGGTGCAAAAGGGCCACTGAAGCTACTTAAAACACTTCCTTAAAACAGATGGAAAGGAAAAGTTTGTCTAGCATTTAGCCAGCATTCCTTAAGTGGTTAGTTTTAATTCTGTAGCATTGGAGCTGCTGAGATGTGTCATTCACAGAGGAGCAGCATCACTCACCCTGCTATTTATGCAGAATTCATGGTGACAGCCCATCAGACACTCTGGCATCATTCTGAAGCACCATGACTTCCACAATGCTCTTTTGGGAAGAGTTGGGGACTTCATTTCCAGTGCATTAAGAATGAAGTTGGGGTTTTTTTAACATTCAAGTTTATTTTCTATGGAGCCTTTAGAGATGTGAGATCCTTCAGCCTTTTCCAAGAGAGGTTCCTGCATCAGAATGGACAAACTGTGCATCCTTGAGTCCAAAGTTTAAGACTATTTGGCCAAAATCTCTGTCAAAGAGGCTACTGAGCAGCTCAGAAATAAGAATCCAGGAGACATTATTTAATTCTGGCACAGTTGAGAAGAGCTGCTGAGATTTGCAGAAGTATCACCCCCTCAACACTGAATTTCACCAAAAGGAACTCAGACCAAGCAAGCCCTGTTCTGGATGATCCTCCTGAAGAGCCCCTGCAGATGGAGCACACACAGAATCCCACTTTGCTGAACGCAGCTCCATCCTGGAATTAGCAAATTATTTTTAAACACTTTACATGTGATTATGCCTAATGAATAAACAAACACACATTTACGATGGGGAGATGTCACGGTTCAGAAAAGCAATACAACATCTTTCAGCTACCCTTTCTTAAAGCCTTAATAAGCCTGTGCATAAATCAAACCCTTCCTTGCTTGGATAGACTCTCACTGAGACGTGCCCATGGTGCTAATTCAGAGCAGAAAACGCTCTTATTCCAGGCCACTGCAGTGAAGTGACATTTACCTAATGCAGCTATAAATTTCCTGATAATTAGTGGGCAGCTGATGGTGATGCAAACTGACTAGTGCAGCAATGCCAGTCTCAAACTAGCTCTCCAACACCCACAAGTTAATCAGATTTAAACCCAAAAATTTCCAAAACTCTGACTAGTGCAATGGCTCAGGGACAAAGGCTGGTGCCACCGAGCTTCCACCAGTTGCTGTGATCTCTTCATGGTCCAGACACTGCTGCTAACGAGATGGAGCTCCCCTGAACACTCAGCCTCTCACATCAAACAGCTCACATGACGTTTCACTTAGCCACATGTAATCAGCATTTCCTGAGTTCTGTATGATTGTGGAGCAAAAGTAGATTAGTTCACTTGGAACTAAAACAATGGAATTCGGAGGGGTATAAAACAGTGCTTTCAAAAATAACTTTCAAGAGCCACTTCTAAAATTTCACAGCCAGTTTTGAAAGCTTCTGATGCCAATCTGGATTTTCGAAGTTAAGTAGGTGAGCAATTAAAAAAAGTTTAAAAATAAAAGTCAGGAAACCTGGCATCAAATCACACCCACAACCCTTCACTCATCATGAAGTGCACGGTCTGCAGTGCTGCTTCGTTCCCTTTCTCTACCCTAAAAAATGATTCAGTTGGACAAAAAGATTTTAAGAAACTTTAATTTTCATTTTCTTTTTCCAACCAAATGCTAGACAATGCTTACATTCTAATAATTTGGAAGTATCAGAATCAGTATAAGACTGATTAAAGAGCAGCCTTAGATGCACAGTGAGTTTATGTAACGCTGCAAGAACTACCATGGAAGTTGTAAGTAGCTTCTCAGACAGAGAGAAAACACAGACCCATCCTTTAAAATACTTTCTCAAAACAGTCTTTGACCTTTTGGGTGCATCATGAACGAGGCCAGTCAATCAGAGAAAAACCTTCTCCCTGTTTTTTTTCCTCTTGGATGAACTGTTTCTTTATCACACTATTTTAAGCTGAAAAACCCCCAACCTTTGGGCACGATAGGTCAGAATATTGTTCTACAGCAAAGCAGGAGCTAGAATTTCATGAGAAAGTTAATTAACATTTGGAAAACACTCTGAAATTCTCACTGAATGCAAAGGGCCATCCACATATTCTCACTGGTCAGGAAGTGCCCAGCTCTGCAGTGACTCCCAAAGGAAGGGAACAAGGACTGCTGGCATGGCAGGAGGGATGGCACGGGGACAGTGCCAGGCTCACCAGAGCTCCCAGCTCTGGGCAGTGCAGCAGAAGTAGCTGAGGTGCAGGATCACAGTTTGCATTTTCCCAGCTGTGTGTATTTTTGGTTCTGCCTGTTGTTTTGGACAACCAGGCTCAGAGAGAAGGGATGAACAGGCCATGCCCTGGGGGCTGTGCTGGGACTCGTCCTCTGAAGTCTTGGGAGAAGAGAGGGAGGACACTGCTCACCCTCCCAGACAAGCCCAGCTGGGAGGGTGTGTGGAAGTGCTGCAGGGCAGGGGCACTCAGAGGAACAGGCTGATGGACAAGTGCAAAGTGCTGCCCCTTCCAAGGGCAGCCACAGCAGCTCCTGTTCAGGAGCCACAGCTCAGGGTCGCTGCTGCTCTGAGGAACATTCCTGTAACAGATACAGCTCCTCCCTGCAACAGCAGCATCCTCACACGAGCACAAAGCTGACAAGAAAGTAACTGCAGGGATCAGGATGGATTCTAACAGACCTGTCTAATCCCTGTGTGCAGAATGCAAAGACCAATAAAGGCAGGGCGCTTTTTCCACGTACTCAGCTTTTAGTTCATACACTAATTATAGCCCAGGCTGGTCTTCAAAAGTGGAAAACCCCACAGAATTAAAACCAAAAAAAACTACAATAGGGTGAAATAATTGCATTTATTTTTGTTCTGAATTCTTGGTTAATAGAAGTGTTGGACCATGCAGAACCTACCAATGTGTTTTTGGGACTTGTCTCTAGTTACACGTCCGACACTAGATAGGAACTTTCTGACCTCTCTCTGATTTAAAGCCTGGTTTGCAAGCATTACTTTTTGTCATTCTTTTTCCTTATTAAAAAGGGCAGTGTGGAAAAAAGATGATTAAAGATATCAAACAAACACCAAACCTCCTGTGAACGGACTGTTGGAAAATAAAGTACGATTTAATGACGTGAGAAATTAGATGAAACTGTCAAGTTTAAAGAATCTTAAAATGGTTAACAGGTCAAAACATAAAAACTTCTTTATGTATAGAGTGAATATAAAGGGAACATGGTAAGTATCTGCCAAGGGTTAATTGCAACCCTGCATGAAAAGCAGTTAACAAGTGAGAGTTAGAACACCCAGGAGGAAAAGAAAAATTTTTCCAGTGCCATGAGAAATAAACAACAAGGGGGAAATATTTCCTTTGGCCACTGTTACCTCCTCTCCAAAAGCTCAGAGGAGCAGTGGGAATGCCAAGGCCTGGTTTGCTCTTGACTCCCTCTGAAACATTTGTCTTCATTACCACTCTTTTTAATCAGGGCTCCTTCATGAGTGTTTCTGCTCAGCCCCCAAGGGGCAACTCTCAGCTGCGATAAATCAGCATCCATACCGCAAGTCACTAATCAGCACTCTCAGGGAAAGAATAACAGTGAAGTGCAGACCACTAAAGGCTTGGAGGAACCTGAAGGCTCAGTGGCCTCAAGGAAGAACGGCCCACATCAAAATAATCAGCCACTGAACCATCCCTACCTTCCAGGCTTAGCAGGACTCGCACTCGGAGATATTGTTTAAAAGCCTCCTGCACACAAATTGTTCTCACTGGATAAAGGGATTTTATTGATAAAGAGAGAACTGCCTCTCACCCTTGAGCTTGGTTCCACTAATTCAGTGGATTGCACTTGTGCCTCCTGCTAGAAAGCATTCAGGGAAACAAACTTGGTAATGGATACCTCGTGCTGCCATCCTACCATTTCTAGAGGAAAAAAACCTCAGTGTCCAATGAACTGAAAGAGGTGGAAAAGGAAATGGATAGAAGATAACACATTCCCAAGGCACCTCGTGTATTACTGCAATGGAAGAAGAAAGGACGTTGTCCATTTCTTTTGTTTTCAAAGGTTATTTATAAACACAACTAAACAGATGTCATCTCAAAAGGAAAGTATCTGCATAGGTTATCTGAGCTTATGCCCATCTCCCTTTAAAACTCCTGTGTGATGTTCCAACTGGAGAAACAATTAATGTTTCAATAGTTGTTATTATTCCTTAAAATGGTCCAAATCCCCAACTCTGTGTCAGCGCTTGCCAAGGACACCACAGAAAAGCTGAATGCACACCCAAGCCCTTGTACCTCCCCCAGCTGCCAGCACCACTGAGAAATAACCCAAATTAGCAAACTAAGCATCCTCCCACCCAATGGCTGTTGAACAAAAATCCCAGAGCCAGCTTTTCCAAAACCACAACTGCAGCCATCCACAGGTTTGTTTTTTTTCCCCTGTTAAGACTCATCTCTATGGTACCTGGAAATCTGGCCCATGGAGATAAAGCCACTATGGAAAGATCACAGACAAAAAATAATCTTCCACCGTTCCTCCTTCCCAAGCTCAGGAAGGTCCAGGAATCACATCCCTCCAGCAAGCTGACTGCAGCACTGAAATTCAGGTTAGTTAGGAAAACCTCCAATCCTAAACCAACAAACCAGAGTTATTTACTGTTGTCTACTTTCTTTCCTTGAAGTCCTGGACTATATAAACTGTAGGATGGATTCACTTTGAGCTGGGAGGTGAAGAGGGTCTCAGTGAGGGTATTAAAAAGCCACCACAGGACCCAGAGTGGCAGCACCTTGTGCCTGACCTCTGCCAAACTATTCCCAAAGCAACAGAAAGCACCACTGGGATAGAGCAGCTTCTGACTGAAGGTTCAGTCCTGGACACCATAAGGGAAGGAGAAAGAGACAACCTTTGCTGTGAACTCATCGTGAACTTCTGCAGAGTTCCAGGCTCACATTCAGGTTTATTACTGTGAGCAAGATAAAATATGTACTGTGTTAATTAAAACAGAAGTAAATAATCTAATTATGCTTATTAATTAATACTAATGTGAATTTTGGAGTTACCTAAGTAGCTATTTTCAGATCATTGAAAGGAGCACAGAGGATTCAGGTAAGGGGGGACACACACTCTGCTCCCAAGTCTTTTGAGCACTATAAATAGGTGGTTTAGGAAAGTTAGGGCCAGGTTCTATTGGAGGAGCTGCTAAAGCAGAGCGTGGAATGCAGCAGAAATATTCCCTCCGCCAACCGTGCTCCGCTACTTCAAAGAATTCAATATACCCCGGTGCTCCTCTCTCAGAGATGAAAATCGTCATTTTCAGTTGTCTGGTCCCACTCCACTTAAAAGATCCTTTAATTTCCTTTCTGATCCCGAGCCCTCAGGTGGCTCGGGCGGCGCTCCGTGCCCGGGGTCGCGGGAGAAGTTCACAGCTCCTCTGCTGAGCTCCTGATCCTCTCCCCGAGCAGCCCTTTCCTGTCTCGCTCTGCCTTGCGTGCTCTGCTCCCCGGCTGCATCAGCTGCCAGCCTCAATCCCTCTCCTGGAACGCCCCTTCCCCCTCCAGCCCGGGCCTGACATCCGGAACTGACTTAGGAAGTGCTCTAATGGTTACCAAATTTTTGGGAACCGCCTGGGCTTTTCGGAGCTGAACATGTGTTCAGCGCAGGCAGCATCCACCGGCACCACTTGACCTCACGGCAGCCTTCGACTTGCTGATTTTTCTTTTCCTTCTTTTTTTTCCCCTTTTATCCCCCCTCTCCTTGAAAAAACAAGAAAACTTTTACCAGATAACACATGATGTAAATGCAAAATTATGTTGTGAAATGACTGCAAACATGCTGTTTTCCAGATGTTTGACGAGACAGTAAAGAAACAGCACAAAGAAGGGTCAACAGTTTCCGTCAGAGACTCTGCTGGGTTCCACATGAGAAAAAAAAAAAACCAAACCCCAACATTCAGATCTCATAAATTCAAGGGGCTCTGCACGGCTGACAAGCTATTTAGGCTTTAAAAAATAAAACGTGAGGTTCCTCTGTCATCTGCCAAATTTCACTCCATCGATAGGTGGTTAAAAGCCATTTGACTGTTAACATTCTATGAATTTCCTAAACCCATTATTGCCTCAAATACAGGAGACTGCCTGGGAATTGCTGCTCCTGGGAAAAGCTATCTGAGGTAAGCAGGGCTGCATCCTCTGTTTGCTTATAAATACAAATGTCCCTGCACAAGCCCAAAACTTTGTAAGAGAAAACAATCAAAAAGAGTTGGAAGAAGAGATGAAAGAACAGAGCAGCTGCCAGGCACTTCCCCTTATCCTCACCACGCCAAGAATGACTATTGCCACAAGGAATAGCAGCTTTTACTTTCCAGCAGCTCATCCCCAGCTGATGCCAGAGGCACGGACAGCTCACTCCGGCGAGCACGAACAGGGCCCTGCAAGCTGGGGAGCAGGGGACAACTCTGCATCAATCCAACAGGACTGGCAGGGCTGGAATTCCATCTCCTTCCATCTCTGCTCCCTCTCACAGGACACAAACCTGTCCTCTTGGGCCAGGCAAGCAGGAGCTGGGATTATAAGATTCTTGCTACGCTTTTCTTCTCTCCCCTTTTCCACTCAAGCAATTTTTACAGAGAATGTGACTTGTCATGGGCTGGGTGATTGTTTTCACAGAAATTCAATGTATTAATCTTCTGTTTCACACGTTTCTACATAGGAAAACACCAACCACAATTCACAGATAGCTCTGTCAAAGTGGAAGCTACAGTCTAGACCCACTCATTTGTTAGTGTGGGATCCACTTTGTGCAGGTCACTTTGGATGCCTTTTAAAGACACTTGGCTCAGTCTCACCCTGTGATGCTTACATGGAGCCTGCAGCTCAGCAGGTCAGGCTGCTGCTCTGAAAGCAGCACAGCTTCTGTGCAAGCTCCCAACCCTGCATCCACGAGGTTCTGGATGCAAGGATCCCGTGAGGATTTTCTACACAAGGATACAGACAGTGTGATTATAGTGAATTATGGTTTGTCTTTATGTGAAAGCAACACCACTGGAAACATTTTAACTCCAGACAGAGCATCTGTGGATGTCTCTGAAACTCCTGGTTCTATTCTAGCTGCACTGATCAATTCCCCTGCAGACAACCCCAAGCCCACAATGAATTCATTCACTGTATTCAGCAGCCAGTAATAGCCAGTAGTTGGCAGCACGGTCCCTCCACCTCAGCCACAAGCCTTGGGGAAATCTCCCCTGGCTGGCAGAAATCTGCATCTGATGGTATGTCAGGAACATTATTTGCTCTCCTTCTCTGCAGTAATCAGGATAAAACCTTCATGTGCTCTGCCTGCCTCGCTGTCAAAGCAGGATGTTCCTGTTCCAGGAGTCTGACACAAGAGGAGCTGGGTTTCCCTGTCTTACTGACTCCATAAAATCCCCAGCTTGTCTTTTTTTGCGTTATTACAGCATTAAAATATTGCATGAATTGAAAAATATCCTTAATTTTATTTACAGCGAAGGAAATCATTCATTTGGTTGTGAAAGAGTTAATAAGGAAGAAAATCACACACAGTGCGTGTTAAAGGTTAGAGGAATAATCAGTCATTTGAAAAACACTACATAAACATTTTTCCGGATGCAATTTTCAGTCCAAGGATACATTTCCCAGTAGAAATCAGCAGCTAAAAAGGAAATCATTTAGTCTCCATAAGTGCCAAATTGTATCCTGATTTTTCCTGGTCTGGCTCAACTTTCAAAACTAGTGGTTCAACTTCTGCAATCTTTCACCCAATGACTATATAAACACATCCTTATAAGACAGACATAATCCTTGGGTGGGCCAATTTATGTTGGATTATGAAAATACTTAAAGTACAGAATCGTATAATGACTGTTGTCCTTTGGTTTCCACTAAAAAGGGAAAAAAAAAGAACCTCCAGCACAGACAGTCTCTGCTCCTTCCAAGGGCTCTCCACGACAGTCGTCTCTGGCAACTGTGTCAACATCTTCTGAAAGTGATTAGGTACCACTCCATTTATTATTTAGTTATCACAAGCTCTGTTTTAATGACACCTAATGTGACATGTATCTATTCTGAGCTTTCACGTGCAGAGGGCAGGGAAAAATCTGATCCCTGGCAAATTGTCTGCACATCAACGTGGTGAGTCCCCCCTGCACGAGGGGAGGGGGTGAGCTGCTCCCCACCCCAGCCAGAAAAACACTTCTCACTCTCAAAAATCCTCTGGCTACTCTCTGTTTGGTTAAAGGTTATATAAATAGTAGCTTTAAGAAGGATAAAACAATCTCCATACAAAGCAAACATATTCATTTGTAATTTATTGCTGCCCAATGCACATATACACACACCCGAGTATAGATGTTAAATCCAAAAAATTATCTGTTCCTGCCCACTTGTACTTCCAGCAATGGAACTGAGGAACAATGGAAACTTTTATTCTTTGTGGAAAGGTAAATTCTGGTTTTTCACTTCCCCTCTGAAACTCTAGAGTTTTTACAGGCAACTACAAAAGTCAGCGTGTTAAAGCCAACAGTATCCCATCCTCAACACTTACCATGTGGTAGAACAGAACTTTCCTTTCCCTCCAATGTATAAAGTTATGTGAAAGAAGACATTTTTTTCAAGTCTACAGAGAGTAAAGAATAAATTATAGTGATAAGATCTGGAAAAGTTTGGTTGGAAGTTAAGAGATTTTCACATCTGTGTCTACACATCCATGTCTTGGGAATAATGTATCTCGAGTACCAGTCACATAAAAATGCAAGAAATTGTTCCTCTCTCAAAGGCAGCCAAATCATTCATTGTACTCATGTCTACACTTTGACTGGTAGCTTCCAGCAGAGATCTGAGCTAGCAAACTGCAGTGTTTCCCCCTAATTTCAAACCCTGACTGTTTAACGTGTGTATGCATTAAAAAATACATAATTAGTAACATACACAACTTAATTCACCGTGGCATTATTCCCTCTTTGAGCTGGAATAAGTAAATTTATTCATGCTGTTCAAACAGAAACTGAGTGACAGTGCAGGGACTCTGCCTGTAACACCACAGGCCTGATTTATGTCCCTGGAGTCAGTGACCACCTTCCCCTCTGTTTCTGAGGGCTTTGGGATTCACTGCTTTTCCAGGCAGATTCTCACACTGTGCTTTGAATAATACCCAGTGTGATGCCAACAAGAGCTGAGAAATTACTCCTCATTTATTGAAATAAACGTGGTAATGGCTCAGCCTTTCATGAGCCTGGTGCAGAACACTCGGATGCATCACATGGCAGGAAAAGGAGGAATTGAGTTTGAAATGAAGCTTTTCTGGGCCAGCTCAGCCTGGGAGAAGGGCTGAAAATAAAGCAAAATGTGCAGCCTAAGCCTGTCTGGGCATTGCTCCCTGTCCAGTACAGCTGCTCAGGTAACAGGAACATGAGGCACACCTGAACACTCCATTCCACAGCTTTATTCCCATAAAGAATAAAATTATTTCACCCAGCAAGACTCCAGGGCTTTCTGCTTGTCTGCTACAAGGTATGATTTACTTAGATTGTATTATGAACCTCTAATTCACAGAAATAATTATTAACAAATACCTTATATTCCACAAAACACACACTGAGGTCCTCCAGCAATGGGGATTTAAGTGCAAGTATTGAGAAATGCTCACTTTTTCCTCGTTTTTGACAGGACAAAACATTCCAACAGGTTCAGCAGAATTGCAGCAGACACACTAAAAGAAAGCCCCAGCAGCTCTTTGAAGCACAAGAGGAAAGGTTTTGTTCAAAATCAAGAATTTCTGGCTGACATATTTCACGTTCCTCTCAGGTTTAGAACACCCCTCTCTGAAAGCCACCATTATTTACAAGTGAAGAAAGAAAAGGGAATTTGCCCCATTTCTCCCCACTCCTCACTCTGCTATTGTCCCCTGTATCTATTTCCAGGAAGTCAGTTTCATTAGGGTTAATCTGCCTACTAAATGAATAAACAAAGGATTTCTCTGTCACTGAGGGGCCAGGTGAGCTGATATCATCTTCTAACACAGAAAATCATCCGCACAAATACGGTGCAGGAAATTACCTGCTGCAACCCCACACCTGGGATCATTTGGCAACTGCCTTAGAAATGCTCAGTAGATGACTGAAATCAAACTAATTATGGTTTGGTTTTGTTGTTTTTTTAATGCAGATCTTCTATCAGGAAGAAAAAAAAGGCCTTTCTGAAAATGCGATGTAAAAAGGTCTGGAATGTCTTGGCTTACCTCACTCACAAACAATTCAGAAAACTTCCTCGGATGAAAATGTTACAGCATTTGTGTAATTAAAGTATTCTGCTTCCTCACTAATGACAGTCACCTCTGGCTGTCTCCAGCAGTGCCCACACTGCAAAACCATCCAAGTTTACAAACTGTTGCTATGAGAATCTAATGAAAGATACAGAAAAAAGGGTCTGATTGAGCTGACATAAATACAGTTTCTAATACCACAACGTCCACCTGCCCAGGTAACTCCTCACACAGATCCAGCTCCAAGTGCTGTTAGTTCTCACACTTCTGGTGGGTTTGACACCTGAAGGATGAGTGGAAATCTGGAAAAGACTCAGATCTTCGCTCCTTGTGGAGAAGTAAATCACAGAACCATGGGATGGTTTGGGTGGGCAGGGACCTTAAACGTCATCAATTCCCATCCCCTGCCATGGCAGGGATAACTTCCACTATCCCAGATTGCTCCAAGCCCTGGCCTTGGACACTTCCATGGATGGGGCAGCCACTTCTCCAGGCAAATACTGACAGATATTAAGAGTATGAAGAGAGGCTGGGGGAATTTACCAAAAAACTCCAAAGACAAGAACAAGAATTCCTTGGATGCAGGGGTGTGAAATGTGCATGGGTTACAGCAGAAAAGGAGCACTACAGAAACCACTGTGACAAAGGTGGGTGATGTGCTCACCAGCTGGGACTGGGACTATGGGGACAGGAGAGGAATCTGAGGAAAAATGAAACAAAAATGGGAGAGATCCCAGGATTCAAAGAAAGGAGGCACACCTGGGTGGAAACACAGGCACAAACCCCAAAGTTCAGAGCTTGGCAAGGCTGTGGAGGAAGAAAGGGCAGGATTTGAAGCTTTGGGATGAATGCTGCTCCCAAAAAGGAGCAAAGGGCTCCCCTCCCTCCCACAAACACGGATTCCGTTTGATGTTCCTTCCACAGCAAGCAAGAAGAGATAAATTAAAATTGAGGACCTAGAGAGGGCTTTGATCCTATTGCCTGCAAATATGTATAAGAATATTTTCTCCAGACGTCCTTTTGCTATATATGGAAACCAAATGCTGACTAATCATACAAACCTTATGGTGCCTGAGCACAGCTGTAATCTGCAGCAGAACACTGTCACGAGGGCCCGGCAAAGTGGGGAAAACCAAGAAGTTTGTTGAGAAAGAGGAGAAAATGGTGATCAAAGGCACTGGAGGCCCAATCAGACAAGAGGGAGAGTTTCTAGCTGGTGAGCTTTTAAGATCCAAGTGACATTTATGACTTATTCTTGTATTACTGAACTTCAGCAGGCCAAGTAATGATTATCCATTTTCCAAGGGTAGAGAAAAATGATCCTATCTGAGACCTGCTGACTCAGGACAGCAGTAATGGGATGCAAAAGCCTGAATTTTGGTTTATTGGTTTATAGATAGCACCAGCTGGCAGGGATGGAGCCATTTAGAGCTGTTTATCAGGACATGGCCTCGTGTCCCAGGCACACACAGGGATGGGACGTGGACAGAAGCTCTGATGTGGCACTGTCCCTCGTGGTGGTGGCCAGGGCACAGTCAGGGCTTCACAGCCTGAATGTGCCTGAGCAATACAGGGGTTTCATTCCTCTAGGTCCTCCCTATCCTCTGAAATGGGAGAAACACCAACTCAAAGAACAGCATCGATTCTTGCTTTTCACTTAAAGTGCTCATCAGTGTGGCATAGCTAATTAATGCTTTCAATAGGTGTTAAAAATTCCTGGGCTGGAAGGCAGTAAATGCATTATGAGCAGGCAAAGGCAAGTGGCTACAGTTTAGAAGCACAAAGGTGAGATAATGGCCTTCCACATCACTGAACTGTCAACCTCATTTAGCACAAAGCCTGGCATCTGGAGATTTCAAATCATACAGCCGTTTAAAAATATATAGAATGTTAAATTAAATGACAAACACGGGACATGTCACCTTTTAGAGGCAGAAATGTAAAACCAAAGCATATGTTCTCCAACTGTATTTGCTTCAGGATCAGCAATATTTTTGTAACCTCATTAGTTTCTTGACTTGGTTTTAAACATGCAAGGATGGATATACAAATAAGTTACAGGTTCTCCACGTAATATCCTCAATTATAAGTCAATCTTTACCAGCAAAATAAATTATGAACTGTAAGTTTAACTCTTGTGGAAGGTGAAGACAGTGAGGAAAAATTTCTGCAATTCGTTAGGGATGAAAGTCCCTCTGTATTCTGAGCTCTGAATATAAGAGATGTGTGCAAATACCCCGGGTTCAAACCTACATTTACAAGCACATCCTGTGGCTCTGTGCATGTCCAACCATCCCTGATGAGGCCAGGGCTCAGAGGCAGCTATGGACCCAAGCTCTGGTACCCTGGACCCAGCCTGGCTGTGTGACAGAGCCCAGGCTGTGGCTGCTCCCCACGGGGCAGGTTTGGTTGTTGGCACCGCATCCCATCACTGCTCCAGTGGGAGTGTCACACCAGGGCAGCTCTGTGGGACAAGGGCAAGGTGACAAACCCCACTCCTCAGCATCCTTTGGTACCTCTGCACAGCCCAGCTCCACGTCCCCCTGGAAAAGGGGGCAGCCCTCACCTGCCACCCCTGTGCTGGCTCCATGTCCTCCGTCAGGAGCCGTGACCCAGAGCAGGCGTTCGCACTTCACGCCTTGCACAATCCCTCACTCAAGGGTTATTAAAAGGCCATAACTAGGCCAATAAAGCTGAATTTTATTTGTTCACACACAGCAGTGGGGGAGTGCTGCCTGCTGATGGCACTAAGCATCACTCCCCTCCAGTCCCAACTCTTTCTCCACCCCTGCTGAAGTGGATCGGTGACACAGAGAGCAGGCAGTGGAAAATGGGCACATCAGACAGAGCTGGCTCCCCTCCACCTTCCCCTCCTCATCCCCTATCAGAAACAATTTTATAGCATGGGGAGTATTTGATACCAGCTAATGATCACCAATTAATAGTCTCACTGAGCCCTGGCTGAGAGCTGAGCATCTTCCCAAGGACCTGCTTCCATAGGAATGGATTCTCTTCCTTTGCAGGCACTGTAGGAGCAGCACAAACCAACTGCAGTATAATTCAATTTATTTTTTTTCTTGTCAGCCAGATTCACAAAGTTTCAATCACTTTTCACTGGAGAGAAAGGAAAAAAAGCATGAGCCAAACTTTGAAATAAAATCATGAAATAGTGAAGCACTGCTGGCAGTTCAGCTTACTGGGCATCAAAGTTTAAACTTTGCTTTCAACCTCAGTTTTCCAAACATGCTGTCACTCACCATAATATGGGTTAAAAATAAGAGAAAGCAAAGATGAAATGTAAATGATTTAAATGCATGCATATGTTCTTTTGTAAAATGTATAATGCAGCTGCAAGGTTTTCCCTCATATTTTGGACACAAATCAAGGGGGAAATGGTTCACTTATGATACAGTGAATTTTTTATCTAACTTCAGTGCTAAAATGTAGCTCCCTGTAAGCATTTCACTGTATATTGGTTTGGTTTTATTTGGAATTGTTGGTTTTTTAGCTGAAATACAAACACCAAAATCAAAAGGCTAACACCAGAGCACTTTTTGCTTCTCCACATTCATTCATGGCAACTTTCTGTTTGCTAAAAATCCACCAGCAACACAGAAACTTTGCAGATGATCTGTGGCCCTTGACTACATCTGACATTCAATCACAAGTAAAATTATCCTTGCTTTTAAAATATATTAAATATTATATACTTAATATAAGTGATGGACAAACAGTAGAGCACAGAGTGGTTTGCTCAGCATTCCTGCTGTAAATAATAGAGGTGAAAATCCCAATTAATGGGAATTGCATGGAGCTAGCAAGATTCTTACTGCAACAGTGGCTTCTGCTTTTTTGCATCAAGGCAAAATTAAGTAGGTACCACGGTTCTGGAGTGATATAGCCAGGATTCTTTGTAGTGTCCCAAAATTGAAAGATGCTACAAAGGCAGAGCAGGAGCCTCTGTCATTTCTCACACCAACAGCAGTGCCTCAGAGCAGAGGAAATGGAACACAACAGAGGATGGCAGAGCCAGTTACCAAAACTCCCAGTGCTCCAAGCCGTGCCAAAGCCTCACAAATTGCAGGAGTTTTCTGCAGCCCAGGTGGGATGGAGGGAGGCAGGGCCAGCTGTGCCTGGGACAAAGGCAGCTGCGAGCTCCAGGGAGAGCAGCTGTGCCAGAGCCCCCGGGGTGTTCCACACCAGGCACAAGTGGCTGCCCGCTGCTGCTGGAGGGAAATCTCAGGGAAGAAAGGCTTGGCAAGCCTGGGATTTCAGGAGAGGATGGCCTGCACCCCACCTGACCTGGGGACATGGGATTTTTGATAGGACTATTACAATTGCAGAGCTTATAAAATGTATTTGGAAAGGCTTTTGTGTTGGTTTTGGGATAGGATACGAAGGCCCCAGGAATCCACTCTGAGGCCTTAAATCTGTGGCCAAACTCCAGCAAAAAACATATGTTGTTCATATCAGAACCTTTTACTTTCCCCTTGCTCCATTTTCCAGGCCTGCAGAGCCTCAAGGGCTCAGGGACCACCTCTCACCTGCAGAAACCCCAGGACAGTGATGCCAACAACCCCAAAGCTGCTTTCTGTCACCTGCTGACTGTGCCCTGCTTGTTCCCACCTTCATAAAGGCAGCAGCACCAGGTTTAAGCACACGGAGTGCTTGGCTTCACACTCTCCCTGGGAGACTCCCAGGTGGGCTGTCCCAAGCAGGAAGAAAAGCCCCACATCTGGAGGTTGGGACCTCCAGGACTCTCCTCGCACAGGAGAGCAGCTGAGGAGGAGGATGGTGACACTCAGGGGCTCCTTTCACCCTGTGCTCCCATTGCCTGCCCTCTGCAGCAGCCACTTGCTGGCACCAGCTTTGGCTTTTCAGAGCTCTCCAGTAACCAGCACCCAATTTAGCCTGGCTTGTAATAAAAAGTGAAAGTTAAAAGCAATGCAAGCAGCAGATAAAGAACTATTAAAATCTGGCTGGGGTGATGCCAGGGATGGAGTCCAAAGCAGGGGAGGAGCCACAGCTCCAAGCCAATGGGTATCCCACAGCGTTGGATAATTAAGGAAAACAAAATATTTTCCATCTGTTTCTCTACCCCTTACGTCACCCAGGCAATAAAATATATACACAACTAAGCACCAACAGGCTGTATTTCAGCTTAGATATAAATATTTATTCCCAGCAGAGAACATCTTTACTCCAGTGAGTAGCCAGGGTGAGGAGGCTGTGACTGGAACACCCTCAAGGTTGGAGTAGATGAAATGCCTGGCTAATTTATCCTGCCAAATAGCTCAGTTTTATGTGTCATATCCCCAGATCCACCCTTCTGCTCACTTACCCTTATTACACCTTATAATAATGGACAACTGCTAAAACCTGCTCTTTTTGGACAAACAGTGGTGAAAGTAAGTGCTTGTGCTGATATTCCACTGGAAATTACAGCAGGAGAGAGCTGAAAGACAAAAGGAAGAGTCTGCAGAGCCCTGAGGACAAGGGCTGATCTTCTGGAACACCTCCTGAAAAGAGGGGAGGAGAAGCTGGAGGATCTCAAGAGGATCAGACCCAGAATCCTTGGCTGAAACCCTTAACACCTTACAGAGACTGCAGGCCAAAGTGGCAACAACGAATAATGAGGCATATTTAGATATTTTTCAAAGCAAACATGGGAAATGGTGAGCAAATACTTGGAAATATAAAGCCTAATTTAGGGAAATCACTAAATAAGGATGTCTCTATTATAAACTGGTTACAAACAAAGCTTTCCCTGAAACAACACTGACTCCAAAATTCAAACACTTCTTTAACTTGCACATCTAATACCATTTTAAGACTGTTTGGAGCAGTCTAGATTAATAGATGAGCTTAGAATATGTTACAAGCTTATAAAAATATAAAGATTTGCAAAACGATTCCTTTAAGCAGTGTAGGAAAAGAGCAGAAATGTCAATGCACACGCTCCCTGCAAATACCAGTGGTGTGTTATTTCTGTGCAATCTCTCAAAACACAAGTACAGACACTGAGGTTTCTGGATCTCTTGTAAGTTTAACAGTAGCTGGGAGCTCTTAGATCTCCAGCTATAATAAATATTGTATCCTACAGGAGCCCATCGGGAATCTCAGCTCATGTGTTGTTCCACAGAAGATTGTGGTGTCAGATATGATTAGAATCAACACTTCCCACTTATTCAGAGCTTTAAAGCTACCTACACACAGCATTAACAACTGCTAATGGAAGATAATTAAGGGGCACATAAGAATCTCGTATTAAGAATGAGTTTTTGCTAACTAGTGCAAAACACCCAGGATAACAAGATTTATTTTCTTCCCCTAAATAAACCCAAGGCATTTCTGTGCTCTAGCCCACTGCTGTTTTTCAGCTGATATGAACTGAAGGTGGCTTCCCCAACTGGAAGTTAGCAGCTCACACTTAAGCAGTGAGACACTGCAGAGGCTGCACTAATGGAGCCCTGTACACGCGTCAGGCAGGTTGTGTGACACGAGAACAACTGTCTGGAAGCAGCAGCACTGTGCCAGTGACCATTATCGGGGCCCCTGGGGGCCCCACTGCAACTTATCTTCCTCTGTGAGGAAAAACCCCATTGCCCTGGATTTGGTTACCATGCTGGGAGGTCACAGTTCAGCTCTCAGGGAGCTGTGACATCCACAGAGGAACTGCTGGGCCAAAAATCACACAGGGGAGGTGAGCAAGGAGAGCAGCACCTCCAGGAACCTCGAGTGCTGGAAGGCAAATTCCACCCACCACAGCAGGGTCTAGACATTGCTGGATTTTGATTTTCACCAGCATCAGTGAAATCAGATGCATGTAGCACCATTTGTTTAAGCTGATACAGACTTGTTTTGAAACACAACCGTCCTGGAAGAGATAAATGGCTTGAATCACTATGAGACTGCTCAGCTGTACCAGAGGCAAACTGGGATGAAGAATCTCCTCTGTCCCTTGCAGGGTAAAGCTACCCCACATCACCACATTGTGCTGTGGGGGAGTGAGCCCCCACCTCCAGAACTGACTAAACCACCCACAATCATCACAGGGTGGAAAATTAAATCAGTATCTAATGATTCTGCTGCCTTTCACTCACTGCTCCCGTGCCTGTCCTCTCCAGTGTACTTCTCCTGCCTCCAGAAAACACCCACCAGTGTTTTGAGACATTAATGCTACTCCATGTATCCCTGCAGCTGAGTCTTCTCCCAGTCCAGGCAATGATCCAGCAGCAAGTGCCCAGTCAGTAGTGTCAGGTCATTTTAATTTCTCCTCACATCTCCCCAGTCTATAGGGCATAGCTGTTTCTAGATGTAATCATGTACACTGCATTGGCATCTTGGAGCCTGTTAGAGTCAGTTCTGTCTTAAGGCTCTCTTCAAAAATCATCAGATAACATTTTCTCAAATTAGATGAAATAAATCAAGTTGAAAACATTCTAAGTACCAGAATTTTGCATTATGCAGCTCATGCACACACACACTTAGCAAGGGAGATGAGCTGGATGGGGAGAGCAGGAGCATGTGTGAGTGTGTGCTACTGCACTGAGGAAACAAAGATCCCTGAGATATCCCACATGCTGTCACTGGCCAAGGAATAATGCATAAAACATCATGCAAATAGGTAACATAATAAGCATTTTAAAAAGATATATTAACAGAAGTTATCCCAGGAAAGAACCATAACTTAAGCTCGTGTAAACGTAAGCTGACAGGATAAATAACTACAAACCAAGCAGTGCTGGGTCGGTGCCTTTGTGTTACTGAACAGGTGATGCCCCCTAAGAGCAGCTTGTTCTCTGCCCATTATTAAAAGCTCTCAATTGCTGTGAAGAACAGCCCAGGGGCCAGAGCCCTTCCTTGCCTTCAAAGCTCAGCATTATGCTCTGCAGCCCTGAGTGCAATCTCTATCTGCACAACAAACCACCTTTATCCCAAGCAGGTAATTACAGGTTCAGGTCAAGGACTGCAGCCCGGATTGATTTCAGCTCCCTGCAGCCCTGAGTGACACCGGAGCTCCGGGAAGGGGAGCCCGGCCCGGCTTGGCTCAGCCTGGCACTCAGCGCCCGTGGCAGCAGGCACAGCCTGGGAATTCACCCTGTCGGTGACTTCATCTGCCAGCTGCATTCACACATCTTTACTACCTGAATAACTGATCCACGCTGCTCCCAGGCAGCACTTTGTGGTGTACAGCGTTTGGGAATAAATATTTGATCGTGCATACAACAGAAAGGAGCTCAGATGGTTTAAGGTGTGACAGCAGAAGTGTTTATTAAATTCCAAGTGAGAGCATTGCTGGACGGTAAAAATTTGTCCTGTGGTCCCTGCCTCACAGGTGTGGTGAGGAACAATAAAAGGACAACTCCCTCCCCCACAAACCCCCAGTCAATTCTTCTGTTCATTAAATCCCTCTGCAGGCAGAGCTCTCTGTCCATGACCAGCCAGTCACACACAAAAGAAAGGGAAGTACTAAATTACAAGCTGATTTTAAGTGGGCATTGATTGAAGTAACCAGAAGAGAGCTTAGTATTGTCAGAGTTTCATACAACAGTAATAAACAATCTTCATTAAAAAATGATGTGTGCATCCCCCTGCAGCACAGCACTCACCAGGTTTCAGCTGAGAACATTAAGGTTCCCACCAGGTTTCAGCTGAGAACATTAAGGTTCCCCTCCACCCCACAATTAATGAGGAAAAGAATCCTCAGGATCTTTTCATTCTACAAATTAATTTTATTTATTAAATAATACCATCCATTGAAATCCTTCCCACTCAATTTCTGCATTTATCCTAAGCAGGAAAGAAACAGATTTATGATTCTGTTCTGTGATCTGCTCCCAGCAGGAAAGGAAGAGGTTGATGCAAGAAAAACAGAGTTCAGACAATTCCTCTGTCAATGTTCTCATCCTCCACTAGCAATGCAACCAAATCATTACTTGGCTGATGGGAAAGTGTCCAAACCCCCTTTGTGTGAGGGAACAAACAAGGCTTTTCATAGACAGACACACAGATGCAGCCACTTCTCTCAAATGAGCAGGACTGAGTCACTGAGCACACCTGAGGACCTGAGCCCACACCTGGGGTGCAGCTGAAGGGAAACACTTGTGTGTAACTCAGTGCAGCTCTGGGCAAACTCACTGACCAGGAACTGCTGCAGAATCCTTTCCCTAGAGCTCTTCCAGCTCTGAAAGCTCAGAGTAGACTCCACAGATAACCTTCCTGCACCCTTAATTTCTGCATTATTCATTCTTCAAAGAGTTCTACCAGCTTTGATTTTCCAGGGATGTAAAATATGAGATATATATATATATACACATATGATATGTGTGATTCCTCCCCAGGTGAGAACATTCAGAGAGGAGCCTGGCTGGTTTGGGTGTGTAAAGGTCTGACCTTCAGCTGCATCTGCACACAGGAGGACTCTTTAAGGTTTCTCTTCCATCTCTGGGCTCTAATAAAGTCTAAGGCTGAACCCACTTGTGTCAAAGCCAAGCCCAAGCACACCTTTGGGGAGGAGGGACAAACACCCTCTGCTTGCTGCATACACTGAGCAGCTCCTACCTGTACAGTGGTTCTGCTTCACAAAGATTTAAACTCACTGTTGTCCCTTTAACATTTCCAACTGCCAATCTGGAATAGCATCTGGAATTACAGTGCATTTAATCCTTGAGGGTATATTCTCTCTATGATGCATATGACTGAAATGTGTGCACTGAGGGACAAATGTCCAGTAGCTTTAGGTGACTGAAACTTTTCTTGAAAAAAATAAACCAGTGAAAATTCTCCTAAGATATTCATAAATTGAAAGAACCATATTGAAATCCACCCATGCAATCTTTACAGATTCAGCCATCCACCTTGAGAATACCATCACAAATTTTCATTATTGGTAACAGTGTTAGAGTTTGGCACTTTTTAAATGAACACTTTTGTGAATGATCTTACGAGGTTGTCCTACAGTTTCACAGACATGTGAGGAAAATCATACTTAAAAAACAAACCCCACACAAACTGCTTATTAAATGCAACAACCCAATTGTCACCAAGGGGGGAGAAGGAAGGAAGCTACTGAGGATGGCAGAAGGATAATGGGGGATGATAAACATGTACTTGAAGTCTTTTGCTAGGAAGGAGAAGTGATGAGTCAGATAAGCAGAGGCGCCACGCGGGTTCATCTCCAAGCAACAGGCAATCAAAGCTCCAGATAAGCATCTTCATAAAGTGCAACAGGCTCCAGTGCAGGGGCAGAGCTGAACAATCACTTCCTGGTTCAGCTCAGGCAGGAAGAATTTATGACCTACTTAAAAATCCTTCAAACCTAAAAGTGTCTTTTCCATAAAGAACATCAGCCACGTAGGGCAGGCCGTGGGAAGAGCAGGAAATGAGAATGCTTGAAGTGGTGGACTGGAACACAGAAACCCCATGCTCTACATGAGTGGTGTTTAAACCAAACCCTTCCCATCCACAGCTGAGATTAATGGGGTTTTCTGCACATCTCAGAGGAGGGAAGAGAAGAAAATAAGCATAAAATACTCTTTTTCTCTTTGCTGGGCCCTGTTACAAGAACAGTTTGGAATCTCAAAAAACACTGTATGTATTTTCCTTGTGTCTCCTTGACTCTGTAACAATTCACACACCTAAACCACCACACAATTTAGAATTTGAACCCTTAAGTTCTGCATGGGAAAGAGTGAGGATCAGGCAATACAAAACCTGCAAAGAGATACTAAATCCCTGAATCAAAAATCAATTCCAACCCAACCTGTCTGGGTGAAGTAAATAAAATACTGCCATCAGCATGTCCCTAACAAAACCCATGTATTGTTTATAAGAAACTTATGAGGTGTTAGAACCAAACTGAATCACTGCTGTACACTAAATATATTTTCAGTGTCCTAACAATGTATACAATGGATTTTGGCAATTTTAATATGGACACACATGTTAAAGGCATTACAAATGAGGCTTCATCACATTCACATGAGTCAGTTTGTATTAAAGCCCCATCCACACCTCAGGAAAAGTTGTTCAGCATGGAAGAGGCACAGTCCTGTGTGTCCATTGTTTCTGCTGCAGATGGAGTAACACAGCTTTAGGAAGTGCTACAGTTACAGAGTGGTCACAATTCAGAATTGTTGCACATCCTTGCTACAGGTGAAGGCACTGCTCCTACACAGGGGGGAAACCCCCCACCCTGATAATGCTGATATCTCCCCCTGGCTCAGCTCACAGTGAGGCACAGCTCTGCCATTAATCACTCTGAATCTTAAGTGTCACATACACAGCCTGAAGCACTCCTGTGATTCCAACTCATAACCTTTTAGGAGCAATAAGCATAGATGAACTAGGCCAAAGGAAAAAAACTCACAACTGATGCACTGATATTTTCTTCTGTATCAAGCAATTATTTTCAAAATTACTTTGCCATGTAGTAAAACAAACAAAATTCCCTTTAAATAACCAGCATCAGATGTTTGTCTAAGCCCAACAGGAATTAATTTAACAACTTTTAAATATTTGAAAATGGAATTTATAAGGACAATTCTAAATATCCAAAGTAAATGTGGTTACTATTGAACTCTGTTATAAACACATATATGAAATATCCTGTAATACCCAAATAAATTCATTTGGCAAACAATGAAGTATCTTGGACTCAGCATTTATATCAAACAACAAACAGAGTCTGAAACAGGAGCTTCTATTTTAACTCTCTTTAAACCAACCTTCAGAACCCCCTTTCTGTATGTGTTACAGTCTCTTCTTACAGTTTAACCTCAATCCAATCAGGAGTCCCCAGGGATTTTCAAATCGCTAAAGATTAAAATCCTCTCCGACTTGACTGTTTGACTAATGCTGTGTGTTTAATAATTCTACTTGTGAGAGATTTTATTTGACAAAATCCTGCTGTGTGGACCCTCAGACGCTGTACAGCTGCACTGAACATAAAGCTCTGCTGCCCTTGTTTCTTTAGACAGACTTTCCCCAGCACTGAGGGGAAAAGAGAACTTTATAGTACATATATTACTCTGTTGATATTAACACAACCACTGTGGTATTAAATCTACACACTCTTTTCAGAGCAGAGCAGTGAAAATGTGCCTATTACACAAACATTAGATAAACTCTCCTGTTGTCCTGACTGTTCACAGAAATCAATTACATTTATGATTACATTTCAGTGAAAGCTACTTTATAAATGAGATGGAACTGTAATATTCTATGCTTTAGGCATTCATTAATAAAAGCATTTCAGTGTTAGTATTTGTAAATGTTCTGCTTTTTAGTTTAGGCAGTTTTTAGCATTCTATAGCTCATGTTAAACTTTACATAAATAGTGTGTCCTGATCTTACCACAATGCTGTGACTTCACATTTGAGTGGTAAGAGTCGGGGGGGGGGAAAAAAAAATCATCATCCTGGCAGGACCGAGTATTTGTAGGAGACAGCACTTACCCTGTGGAGCAGCTGCAAACCGGGACAACCTCGACGGCAACGATTAGCAAACATGTTACCAGCCAAGCCCAAAGCCCCGAGTGATGAAGGTGAGCCAGCAAAGGAGGCTGTTCCTACCTGAAGTGGCGTCGATGACGGTGGAGACGCCGCGGCGGTCGGCGGCGGGCCGCGGGGAGCCGGGCATGCTGACGGGCTCCGAGCGCACGGGCTGGATCCTGCGGGGACACACGGTCAGCCCCGGCCACCAGGGCCGAACCAGCCCCAACCAGCTGAGACAAGCACCCGCTTAATTGTGAAACGGCCGTTGGGAAGTTCTGATTTCCCTCACTCAATGCAGCTGAGATTGGGGTATTTCACTCGGAGTTACACCAAGGGGGTACCTCAGATGGGAGCTCTCAGGAAGCCTCACAGGAAAAAGCTCACCCTACCCAAACTTAGCTAAAAAAGCCTCCATTGCCCTCCTCAACAGCAACCTTCTAAAGACCCATCTGTAATTGTTGATTCCTTTTGTAACATAGATCTATAGTACTTCTTTTTATTTCTGCACATGTATATACATATATATACAATTAAAAAGTAAAATATTTAACAGCCATATCCTTACTCATGGCAGTAATTACACACAAGGAGAAATCACACATTTCAAACCCATGGATTTCCAGTCCAGGCACTGTCTGCCCACTTTTAATGGATTTAGTCATATTATCCATCTCTCTTGCTTTACTCCTAAGAGTTTCAGACAGAATCCCAAACAATCCAAGTCCCTACCACAGAACTTTGGACTTCAAATCACATGCAGAGTCAGGAGCATGGAAACTTGTTAAATCTGGAGTTATTGGCCAGGACACAAACACTTGGCATAAATCTCTTCTACAAATCACCAATAAATGTAAACCCACAGTTACCTTCGCTCTCCTTCCTTCCCTTTCCCAAGCCCACCCCCTGACCCCAATTCCAAATTAGCCAATGAATTAAATACATGAAAAAGAATTACAAGGAAGGAAGAAAAGGAATGGGGGAAAAAAAAAACAGGGAGGAGGAAAACATTCCAGAAGTTCACTTACTGTTCCAACACACTGACCGCTGTCTAAATTCAAGGCATAAAGCTCTCACTTATGTCTGGGAAAATTAATTTATTAAGCAATGCAGAAACTGTGAAAAGCAAGAGGACACTGAGCGAGGCCACCAGACTTAGTGCTGTCTTTCCCTGTCGTGTGCCCAAGAAGAGGCAACAAAAGGAATCTGAGCTGCTGGGCCTGGATGGATTTTTCTCGTCTGTGCGTCACGCGCTCTTCCGAGACTTTCCTCTGGACAAGCCTGATGAGAACTGTGACACGTCCTACACACGTGGCAGGAGCTGAGCCCTACACACAACAAATGTGAGACAGCTGGGAAATTGGTTTTACTTTTACCTGAGGCTGTTGAGATCAAGATCATCTGTGTCGAAGTCCAGCAGAGGCTGCGGGGTGTCGCTGGGCCCGTGCGACTGCAGCACGGAGGAGCTGGAGGAGATGACGGTGGTTTGGCCTGAGGGGTGGATGGTTTTGAACTGGAACTGAGGGCCCATCCACAGGCGTCGGTGGGGCCCAGTGTGAGTCACGATTTCGACCTGTGGGAAGGGATATGGGCAATGCTGAGCACGGAGCTGCAACTCCATCTAATGAATGGTTCCTTCAGGACTCCGGGAATCTCGCTGTTCCCAAGCGAAAAGGCTGTTCCAGGGTGTTTGGAGGAATGTTTATAAAGAGGAAATTCAGGATGGCTTTGCTAGAGAATAGATGCTTTAGCCAAAGCCAAGAGCTTCTTGCAGCAACTTGAAAGCTTGTGAACCATCAGCCTCAGGACACTGAACCCCAGTTCTTAAATTGTTCTGAAGATCAACGCCCCATCCTGACCACCACTTCACCTGATCCTGTTCTTTCCTCTCCTTGCCAAAATTTAAATGCTATGACCAACAGGGAACACATTTCTGCCTGAACCTGCACAGAGCAGACAGGAACCAAGAGCCCATATCCCCCAGACATGCCCCATCCTGAGCAGGGCGAGGGATGCGCTTCCGGAGAGCTCCTTCCAGCTTTGTCGAAGTTCACTTGAAACTGCTTCCCATGGATACAGTGAGAACTGGATTTCAAATCACAGCTCCTAATTCCTGTTGGCACATGAGAGGAGAGGGCTGGCACAGAGCACCTTGTGGGAAGCACGAGATCCATAACCCAGAGCAATGGGGAGAGTGCCGGGATGAGCCCAGGTCACGCTCAGCACAGGAACACAGCCATGGATGTGCCACACACAGGGTCCACAAAAATACACCAATTTAACCAAAATTCTGACAATTCAGCAGAAGGAGGGTGTTTGTGTTCAGGAAAACTGGGCCTTGTAAATAAAAGGGTGAACAAAGCATAGAACTTCTGTAATCAGAGAACAGAATCATAAAGGCTGGAAAGATCACACAATACAAGACTAAAAATCGAAAAGAGCTTTTAGAGATCAGAAGAAAAGAAACACAAAATGAAAACATTAGGCTCTGGTGAACTCATACTTTCAAAATAGAAAATAGACTATCAAGTTCCTATCAATTTCTGCTAAAACAACTATCAGCTTCACAGCAGAAATGCAGTTCAGCGAGGGAATTCACAAAACCAGATTTCTCTATATTAGTAGTGATTCTCCATCTTTAAGAAGCAATTTGAAACCCTGGATGATGTCAGTTCTCTGCTAATGAGAGACAACAACCACGGCCTATGCAGCTCTATTTCCATCTTTGCATTTAGCTCAGCCTAACTCAGCTTGGCTGCAGCCGTTTCTGAGGCAAGTAGCTTTTATGTAGCAGTGTAAATTAGGCCACAGATAAAGTAATCTGTGTATTTTAAGCTTGAAACCATCAGTGTCACAGAGCCGAGAGGTAAACAGATGCCTTTGCAATTTTACTGAGGCTACGGCCAGATGTTCCTGTTCACTCTCCTGTTGTGTGCAGGACAAACATATTGTATCTACTTCCCACTGACAGCACACATTACCCACTGTTCTAATTGAAAAGTTGAAGTGAAGGGCGGTGTTTTTTCACTGCTTGCTGCTACTGTTGATAACAACACTTTAATTTTGAAAAACATCCTTGCACTTTAGGCTTAATCTGAAGTGGCTTGCTCGGGGAACGCCAGCGTCGCCGTGCTCCGAGGGCTATCATCACTCCTGCTCTCTGCAGGAATTCAGCATTCCAGGAGCATTCTTGGAATTATCTGAGTTCTGTGACATCACTTGGGATCTTTTTTCCCCTCTTTATAAATATATTTACTCTTCTAGAGGGATGGATGTGGTGAAGCTCGAGCAGTCTAAGTTCTGTTGATATCTTATATCTTCCAAGAATTAGTAATAAACAAACAACCTTAAGGTAGGCTTACCATAATCTCTTTTTCCTGAGGTTTCACCGGAACAGGAAAATAAGCAAATACCTCCAAACAGTCCTGGAGAGCTGGAAAACTACAGGTGAAATCTGGCCCCAGTGAGCTCAGAGATAAAACTCCTGTTGACTACCCTGACCGAGAAGTTTCATCATCTTTGTGCTCTGAGAAATCAGACACAGCACAAACAAATGAGACACCTCAATGTGCAGCCACATCTGAAACCTCAGACAGGTAAGTGAATTCACATGACTGGATTCCCCAGTGAATGCTCCTCCTGGACAGGTCCATGTGGAAACCTAACCTCTCATTTTAGGAAAAAGCTGTGTATGATTTATTCACCAGTGGGAGAAGCAAATCCCATCCATAAATATTTCATGTTTATGCCATACACCCCAGCAACACATTTAATGCATCACTCCCATAACAACATTGTTCTTAAACCAGAGGAAACCCACCTAATTTGTCAGGGTGAATTCCATGGGTCAGGTACTTTGTAATTGCTTTGGCAAATCCAGAGCACTTGTAAATTTTATTTATTTATTTAATTCTAACCTTTCATTTCTAACAGGAACTAATTATCAGTGTATTATTCATGACCTACATTCTTACACTGAGGTTCTGCTTTGAGCCAAATGGTCAAGTATTTACTGAGTTCCTAAAGAGAAGTTTCATTGACTGAGACAAAGCAAACTTGGATAAAAAGACAAAGATTTGACCTCATATAAAAATCCTCCACCAAGCACGATAGTTTTAAAGCAATACAGTATTTCTATCTGGCCAGAAGGCACAGGAATTCTCAGTAGGAAATGCTAACCAGGGCAGGAAGGAAGTAAACCTGCTAATATCCCTTTTTTATGGTCAAATGCAGGGAGTCCCACGTCACCACCTAAAAGACACCATCATCCTGCCAACCTCCTTCATCCCTGGTCAAGAAGGATCATGCCAGGAGAAAAAGGGAGACAGGTAACTTGCTGCTGCCAGCTGCAACTTCCCACTTCTTGCTGAGTCCCAGGGATGTGCTTGTGCCAGGAATGATTTAGGGGCTTTATCTGGTTTGAGACCATCAGATTCATACCCACACTCAGGACTGGAGGCAGTTTTTACACACAGCCATACCCAGGCTGTTGGAAGTTTACTTCCCACTTGGAGGAAAGTTGGGAATTTTACTTCCAGTGGTTCCCATTCCTGTTTTGCTGACCTGGAAGCCCCCCAGAGCATACCTGTGACAGCCACTCCTCATCCTCCTGCCCGCTGTGATCAGAGGCCAAGCTGTCGTAGGACTCGTGCCGGGTGATGGGCCCAGGGCTCCCAGGTGGCACCACTGAAAAACACCCAGGAAATTCAAAATCAGATTTAGTGTTCAATGTTTTATTTTAAAAAATTTTCAAAAAAGCTTTTTTAGTAAGTTAATGCCACGGCAATGTATGTTTCCCTATATCTGTGACAACAAGTTTTCTAGAAGCACAGAAAGAGCTCAAATATAGACATTAAAAGGTTGAAGAGGTTCCTGCTCTCTAACTTGGATGTATCCATACAGCCACCAGCATAACCCATTGGCTCTTCTTCTTTTAACCTGAAGTTCTTAAAATATTGATGTTATCTTTATATTCCCCCATTTTAGAATCAAATTATTTTGACCCATTTTGCTGTTGCCCTCATGCTCCCCACATCTCCTGGCTCCCTACTCTAAATCCTCCTGGCTCTTTTGGAGAGCACAGCTGATCAACTGCAGGCTTTCCTGTTATTGAACTCCCTAACAAA
The DNA here is from genome assembly GCA_013398075.1 of Notiomystis cincta. Taxonomy (NCBI): domain Eukaryota; kingdom Metazoa; phylum Chordata; class Aves; order Passeriformes; family Notiomystidae; genus Notiomystis; species Notiomystis cincta. The sequence continues at coordinate 187,350 of VZRX01003824.1, forward strand.
CTTCATGGCTCCAGCAGATGGTTTTGCTTTCAAACCAACAGGAACTTTATGGACTGTTCTGAATTTTTTTTGTTCTTTCTATCCCAGGGGCAACTACCAGAGCTGTCAAGATTAGGGAAGCTGCAAAAACACAGCCCAGGGAGCAGCATCCCCCCTGCTTGGTCACCGTATTTCTCCCTTGAGGAATAATTCTCCATTTTACTGGAGATTCAAGATGGCTTTACAGTGAGAAAGAAATTTGAAAAGAACAACTGAAAAGCTGAACAAGTGATTAGTTTTGGTGCTACACTGGAAGCCTTTCCCTGAGGAGTCCCAGCCTTGCCCAGGTCTTGCGTTTCCGCGCAGCTTCCGAGCGCAGCGTTAACTCTTTCCAGCCAGGAGTGCTGAAATGCTGAACTCCATGGAAAAGCTCTGCCTGAGAGTTCACCAGCAGGGCAGCAGTGATAAAGCCTCAGCTGAGGTCAGCCCTCAGTCATTTATTTGGCTGTTCAATAAAGCAGCAGCCCTGTGCCACACCTTTGGAGGGGCTGGTTGGGACGGGGGATCCATGGTCCTACTCCCACCATTCCCAGTGGGAATGTGCTGGGAGAAGTGACCTTACAAGACAAGTGATCCTTGCTGGGGACCTGCCAGGGCTGTGCTGTGTGTTACACACACACACGTGGTGGTCTTCTTCCAAGTTAAAAGTGCCCTTGGAGTTGCAGGAACAAACACAGTGTAACAATGCAAAGCCCCTTTGCTCCCTTTCTGGGTCACACACCTCTCACGTCCCCGTCGACTTCTAAGACGAGATTAATCTAAGCCTGGAAGGACATTTCCAGGAATTGGAGCTCAGGAGTAATCTTTTATCTTCCAGCTTAATTCTTTGAAAATCTGAATTCACACTGGAAATTACAGCAGACTCTCACCCATCAGTGAGGTTATTCTGATGCTCCAACACAGAGTATTTTCAATTTCTAAAGAATTTCCCAACCGTGCAGGATAACAAATAATAAAATTCCAATGCTTGCATAGCTTTGTAGCAAGTGTTTTTTACTGGTTCTCCTGTAATTTCTCTTTCATTGGGAAAAGTCACAAATGGAGCAGACACAGACCAGGAGCAAGAAAGCCTTGGCTGCACAGAGATATTTTACTGCAATTGCAGGTGGTTTGTACCTTCCTAAAATAATCAATTCAAGGCCTTGTGTCTGAGCTATGCCAACTTTTAACTTTTTCTGTTCTCACACCAACATCTGGAACAAACACATCAAATATCAGACTGCAACTGAGTTTGTTTAACGTAGAAATACACAAACACGAAGTGAAAAAGTACCCAAAAAATGAGTGTTTATTAAAAATCTAAGGTGAGACTTAAAACATACAACTTCTGTCTGTGCAGTGTGACAGGACATGAGTTTCTACAGACAGCTTATTAAGGCAAATCAATCCAAAAATAAGCATTCAGGGACACTTCTGAAAAACTGGACTATAACAAAAATCAGAGTTTTGCCATGAATATTTGGCAAGGGGCAAAAAGGATCTTTGAGCTGCTCAGAAGTAACGATGGCACCTTCACACTCTGTCCTCCTTCCAGTGAAAAGCTGACAGCCTCCCTTCTCTGCACTCACAGGACTGATGTTACCACTACACTGAAGAAAGAGGATACCTGGAAAAAAACACATTACAAGTGGAGGTATTTGTGGAATAATTGTTAGTGCCAGGAAAACTGCACAGAAGGGATTTTGGAGGCACAAGTTTCAACAGAAGCCAAAGCAAAGGCTGAAATACAGCAGAGCTGATTTTTCTCTGGAATTTCAGGACCCAATTCACACAGTTCCATGAATAAGTGGGAAAAAAAAACCTCACTGTAACTTGTCCATGATATTTACTGACAAGTAAAGAAAACAAACAATTTGTATTCATCTCAAATAATTTGCATAGAGATTCCTGCCACGTGAGCAAGACCTAGATAAATACACATTGGAGGAATATTGGAATTAACAGGCAGTGGGTTTGTTCATAGATGGGCTAATTATACAATAAATACCTAAAGCTAAGACAAATCTTCCTTCAAAGATTATAAATTGTCATCTTTCAGCAGCATAAAAGTCTTGGAACAAAGAACCACTACAGTTCAATTGTAGTGTGTGCACTTATGGCTTTAATTTGGGAACAATAAATCATTAGTTTTACTTAGTTTTGTGTACTTCTTGAACCAAAAGGTTTTAATTTTCTCATTTATAGAAATAAGCTTTGCACAATTCAATTTAATTGAGAGTTATATATGAAATTCCCAGTGTGCTCTTCTCTAAGGGCTGGATGTTTGTCCAAATTAAGAGCAAACAAAGGCATTTGAGCACTACAAAGCCTGTTTGTTTGGTGCTGCCTGCCATGCACATGCCTGCAGACACCCTGAGAGCTCGCTTTTCCATTTCCTTAATTATCATTTAATGTCATTAACATCTATAATGCCAAACAAGTCTCTAAAATGCAATAGGAACAGGACAATGTACTCCTAACTAACCCATCCAGTCTCTAGTGATGTCTGTGGTGGACAGGTACACCGGGTAAAAATGACATATTCCCTGTTTTCATAAACCTCCATCCTAACACCTGATTTTGATGCTTTTTCTCTGGTTCCTTAGTTACATCTAGGTGGTGTAGAGACCTGAGGTAAGCACATGCTTCTCAACAAACTTCCCTTGTGCTGGAATTCAGCCCCACAATTTGAATGACTTCCTTCAGGCATTGGTTCCACAGCATCACCAGCAGAATGTGATGGTTCCTGTCTAGGTCTCCGTGCAGCCACTCCAAACTCACCACCCCCACTTTCCTCCCTCTCAGAGGTGATCTCAGCTCTGCCAGGGCTCGGGTTTGGGGTCCCACAGTTGTGCAGTTCACATCCAGCACGTGCTCTGTGGGTTTGTACCAGAGCTGGGGCTCTGTGCCTGTGGCTCTCCCTCTGCTCCAGTGTGACAGCAAAGCAAAGGCCAGGATTTCATTCTGGGCAGAACACTCACAGCCATGTTAAGAATAAACTGTAGGCTGGAGATATGCTCGATGTAATTTTTCTTGTGGCTGCATGTTACTGAACCAAGTTCTGGTTTTAATGCAGTTTTCAGCTTGTAAACTCCTACAGGAGCATGGCACGCAAATTAAAATATCCTCTTCTACTCAAAACTACTCCCTGCTCATTTTTCTCCCTTTAGGACTTTCTGAGATTCTCATATGCATAAATATAATAAAATTAAGCTAAAAAAGCACTATAAAGCAGGAGTTTAGCCATACTGACACTTATTTCACACCACCCATTGATTAGAGCTGAATTCATTCATTATTTGTGTACTGCCCAGAGTTTATTAGGTGCTTTATGGGCCATCCACTCCCTGTATCAGCACTTTAATAAAGGTATAGGTAAGCCTGTAATCAGGAGATTAATTCTTCTCAGACAGGTTTTTTTTTATGACTGCTTGACTTGCTCCTTACTCACACTGGTCTGATAACCAACAGCCTGGATTTTTTTTCCCTAAAAAGGTGCTGCTGAGGTGTTTAGGCCTCACCATTACTCCTGGTACTGCAAGACTGGTACACATTCCTTGTGCCTAATTGCAGCTTCCATCTCCAAAGTTCCCTTAGGAAGCCAGTCAAGTACGATGCACTTTTAAATCTGGGCAGAGCTAGAACCTGGCATTATTCACAGGATGGAGCACCTTAAAGCTGCTCAACACTCAGACTGTGAGTGTTCATCAGTCCTGCACCAAAAGAGAACAACTATATTCTTTCCTGAGTTACAGAATAATTTCAACTGCACGAACCCACGGTGAAATCCATCTGATGGCCATCTTTAAAGAATTATGGAAGAGGTAACTATTTCTATAATTCACCGACTTCAAAAGTATGTTTGACATTATTGTCGGGAAAATTATGTTAACCATGGATTACTGTTACAATCAAAGTATGTAGTGAGAAGTCAAGAGGCTTAGTAGTAAATTTTCAAAGCGGTGCGTGGGGATTTACCCGTTTGACTCCCATTAACGGCAATGGGAGGCGCGCGGCGCGATCCCCGTACGCCGCTTTGAAAACTGACCCCTGCGTGCTCACGGACCCCGCTCTAAGGACTTCCAGATGACCATGGAGGAGGAGGAAAGAACCATTTCAGCATGTGCCCTTGTTCATTATTGTTGTTTGTACACATCTGAAAGCATTTGAGTCGCTGTGCGCCGCGCTGTTTCCAGCGGTGGGTTTATAAAACACGCGCTGGGGCGGGCTGTGGGTAAGCTGATGGGGCCGTGCACAGCCCAGGTGTGTCTCTCTCTGCACCAGAACCTCAACAGAAACACTCCCAGCAGCCAGTGCACCTTACAGAGCTCATTTTCATCAGGATTATTCCACCAATATGGCTGCAGAATGTATGGTGAGGAGCTCCACTGCTCGTGCAATGGCGCACTGGCCCCGCTCCTATTTACCCCAATCACTCCGTGCTCAGCCAGAAATTAAATTTGCTTCCTTCAACACTCAGTCCTGGCTCCAGCAGGGAGCAGAAAGTGCAGACCACAGTTGAGGGAAATGTAATTTTCCCTTAAAAAAAATACCATGAACTCAGTTTCATTAGAAACACCCTTTCTGGAAGAGGAAGGGGAGGCAGATTAACCTGCAATCTGTCACGCCTCCAAGTGTAAGAAGCAAACTTGAAAATTCCATTTTCACCATTTGTGGCTCTTTCCAGGAAAACCCAAACATATTCAGTATGAGAAGTGCCTGCTTGCAATCAGTTTTCTCCAGGAATATTGTAACATTAGTTATAAAAAGATATACATGAATATATATATACTTATAACATATATATTTAAGATCTGCAATAGTTTTAAATGCAGTAAAAATTTCCAAATTTTAAATCACCAAAATTATTCTAGAATGTATTTTACCAGTATCACTTACATTATCACTTACATACAGATAACCATACTTCCATCTAATATACAGAGAGAATACCTGAGTCAAAATAAACACTGAGAATTCATTTTTTGAAATTCTAAAACTCATTTTCCTGCATAGAAAAATCAAACACTCATTTCCCTCTTCAAAATACCAAGGAATTATAAATTTTTCCCCAAGGAGATGGATTTTTACAGGACATCTGCACAACTCCTTCGAGACTACTGATGAAGAGTCCCAGGAAGTTCTTTTAAGAATATGTTGGATTCTTTTATTATATGGCTGTAATAAAGTAGAATTTCATGAGAATTATTCACTGTCTGAAGGCAATATCACGTAGAAAGAATAAAATGGCAAAGTGGGAATCTAGAAAATGGATTCTCTGTCACTCTGGCAGTTCTAAGCCAGGGACAGTCAACTGACACAACTTTGTGGCAAGGCCCTCACCTGTGGCACCAGTTTGGGCACCATTCACATGATCAGCACAGGAAACTGAGGCAGGTGGAAATGTTCACCCACATCTCATGCTGTGTTCCAGCTCCTCTCTAGCTGCACCCCATGGCAGCTCAGGTGAGCTCAGGTGAAACTCTCCCACTTCAGGGAAAGGGCTTGGTTTGGACAGGGATGGACCCCAGAAATGGGCTGTGTTCAACTGGCCAAAGTGCAGAACCAGTAAAGCCCCGCAGAGACACTGGAATGGAGCAGCTGAAACTGCCCCAAACTCGTGCCTGAGCGTGGCCCTGCCACAGAGGCAGAGCAGAAAGGCTTTGAACACCTCGTAACTACACGACAGAGTAATTGTTGTTACTGCACAGGCTCTGGTTTTGATCAGCTTTACTGTTTGAAACTGAGCTCGTTGTGACAGACATTGAACACAGCCAGAGCAAGAGCAGCTCTGGCCTCCCCAAAAATGCTACACAACACTCTGTAGTTACATACACAGAAAGGGATGTGCCATCACCTCCATTCCTCCATCCCAGAGATGGCAAATCCACTATTACAGATGCACACTCAAAAGAATTCAAGGAGAAAGGAAGAGGTACAGAACTAAATGTGATTATCAGCCTCAGTTCATTCACCTATGACCAGAGCAGCACCACGTTCTGCTGTGCACTGAGGAGGGCTGGAGGACCAGAATGTCCAGATTCCTCCTGTGGCACTCCTTGGCTGTGATTCCAGGCATCACAGCTTGGCTTTCACAGTGTCTGTGTTCACAGCACATATTCACAGTTATTTAATACACTCTCCATCTTACCCTCAGACTTTCCACAGTACTCACTAGCTCTGTGGATGTAATTTTTCTTTCTGTCAATGGAATGTATGAAAGGAATATAAAATAGGCCATAAAGAACCACAATGCTGCTTGGAGACACAAGTCTTGCCCAGGGTGCACAGCTTTCATTAGAGGGAGCAGGAAGTGCAAACATGATGTCAGAGCTGCAGAGATTATCTGTATAAATGGTGTTATCATTTAACCCAAACAAACAGCAGGGAAAGGCTCACCCCCCCCTCCCTTTGAAGACAATGGACAGTTACTAAATTGGACTTCTAATGAAAGCCATTTCAGTGAAACACAAGATATGTGCAACAGTTGGTCCAGAAATGAAAATCTGTTCTAACAGCCAAAAGTCAAAGGCAGCTATAAATACAGGCCTTAATCTTTTCAAGAATCCCTTAACGAAGCCTATAAAACTGATTATATCTCCAGGCCTAACTCAAGTGCAAATTCTTACTCAGAAAAATGGAACAGACCTGCAAGTATGACTTGGAGAGCAGTACAGAGACAAGGAAGGAGAATACAGAGTGCTGGTTTGAATCCTCCCATCTTGGAATACAAATTATATTGCGTTTAGAATAAACAATTAATGAGACAGCAGAAGCCTCAGCTACAGGTCCATTTTTCTGGGAGAGAAACAATTTCCAGAAGTGGTGGGAGCGGGATGCACAACACTGCATCATTCCTTTTAACACAACAGAAATGCTCTTTGATTATTTAAAAGCCAATTGCAAAGATCTGTCTTCAAAACCTCCTATTGCAGGTTTAATAGCAAAGAGGTGCAAGTACACTTACCAGCAACACGAGAGTAAAGTACAGACTTTTGTTTTAACAAAATCTATATTTATACGATTACATTTCCTATGGTTGAGGGCAGCTGTAATTAATGGATTTCCCTCCTTCCCCTAATGCAGTCATTTGTCAATTTAAACACAGAATGCCCAATCAATTTTGATGTATTTAGTAAGCAATTTGTCAGAGTACTGCACACCAGTTAATATATTAATTCTTGTCACTGGCCCACTTCTGACAACTGCAAGCGTGTCCATGAAATTGGTCCTGATGAGCCAAAACTCTTGCCTGGAATGTGAAGGTGCCCTTTGCAGAGCCAGAGGAGGGAAATCAGATCCCAATCTATTCAATAACTTTTTGGGGCAGTTTTTGGTCAATTTTAGGGGGTTTATTCATTAATGCTTCAGATATTGCATCTACTGTGCAATGAAAAAGTGAATTCAAAGTGGAGAGATAAGGAAGAAAGGAAATAAATATGAAATGAGGACGTCAGAGTTTCTGGTGATGCAAAGTTACCTATTTCCATGGCAATTCCATAATGTGCCAGGAATATGTCTGTGTGAATGCAAACATGCAAAAAACATGTGAAAGATGCAGAAGTCACACAAAGGAAACAAAGGATAAGTCAGTCAAATATGCAAAACTTCAGGGCCTGATAAAAGAGAGGAAAGAATTCATCTGAAAGAACCCTGAACACAACCAAGGGATTGTCATGGACATGGAAAGCACATCTTAACAGCATCCTAAAGAGTTTATACTACCAAAAGCACCTTAATTCCTAAGTACCAAACAGCAGGAAGAAGGCAGGATTTAAAGAGTAACTAATGACAAAACTTGGCAATTCTCTGGAGAAAGCTTTTACATTGCAAGTTCCTATGGACATCAAAACTCTCCTGTGCACACGTGCAGTGCCCTGCACGACTCTCCTCCCACTGCCAGGTCTGCTAGGACAGTTTAACAACACCAAATGATGCTATTTATGTTCTAGGAAAAACATCTAGGAAGAATAAAATGTGACTTAGATTTCCTCCTTCTGTTGGGGTTAGATTTAGAAGTTGTTCAGGACACAGGAAAATAAAGAGGGAATATCAGAGATACAAATAAGGCATAATATTATATATGAAATGTGAGGAGTGTAGAGAAATATCTGATGCCTAACATCCAGCACTGAAAACCTGAGGATTGTAATTGATCCAGGGGTTTGTGGGATGAACTCCTGGGAACCAGTGAGCCTGGAATCTGCTCTGTCAGAAGGAGCTCTCAGGACTGGTTCTATTCTCTGACCAACTGCAGAGTTTGGAGCAGGATACTGACACTTCCTGCAGGCCAGCAGGTTGTGGAATTTAACATACAAGTTCTCTTTTGAGCCATGGACTTACAGAAAGCTGTAAATCCCTTGCTTCCCACTTTCTCACCTGTGCAGCAGCCGAGCTGTGATAACGTGCTCAGGTAGACACGAGCTGCACACACTGCTGCAGGTTTCTGCAGCAGATGTCACAGATGACCTCAAAGCAAGGAAACAGCTGTGCTGATCCACTTACAAATACCCTTGGGATAAAGGTCTTGGACACTTGTTGTACAAAACATTTCTTCAAACAATGGTTCCTTGTTCCTTCCTTTCTAGCAGCAAATAAAACTTTCAGATTCTTCACAAATATTAAAAGCTGAACCGTGTGTCAATAACCTAACGCAGAGTTTCCTGAATATTCTCTGTTTAGCACAAGAAGTCACCGGCCTGGTTTATATTTTTCAAAGACTAAGGAAGATTTTGGCCCTGTGTTTTGGCATCAAACCTCTTATTTATGAAAACCTGGCTGTGCAGCCCTCCGAGCAGCCCGCCAGACGTCTCATTGTTCTGCCCGGCTGCTGACAGAGGTACTCTGTGCTAAAAAGCACACTGAGGGTTTTTCAATGACCCAGGGGGCAAAGGTCACTTATTATAAATGGATAATGAGACCTAATGCAATGTTCTGAGTGTGGACAAAGAAAGGGTCTATCCATACCCCCTTGTGACTTGGTCATTCAGGCTTTTATTTCCCCTGCACACTTAATGGAGCCAAACAATTGGCAGAAATGCTATACAGAAACGGAGAGAAACTGCTGCATTCTACCTCCAGAGACAGATACAAATAGTGACCCTGAAACGGCGCCACGGCTCCTCTCAGCTCTGACGTGGCAGACAGATGGAACAGCCCCCCTCAGCCCCGGCTGAGCCATTTGCTGGCAATTAAAGCCCCCGATGGAAGAGCGCAGCAAAGCCAGGCTGCAGCCGAAGGCAGCCCAGGGCAGGGCTGCAGGTAAGCAGAGCCACAGGGCTGGGCTTAGCAGCTCTTTAACAGGTGGCTTTTGTGGGAAAGCTGCTTTGACTCCATTTTCAGGCACTTCACTGAGGAGCTTCAGACTGAATAAATCTATAAGACAAATAAAACTTCAAGGCCAATCAGACATAGATTTCTCTGTTATTGCCATTTGCACTGTCCTCTAGATACTCTTCTGTCTTTAGTGGTTATTATTCTATTATTCTTTCCATTCCACATCCAGCTTGAAGAATTCCTATTACATGAATTAAAACCTGAATTAAAAGTCTTACAATTCAAATAACACAAGTTCAGTAATTTGTTGGAATTTAGCTACCACTCATTCTTCTTTCTTTAAAAATTTTTCAGTATTAACCATTTGAAATGTGTATTTGTACAAGTGTATACTGTACTGTGTGAAAGTATTTGAGGTGTTAATAAAATGTCAATAAAATACACAAAATGAGCCTCATCCATCCCTGGTTTCACTATGTGGGATATAAGTACAAATGAAACAAGGCAGGAATCTAGAAAAAAAATCCAGCCAAAATGCAAATCTAATGGTGCTGTGCACTACTGACTACTTTTTCATATACTTTTGTACCTTTTGAGTTTTATCCCAGTGTTCTACACAGCACAGAAGAAGGAAGACTCAAACCTTGCAGATTTCCACAACACTCAGATGCAGCAGATGGACAGGTAGGAGCAACAGATCCAGTCTGGCACCAGTGTCCCTTTTACCAGTCCCATCCAAAGTGCCTCCTGGCCCACATGGCCACTTGGTGCATTTGAAATGCCTGTGTCACATAATGCTGCCTGCACTGACAACTGTGCACAGGCTCTGGTTTCCCCAGGAGAACCTCAACAGATGCCAGGAGTTGTTCCCTTGTGAGACTTCAACTGCCACATCACTTTGATCCTAGACAGAGCAGAGACTTGCTCCTCACTATTATAGTCTTCTCTCTTTTAAATTGTCAAATAAAGGATAAATATTCATTGTTCTATAAAACCATTACAAAAATGCACGGGTTTGTGTATTTCTATAATACAGATACATCATATATATATGTTATATAGGTTATAGGTGTATGAATGTTTCTGAATATGTCATGCCATGAAATATTGGCTCTCTGGGAATGAAGTAGCTGGGCAAGACACAGGCCAAGGCAGGTGGGCAACCAACCCTGGCATCAGTGCCAAGGCTCCTGAGGGAAGCAGCTGCCTGAGACTGGCTGGAAGGAGCCCAGCAAGCAGGAGTTCCCAGGGAGAGGGAAATGCAGATGCACTCACTTGTCACTGAGTGTGGAATTCACAGGAGGAAGTGGCTAAAAACGTGAGAAGGAATGAGGTGAGGAAACCCTGAAGACTTCATGGGATCTGGTGGGTGACTCTCAAGGCCAGCCAAGCACTCCCACAGCTTCACAACTCTGATTAATGTCAAAAATCCCAACACTACATTCACTGTTCTACCCTTACTAAGACAGTTACACACAGCCCTACTCTGGGGTTGAATATAGACTGAAATTGGCTGAAAAAATCAACTCAGAAAATCACCCTCTGCTTAAAACGTGCACATGAGACAAGACAAGAAGTTGTCAGCTACTCACAGCCAGCCAGAAGATACTGGTAGTACTGCACAGCATCTGCAGCCAGGAGCAGTGGATGGTTTGCATTAAATGGTGGTTGGAGTTCATTCCACTGAGGAGTTCTGAGGTAAAACACAAGACTATTAATATTTAAGCTAATACAGAGAATGTAAATCAGTGTTTCTGTCATCACATGCAATTATCTATACAAGCTCACAAAATGTTTGTAATTATTTAAATTAGCTTGTTCAAACACTGCAATCCACCACAGGCAGTGGAGCAGCAGGGCCAAATCGTGCAGATTGTGAAGCAAAGACAATACTTGGCTGTTGACTGCAGCAGGGATTGCGTAAAAAAACCCCAGGAAGGAGGTTTAGATTAAGTTGGTAAATATGTTTAGGACCATTGTATGTCATGCTGACGTTATATAAACACACAAGAGAAACTGGGGAACTTTTTTGTTCTGTTAACTACCACTGTTTCCAACCTGTAAAGTCATTGAGCATTTACAAACTGTGAAAATAAAGCTGTGTCAAGTTATGGATTATTGATCCAATTAGAATTTTCAATTCCATTACAACCTACTCATTTCAACAATAATGGTCTCGAAGTCTGTGTTGTAATTTTAATTAGGGTGGGCCATTCCTAAATAGCTTGGTAAATCAAGTATTGATCACTGCAGTCCAGCCATAAGCAGCACTAAGGAATGTAGGAGCCAAGAAAAATCGATAGAAAAATATTTTAAAATGTCAAAAGCACTGACAACACTTTCTCATCAATTTTTCTTTACTTTCTTCCACATGTCAGGAATAATTTCTTCTACTGTCTTCAGAAATGGAACCTTCAGCTGCTCATAGGATAACTCACTATGCTTCATTGTGGGAACCTTGCTCATGTCTCATGGCAGAATTCTGTACTTCAACACTACCAAAAGAATTGTTCCTAGTCCTTATATAAAAAGGAAATTACAGCCTGATCATTTAAAATCTCCAATTAATAAGGATCTCTGATGATTCATAGAGATCTTCATGCAGCTCCATGTGTAGAGAAGGATTGAAATGCTTAGTTCCCACTGAGGCACATGAACACTGACAGAACTGATGGAAAGAAGGCTTGAATTTCTCTCCTTCCATGGGAAACCTTGGGAGTCTTTACATGAGTGACACCCACGATGCAGCTCGTTCAGAAAGAAAGATCACGAGTGTTTTGTGGATGAGAGCAAGGAAAAGTCACAGGGATGAGGTACCTAACCAAAGTCCAGCTGGCCCTGGGGCAGGTAACCATCTCCAGGGGGGTGTCATCGCTGATCTTGGGCGCGGTGCTGAGCGGCCGCGGCTCCAGGACGTGCTCCACCAGGCTCCCGTAGCAGCTGATGATGTACAACGACTCCACCACAAACTGCTTGGACTGGTCTGGGGCAAAGAGAGAGAAAATCTTATTGCAACAGCCCAGCAGGAACAGAAAAAGTATTTACAGCAATAGCAGACTCTGTATTCTTTTAAGTCTCTTGCTTGCAGCTAAAAATGTGAATTAAAAGAAGTGAAAGAGCTGGAGAGACAAAGAGAAAATTGTACAAAATACACAATTTTCACACAGTTGTATGAGTATCTCATACAAGAGAAGGTGGAACAAGTTTCTCACCAAGGTGTGTTCAGGTGATTACACATTCCCAAACATATGTTGTACATTTGCTTTAGCAAAGGTGTTTCACCTTTATCTCACAACTTTTTCAGTGCCACTTCACACAGTACCTTTGGACTGACCTGTCAAGTTTGGGTTTCTGTCGCTGTATCATTATAAAAGATTGATTATTCATTTCACTTATTAAAATTTCTCATAAATTTTACCAAAAGCATCCCAAGCATGTTCCTAAAAATCTCCATTGCCCCCAAGTTTAAGGAACTAAATCCACAAATAAGAACCAAGTGCTCAGAACCTGTCACAAAATGAGAAAATAAAGAATTTAAGTTTCAATGCAAGTCCTAATTCTGTGAGGTACCAACCTTTTTCTCGTTTGAGACCGGAATTGTTTGCAAACCATGACCGTGAAGAGCCAAAGACTGCAGCGACACAAAACTCCCCTCCCACAGACTTACTGGGGGAAATCTGTGGAGCTGGTTTGGATTTACTTTGAAGAAAGAACAAAATAAAATTATTCAAGTTAATTCTCAAAAAAATTAAGATGTCCCTTGCTTAACAGCAATTTTAAGATATTACTTCAGAAATAGGGAATATCTGCACTTCCCATAAGGCTGAGCAGGATTTACAGATGCTCAATGTTTCCCAGATTCCCCTGGAATACTGAACTCATTAACTTGAAGAACAGCACTGGCTCATAATGGAGAATTGTTTAGAAGACCCAATATTGAATATTTGCATCAACAGAAACAACTTCTGAAGTAAATACAAAGAAATCCTAAATCCTTTGGGAATGAAAATACAGATTCTGGGTCAGTCATTCCAGGTGGTTGAGATTTCCTTGTCTTTTCCAAAGGAAGTCAGGAATAAGCAGGGAGAATGTGTGACAAAGGGTGGGAGGGACATGCAGAGGGTGCAGGGCAGGGGAACGATGCACACACTCATGAGCCACGAGTTAGAACACGTCAGGAATTCTGTCCTGGCAAAGCAGATCGAGACACTGCCCTGAGCCAGCCAGGAGCAGATCCAGGGCAGTGAGGCTGTTTGGGGAGACATCCCGTGGTGTTTGGCCTCACAGGGACCTGCAGGTATGTAACACTCTCTCTGCAGCAACTCAAAACTGTGCTCACAGCACTGCCCATGCCTCAATTCACTAAATTAGGATTTCACCTTTTCCTTCAGAGAAAAGCTGTTTGAGAAACCCACACAGGATTCCCCTTTCTTCACATTCCCCTTGTTCTAGTCCTTTTATTTGATTTTTTAATATATTTTTCTCTCTACTGTGTTTCACTGCTCCTTTCTCTTCCTACCTTTCCATTTTTCTTCTACTAATTTCTTGTTCCACACAATTTCAGCCTGTGATTAGACCATCCCATTAACCTGGTTTTTACATAACCACCTCCAGTTCTGAGGTGTGTATGCATGTATGTATGTGCAAACAAAGGAGTGCAAGTGTGACAGTGCAATTCAGCACGAGAAGAATATTTTTAAACAGCAGAAATCAATTAAAACACTGTACAGTTATAATGATAATTAATTTATACTAACAGATCACACACATGGCAAGCCTATGGTCACATCTATCAGTTAGAAATTAAAACAAAAAAGCCCTTTCCAAATTAATCCCATCACACTGACCAGAGTCTGTGGAAAGATTCAGACAAACTTCCACGGACTTGGATCAGAGCTGAAGCCCTTGTACGTGTGGGAGAAGCTGGAATGTCCCAAAAGAGCAGTTGGAATTTATAGTCAGTAACTCTGGTATTGAACCACCACAAAGCACTTAATATCAAACTGTTAAACCTCCAGCTACAGATGACTGGGTCAGAAATCTGTGTTCCAAAAAGGTCCTGACTATAAATGTATTCCCTTTCTTGCAGTTGCACATCATGCTCTATATTAGAATATTTAAATTGAGATTGTGTTAACTAACAAGTGTTTATTAGCTACTAAGAAAAAAATCAGAATAGATTTCATTAACTTCAAAATAATCATCTGCCACAGAGTCTTTTTAACCAAATTGTATATTGAGAATTATTTTAGTTCTCATTTTCCAAGTATTCACATACTCATATTCCTTCAGAAATGAGAATATAAATGTGTCCATGAGTTAGAGTAGTGTTGCTTACTGATCTATACTTCAACCAATAAATGATTTGGTTTAGTACAGATGACTGTTCAGGACAGTGTCACCCATCAATCACTACAAAGCAAACCAGAGGACAGGCATGACTTAGCCATACTCACTTCCTCTTGACAAAAGAATCTTTCTATACTATCTTAATATTCTTAATACTCTCAGTTTTTACTCAGTACAATCTGAGGTTATTAAAATGATTTTTTGAGGTTAATGAAGAAATTTAAAATGGAAAAAACATTGGAAGCAAATGCTACTCTCAGCTAAAAACTGGAATAAACTTCTGCAGAGACAGAACTGACTTCAAGCCTCGAAGCAGAAGTGAACCTGGGACTCAACACATTTTTCCAGAGTTCTCCACACTCCGAGTCCCCAGACCTGTGTTCAACCAAATACAATTGTAAACAGCCTTAGAGGAAATGGTCTGAGCTCAGTTCTATTTACATCTTGTCTTTAGGATGTCCATCTTTCAAGGCAGGCACTTAAGTGTTGGTTTCAGTGCCAAAAGCTTTTCCCTTCGAGGGTGATGTTTTGTAGACAGAAAGAGCAGACCTTGTAAAACACGATTACTCCTGTGGTTAAACTCAGCCCTGCCAGCAAACAAAGACAAGCAAACAAACAAAACTGACTCGTGCATCCTATTGCTTTGGACAAATCTCTGAAAATACTGCTGAGATGTCAACAGGTCTATTCTGAACCCTCTTGGAGCTGGGGAATCTTTCATTTGACCATCATTTTACTCGATTCCTGAGTTTTCATCGATACATTCCAACTCAGATTTCATTCCTTCAGCAAACCTCCAAAGCCCAGTTATTTTCAGTCACAGTAATGCCATTAGAAAAATATCTTTACATGTCATTGTGATATTTTAACAACTTGGAAACTATAAATCCTCATTATTCTGCAGATGCAAACACCCTCTCAGCTTTATAAATGATAACAAAACAATAATGTTGAAGGTAGGTGGTGAATGACTTGTTTCTGCTATGAACTCCTGCTCTTTCCTTGCTCTTGGCTTGTCAGCACTTCATAAATTATTCCAAGAGCTGAAATTTAGGCACATTTGGCCTCACTTTTAAAAACAGTTAATTTGGAAATATCGTTATAATACAGCAACTTCCAAAAGATTTTCCTGAGAAGGGATGCAGGAAGAAATTCAGATTTTTGAGAGTCAACACTAAAACCAAGACAGTGAAACACATGGGACCAAAACATTTCCCATCATAATAATTTCACTCTTCATTTTTTTCAAGCATTAGGAACAACAGCACTGTATTTAAGACATCAGGAGAATGAAAAGGAAGTTTATTTTTTCCTCTCTGCATCTACTCCACTGTGCAACCACACCTGGAATTCAGTGAGACACAGCAGTAGTTTTACCCCAATTAGATCTGTGCAAAAATCTTTATCAGGAATAGAATGTATTTGGGGAAATTGGTATTACTATTAACTTTTCTACCATAATTTTGGAGGATTATTTCTATTTTAAATGCAGAACCACTGAGATGTAGATGCAGCCATGGCTGACTGACATCTTCTACTGAAATGGCACAAAAGGAGAGGGAAGGAAACTAAAGCAGAGAATTGAGACATCACTTTGTCAGAGCTTAAGAAGCAATGAAGAGACTGAGCTCAGCATGCAAGTTCTTTCATGTTGCCAACACAGTAAGAACAGATTAAGACCTACTGAAACTATTCAGAGCTCCCACTTGTTGACTTTGTAACACATCAAACTCTGCCATAATCTCTGGAAATGCATGGTGTTAGCTCTTTGTAAAAATACTAAATAGTTACAATATTTTAACTAGTTTACATTTTAATTATTATCATTTTATTAGTAAGAATTACTACTTTTTAAATATTTTGAAAACCAGACGCTGCACAGTTCATGATGGAGTTTTATGTCTCGTAAAATTCTTCTGGTTCTTAAATGTTTCTTTAAATTCATCATCAAACAAGTGACTTTGAAACAATAAATAAATTATATGATATAATATACATATGATATGAAGGAACTGCCTTATATATTCCAATATTTATAGTCAAATAGTACCAGTCTGCAACGATTGAGAATCATTTTGGTTTTATATTCCCAACAAATCGGCTCCAAATATATGAGATTCATAAAAACAAAAGCACTTATTCCACACTAAACCCACTGAAATGGAAACATCTATGATTGCTGAAGGAAAAAGTTTTATCTTGACTACATAAGCAGCAACAAAAGTATCAGGAGAAAAATACTGCATGAAATTTGTAATTATACATAAAATTACAAAAAATAAAATCTGTCTCAAAGGCCAGAAATTTTAATTCATTTATCATTGTGCCTAAAACACGAAAACAAAGATGTTTCCAGTTGTCAGGTCATGAATAAAGCAAGAAAAAGCACGAAAAGCAATGGTAAGATCCTTTATTCACCAGGCACTTAGCTGTCAAATCAACATCCATTTTGTTTACAGAATTTTAGGTCTCATTAAGACCTTAATGGAAACAACATGATTTCTTCCCCCCACCCAAAGTGTGTTTTTTATCCTAATTTCTCTGTAGACGAGTAAGGACCATATTTTTGAGCTAGCACTGGCATTAAACAAACCACAAAAGAGTCTTGTGAAAGACAGGCAACAATTTTGGAGCCTATTTCATATATTCCCCTCTTTAATCTCGGCCTTTTAATCTTGCTTCCATCTAAAACCATTTCTGGTTGCCGACATCTCCTGCTTCGTGCAGGGGGTGACCAATGCAGCCTTTGCTCAGACAATCCTCTGCCAAAACTCTTCTTCCACAGCCTTTGCACTTCCTACATCACCAGCAGGCAAAACTCCTTGGTGCACCATAAACTGTATTTAGAAATGGTTCTTAGGGAGGTACTTTGGGATTAGAAATTCTCCAGGAATAAGGCAAAGTCTCCTTGCTTCCTTCAGTGGCCTTGGCTTCTCCTGGAACAGCTCCCAAATCCCTCATCAGCTTTCCTCTAGGAATTCTGTGTCCTACAAAGCTCTTAACAAGTTCTTTTCCTGAAGAGAGTATTTTGATAGAGACATTGAGGGTGATACATGTGGAGCCAACTTCCAGAACAAAACCAAGAGCCATGTACAAATATTCTGGTGGGAGTGGTTAATAGATATCCTTAGCTAAATGAAAAACAAAGAGAAAATCCCAAACCCACAAAAACCCCAAGCCCCAGAAAACTCCTTGCTGAAAGGTTTTAAATTTTCTAAGCTGTTCCTACTTCTTCCATTCTTGTCCAAAACTTCAACCATCTAAGGCCAACCCTGTGACAAAGTGGTGACTGAGGTGATGCAGCACTGCCCAAATATTGAACCAAACTCCAACACCAAAACACTTGGTAAAACTTCATTTTTCTCTTGCAATATGCTGCAATTTTTCACATTAAAATGAAATCTCCTTTTATTTCAAATATCTCAGATTTAACAGAATGGTTTCTCAAGGCAGGGGAGTTGGAGCGAGATGATCTTGAAGGTCCCTTTCACCCCTGACCATTCTGGGACTTTTTTCTCCAGAGTAATCAGCTTTTCTTTTCTTTTTTTTTTTTTTTCAGTGCCCATTTTACTGCTTCAACTCTCACTGCAGTACTTTACTGCCTACTCACTGCTAATCTGGCTTATTTTTCAGAGGTCATCATCGATGTTTTCTGTCTGTAAGCAACTTAGTGCTACAATAATAAAGGAAGCAATATAGAAAAAAAAAGAGAGGCTTGTTTGGAAAGACATTGCAATCATTTCTGCCCACTTAGAAATAATTTATTTTTTCAACTTCCCTGCTACTTAAAAATTAAATGCACTCTCAAAGGTAAAAAAAAGAAAAAAAAAAGTGAATTCATTTCCTTGCAATGTTTGATGGTGAACACGCATCCATAGTTTAAAAGTGAAATTACGTGGGTGGAAACCTATGGATCAGCCATGCAGGTAAACAAATAAAACCAAAAAAATTAATCCAAAATTAAAAAGTCTAAGCACAGAGTTATTTTCAGCAAGGACAGCAAATGGAGTATAGGCATGCTGGGTTTGAACTGGGAACTCACCAAGGAGCTTTTATGGAAAAACATCCTGCTCCAAACAGGTAAGGTCTTCACGTAAAGAGGAAAAATGCACAGAAATTAGATGAGAACTCAATTCCCAACAAGTACACTGTATATCATGCTATTAAGATTTATGCAGAAAGTGAACAGCATCGTTGTTAGAACCCTCGCTGGTGCCCCGCAGGGCTGAGGCACTGCCAGGGCAGCAGCTCTGCCCAGGGCACAGCCCCGGGGCGGGACATGCTGGGACACTCGGGGGGCATCGGTGCAAGCCGGGCTCGGAGCCCGAGCTGCGTTAGGCGCGGCTCAGGGCCCGCTCCCATCTGCGGCCCGGGCGGAGGCTGCAGCACATCCTGAGGTCAGAACCGACAGGAGGGGCAATCAGCGTCCGAATCATCAGGGGTGCGGGTTATCCGTGGAGCACTGAAGGGCCGAGTGGGGCAGTTTAGTCAAGTTACTGAGAGGAGGTCAGATAAACCCACCAGGTGCAATGAGAACCTTTCAGGGATAACTACTCAGCCTTCTGCTAGGACAGAAACACACAATGAAATTCAACTGTATGACCCAGAAATCGTCTTCCCCCCCTTAAAGGCTTGCACAGATGCAGGAAGGAGAAGCCTAACTTACTTCAAATGTATCCGATGCTCAGATCACCAGATCTAGAGCTGAGTGCTTTTGGCCACCTGACAATTTACACCATGGTTTGATTTCATGTTTTGTTCAAGTATTTTGCACATCATCCACAAAATCTCTGAGTAATTGATTTTGTAAATGCCAATGGTTCTGTTTTCTTTTCATACTCTGACTCAGCAATAAGTTCTGGGTGGTTGAAACAGGGGAAATATTTTTAGGCAATGAATTACCAGAAAAGGTGCAGCACTGAAGGATGTATAAAGCACTCAGCCATAGACCCACACAATTAAAAGGATACCAGCCTGATAAAAAAAGAATTCAGTGAACTAAATCTGAGATGAGCGCAACATCAATGAATGAAGGGATCCTCTCAAAAAACATTCAGGTGAAGGTACAAACCTAAGACATACATTCTTCAACATGCAGAGATGCAAAAATCCAGTAAAGAACAGAACATTAGAGAAAAAACCCTATTTTTAATTAGTACTATAGGCCAAATAAACATTTTTGAGCTCCATAGAAGGGACTAGCCTTTAACCTTTTGTATTTAATACATGTTTGGTTACCATTTTTGGGGGCAGAGCTTATTTGGTAGAACCAACCACCCTTCTACACCTAATATATCATCTTTGAACAGTGATAAAACCCAATTAAATTGTCTGAACTCAATGATCTGCTATAAAGTCAACACATCCAGTCCCTGAGTCAAAGGCCAGTCTAGAAGATGAGTCCAGCACTATTACACTGCTTAAATATTTAATTGAAAGCTAAATCTCCTGCATAACCCAAAGCCAACATAATTTAAAACCTAAAATGTATCGAGTGTAAGTTTGAAGAGTCATTGGAGAGTGGTCGGATCTGCCTGGGAGCTCAGAATTCAATTTCTAAATGATGATCACAGATGTTTTGGACACCATTTCTCCTTTTCTTCTCTGCCTCAGTTGCTCTGTCTGCAAACCTCAGGCAAATGACACTTAGCTGAGCCCATTAAACATTTCAGAAGATAAAAGAGGCTTTTTCTTTTTCCACAACATGCTATATTGACCCGATTATACTTGCAAATGAACAAATTCTCTTTATTTTAATTACAAATTGGCCCAGGTGGGCTTCAACTGAAGGTTTTGTTTGGTTGGTTTTGGATAGAAAATGGATGGAAATGGATAGAAAATTTTGTATCACGAAGAAAATGTAATTACACTTCCAAAGACTACAGCAGAGTCTTATTAAAATGCTCTAAGTGTGAGAAAACCAACTTAGTATCTCCTTTCTGTTCAAAAGACCTGATTTCTTTAAAGATGACCATTTCTTCCTTATGATATTTATATAAACAATTGTTTTCCACTATTTCCTTCACATATTATGGATGGAATGCTAATTGAGAGCGAGAGAGAATCCACAAATTACAAGATAACCCAACCTTGAAGAGACAGCACCAGATGGCTGCGCTCGGTGACAGCAAGAGAGCAATGCCAAGGCAAAAACTCACCCAGGTTCCCATCTCCCAGAGCTAGGGAGAAATTCCAAAGGAAATTATGGAATGAAGATGATTTACCATTCAAAGTTCTGACAGAATTTTCTCAGTTTCTTACCTGATTCTGAGTTTTAGCCAATTGAAAACTGAAATACTTTGATTTTGTGTTGTTATGTTTAATAAAACTATTTAAGTTTTTAATAAGCTGTGCCATACCCATTTATTCTGACCCTCATCATGGTATGCTGCCAAATAGAGAATCCTTTCATAAACATTGACATCTGAACAAACTTTAGTGCAAATAATTGTATTTTGTATCAATTACAAATCATTATAGCAGTAGCTTTATTACCAAAATGTATTATAAAAACTAAAAGTGATATAAAACATGTCTGAGAAATGTGCCAGAAAAAGAATGTCTGGCTTCAGACAATTGTGCTGAACTCTTTAGTTTGGCTTTTTTTTCTCTCTCTACTTTTTCAGTTATTTTTTCCTAATTAATTGTACCATCATGTGGTGATTTTGCAATCCTCATTTTTGTTTGCTGCAGTAGCTGACCCTGGGATAAATGAAGCTCTCTGAGACAAAATAAACCCAAGAGATATCAGTGACTTTCTGTGCACAGAAAATTAAAATGATAAAATTGAGTCAGATACTTTACCTACTTCCCCCTTCCTCACTGAGGGTAGAATGAGGGATGGGATGAAGAAGGGATAGAGTTTCATGTTTAAAAATACACTATCTAAATCTCCTGGCTGGAAAAAAGCAAGGTTTATCCCTCTCCTGTAAGGCACACTGGATTTCTGTGTTTTGACAAGACCCAGCTAATGTGGGTTCCATCCTGCTGCTGGTCCCAGCCAGGATGAACTGGGGAGTGAAGTATGATACAAATGTAATGACTGTGTCCCTTGAGGAAGTTAAAACAAATGCTGCTGTCAGAGGAGCCAACTTTGACAACAGTTTTTCTTCTGGGGCAATTATTGTATCTTTTCTTTCCCTCTTTCCCATTCCAGCTCATCCATGTCCCCACTGGAAACTAACTGCAACTCATTCCACAAACACAGGGAACACTTATGGAGCTACTGCAGGGCACAAAGCTGAATTCTAGAATGTTCTGATTCACTGCTCTTTATAGACAACGAGATGGATCATACAGCTCTTCCCCTTTCCAATCTATAAGCTCTTTGTAAATGAGTAATGAATTAACCCATTCACCAGCCTTGACAAGGAATTCAGCATTATTATCAAAATTTTGAGAGGGAAACTGAGGCACGGATATAGAAAGACTTATTAAATCCAGCTCTGGCGCTGTCTTGCCTCCCTCCCTAATCTTTAAAACATCAGAAGCTTCCTTACTCATTAGTGTTAGAGCCCCTTTGGGAGAGCCTCTCTGCTCCTCAGAATGTGCTGACAGCACAAACTACAGGAAAGCCAGTCAATGGGATGACAAAATGTAGGGACAAAAATTAAGTGCTTGATGAAGGTGCAGAAATTACAGTAGGAGACTTGAAAAAGCAAGGGAAGAAGCAGAGGGCAGGGAAGAAGGCAAGGACAGCAATGGAAGGGGATGCTCCAAGATACTTCAAGCTGACAATGGGACTTGTACTCAGAGCAGTGACTGATCAGAACATGCTCCAAAATCTACATGTTTGCAGGGGAAAAAAAAGCATTTGTGATGAGCAGCACGGTCATGACACAATTCCAGACTCCGTCTTTCATTCCCATAGGGCTACAGGGAACACTTTTAAAAAATTTACTGCCGTTCCACCTGTCAAGCAACACGACATGCTTCGCAGCTCTGCTCCAGACACATGATATTAAGAGCACTGATCAGTCCTTTCAATACCTGGAAAATATTTTGCTGTCTTGGATACCAGCAGAACAAACCCCAGACTCGACTTTTTGGTTAATAAAATCTACAAGGCTTCATGAAGATTTAATATTAAAGCAGCTGATGTCAAGAGCAAACAAAACGGACAAATCCAGCCCTCTAATTATACGGTATTTGAGCCTGGCCTTTTCCTTTCAGAAACGCGCTGCAACAGATTAAATTTTTAATTCTTTCACAGTCACAAGCACGGGAGAGGAATCTTTGAGGGTGGCTGAGCAGCGACTGCAGGAGCTGAGTGATCCCGAGCCCGGCTCCTTTTCTGATCGCTGCACAATCGCAAGGTTCAGCAGCTGCTCCCAAGGAAGAGCCTTGTTTCCTCGGAGCAGTGCTTAGAGGTGCTGACCATGTAGGTGTAAATACATCTGTCTTTTGCCATTTGCAGTAATACATGCCTCCTACACTTCTCCCAGTGAGGCAGATGGTCCCTGTCCTGTCGAAATCTTACACTGCACAGACTTCCAGTGCTATGTGTTTGCAGAAATATGAGGGCAGATGTTAAATATGTTAAACACACGCTTTGCCCCCTGGAGGTTTAAGTTAAGGCTGCTGTCTCAATTTGGTCATTTTAGGCATGCCAGGCTTCTTGGATCCTAGGCATTCCTCTTAAATCCCTGCTTTATAAACAACAGCTTTTCATGTTAATTTTGTGTACTTTCATCAAATATTTTGGACGCAGAACAAATGAAGGAAGCTCTCGGCTTAGCGTTACAAGGCTACGTGGGCTGTGCTGAAAATTATGATCCTCATTCATGAAAACTCTATTTACACAGCAGGGTATTTCCCATGATTGTTGTTTTCCCCCCTTACATAAGCTTCACCGAGCATTTTAAATTTAATTAGTTTTAAAAACTACATAAAATGGAACAGAGACAGTTTGTGAATAGTATAATTTACCAGAAAACTATGAATATGAACACTCCACAAATGTGTTTTAGATGTTTAAGAATAAAACATTAAATAAAATATTGCAGACTTATTACAACTGCAATCATTTTAGAAAGCTTTGCTGATATCACCACAGCATTAAGGAAACCTTTGTAAAGAATTTTGCATTAATTACAACTGTAAACCAAGAGCTTTCTTCCAAATCCCTCTCCTCACTGGGAGGCCCTCAGTTGAATTTTTAATTTCTGTCTCTGCCATGTCCCGCCTGGTTCTAAGTGTCTGTTCCAGTTCTGGGAGCCCACATTTACATTTCTGTCCTGCACTGGCCGTATTCTTCAAGTCAGGTTTTTGGTATTTCCCCTCTTTGAGGAACTGTGGCTTCCTGCCCTGTGACAACCTCCCCCTGATCCCACCTCCCTTCCCTCATTCGAGATCACACCTGGATATGCTTCCAGAATTCACCTGAGCAGCAGCACAATCTTTTTCCCCTCACTTGTGTTTAAACTGTGAGCAGAAAACTAAAAAGGCAAAAATAAGCAACTGAAACGTGTCTGTGGAGGAAGCAAAACCTCAACATGACCCTCAAACTGTTTCTTCACTGTTTCTTAAGTTGCATTTCCAATTATCTGTGAAGTTCAGGAATTCCTCTGTGTGCTTGGGGCAGCTGCGTGTCCGTGGTTCACGTTCGGCTCGAGGAGCCCCGTGAAATGCCCGTTTCCTGGCAAGGGCAGAGGGGGCTGTTGGACAGACACGAGCAGCACAGAGCCCAGCTCGGGCTGCCACGCACACCCAGGGCACCCAGCAAGAGGGGATTTCACGGGGTGTCCTGAACTCAAGCATGGAACCTGGGAGTTACTCAGGGAGAGGGGGAATATCCGCGAGCTCTCGCCTGAGAAATAATTCCCGGTTCACAAAACACAAGGTAAAATTCACCTCACGAGCAGGGTTTGAGCAAGAAAGCACTGAAGCAAGGGAGGCTGTGCCTGCCTTTGCCAAAATGCAGGAAAAGGTTAGGAAGCTGTAGCACTCTGCTGTTTTGTCCAATCACATGCCATGCTCCATCTACTTTCCTTAAAAATATAAAAGCCCTTCTTAAACTGAGAGATCAATCAGATTTTTAACTAGAAAATATTCAGGAATTCAAATAACCAGAAAATAAGAGAGGAAAAATATAACAATCACCCAGTAGCTTTAATTGCAATGAAAGAGTATTTAAAGTTTAGCAAGAGAAAAATTATCAACTGTTGGACAGTATCAATTAATTTAAAATTGCTACAGTTTATGAAGCTCATAAAATCTTATTTTATATATATCTTTAGAGGAGCTTTTCCCAACAAATATTTTGAAGTGCTTTATCATGGCACATGAGAAGTACCAAAGTGCAGCTGGCTCCGGAGTGGAAATCCACACGTGAATTACCGAGTCCAGAACAGTGCAACAGAGGAAAAATAAGGTCAAGAAAACAGCAGGATTAAGTTTTGCCTTTCTGCTCAACCTGGCTTACTGTCTTTCCAGTTCTGATGGTCAAAAATCATTTCTGCTTGAAAAGGTTAGAAATCAAAATAAACAAACTTAGGAAAAAAAGTAAAACCATATTTTATTCTGATTGAATACAGCTCTGCTTATGTTTCATTCCAATTCCTGGTGTGAAAACTTCTCCTGACCCACCCAAATGAATATTCCTGAATTTACAGAGCTTTGTTTTCAGGTTGTATTTATTTATCTGATGTTTTCAGTCTCCTTTTCCTCCCATCCCCTTTCTGCTGCCATGAAATTACATACACTGAAATTAAAATAGGAACAAAACTAATTCTCACTAATAACACAAATGATTTCCACATGAATCATAAAGGCCAAGAAAGGTTTGTGCCACTTACCCTGTGCGTTTGGTGATGGTCCCTAATGTCATTGGCTGCTTGATTTGAGCAAGAGGCAACACCACAGTCAAACTTGGGAGAGGCAGGAGCCGAGGATTCCCGGGATTGTTGTTTGTGAAGTTATTGTAAGTGTCTTGGCTGTTCAATTTACCTTGATGGGACAGACATGCAATAAAACACATTATTGGAATTTTTTCTTCATTTATCATTTCTATATCTGCCTGAAATAAGATTAAAAATATTTAAAAAAAAAGAAAAAAAAGAATGAGCTTCTGTTGTAATAAAATAAAAAAATCTAAAAAGTTCATCTTCCTTTCAGATAAAAAATAAATTACAATGGAAGCAGCAATTACTGATTTTACATATGGGGATAAGGAAGGATTCCTTTCCATGCAAGGGAAATTATTCCTGCTGCTGCTGCTGCTTGCCTAGCAGTTTTGTTCACTGAAAAGTTTTCGAGTTCGATTTGAAGGACAAGCTCTGGATTCCAATTCTTTATTTAAAAAAAAAGGAGTATCTGGAAGGGAATTATTTTCCTAAAGTACCACATACAGTGTTGGTAATTGGAAGTCCTGAAAAGGTCGCTTTTGTTGTCTCGACGGATAAAGACACACAGAATAATCATCTGCAGAATTAAGGCTGGAGGAAAATATCAAGTAACTATGTCAAATAAAGCCACGCCAAACTAGATGTAAAAATCAAAAAAGCATCGAAAAAAGTAGCAAATTTCATATTCATTCAAAAAAGATGAAAATGAAACATAGGTACTGAAAAAAAGGAAAGGGAAAACATAACAAAAAAGCCCTCAACAACCCTAAATTTAGCTGGTTTCAAAGAGGTCTGTGCTGGATGGACGCCCAGTTTGGATACGCTTTCTTACTCGCTGTATCACTCTGTAGTCACAACCTTTCATTCTTCAGATGGAAAAGGAAACTAGCTCCAAATTTCATGGACAGTAAAGAAAGAAATGTGAAGAAACCAAAGAAAGAAGTTAAACAAAAAAAGGGGCCAGTCTGTTTATAGCAGAATCAAAAGTACTTTAAATAGACAAGCAACCATGAATTAAAAGGTTTAGATCATTAACTTGTTTTTCTGTGTTCCTATAATGCTGTGAAACGCTGGCTTTGTTCTTAATCAAAAGGGAACCATATTGGGAATTAGGTTCCTAAACAACCGATGCATTCTACACAGATATTATACAAATCCCAGGCCAAATCCATACAATCTGCCTCAAGAGCAGCCACCTTTTTTCAAGGAAGAAAAACAGCACAGCAAAGGGTTTCTCACAGGAAGCTGCCTGAAAAGCTTTAATGGTACTTCAGATGGATTGAAAATAGGAAAAGGAAGGCGGAAAAATCTTAATGAATGTCTCATCATCCTAAAGACACTCAATGCTTCCTTCACCCTTCTTTTAATACTATATAACTGTAAGCTTGGGGTTTTTATTTGGGTTTTTCTGCAAAGCCCCCAGACCTCTGCATCTCAGAGAAGCACAATAACAGAAATGATGAAATTACAAAGTGTATTTTGTGATAAGTATCTGGCCTGAGCATCCATCAATACGTTTTAAGAGAAATAGCAAGGCTTTAATGAAGAACAAGCCTATTGAAGTTCCCAGAGAGCAGATTTCATTAATAGCAATTTTCCTGCACCAACTTGGAATAAAAAGAAAAGGGAAAAAGGAAAAAAAAAACCCAAACAAGTCAGTTTAAAATAAGATTGAGATGCAATTAATTTTTTTAAGATTAGTTTCATAATGCACTTTTGGTTCCTGCAGGAAGGCATATGAATAGTTTGGTGCATTATTGTCTAATTAGTGGCTGTTCCTGCAGCCAAGGCCTCTGTGGAAGCGTTTCCCTCTCCCATGTTCCCCTGGATCCACATAGGCACAGTGAACACTGACAGGATCTACTGAGGGGGCTCCAAATGTCTGCAATTTATTTCCTTCTACTCGTTCAGAATCTAATGATTAACTCTGAACTACTGATCCAAAGGCAGGGCTGGAACAGCCCCCTCTCCCCTCTCAAGGCACATTTAATGTCTCAGTGCCCTCTGCTCCCAGCTTCATGTGATTTTCCACACGCAAAACCTGCAGCTGATTCAATGGAATATTTGCATGCAGAAATAGATGAGGAATTTGCAGATGTCCTTCCTACACAAGGATGAGCTGCTTTGTTCCATACAAGCTGAGGAATCCCAGAGCAGATAGGGATACTTTAAAAACTGCAGCATTATTTCATCCCTTTAGAGTTTTTTATAATTGTAGGAACGACATCTTACAAATTCTTAGGCTCACATATAAAAAAACATAATTAATCCCCCCCAAAATACTAAACAATAAAAAAAGAATTCTGAAAGGGACTAAAATATAAGATGATTCTTCTTTGAGAAAGAAACCAAAAAACATTCAGGAGGTCAAGCATTTAATTTGTAACTACGTATTTGGAAGTATAGCTTAATCTGATGTATACAAACCTCAATAAAAAATTAACTAAACCAGACCTCATAACACACAGCACTTCACAGCACAAACATGATAAAAAAATTCTGCTGTGACAAATGGAAAAGCTGTAAATACCAAACATATGTCACAATAACCATTGCCTGCCAACCTGCATTTTCTGCTGCAACAGTCAGTTGCTTAACTGCAAAAAATGTAATTAAAAGTGATACTAGTCAAAAATTAAAAGTTGGAATACTACAAAGAGGAAAGAAATTATTTCTGACAGGAAAGTTGCTCTTGAAAATCTGACTACAATAATATTAAGATAGTGGGGATGATTAAGATTAAAGGAAACCCCCTGATTTTTTGGTGTGCTGCTGTACTCATCCAGGAATCCGAAAAATTACCCTTCCATTCCTCCAGCCCTTCCAAGTAGGAAACTCCTGCAGCAAACAGGAGTTGTGTGTGCACAGGGCCAAAAGAGCACAAAGAATGCAGTCAAGCATCAACATTATTTCTACAGCTCAAGCCGTTGTTGATTCACTGTCAAAGGACAAGCAACAAATAAGCCAAAGTTTAAGTCGGGTAGAAATATCCAGTATTTTTCATCCAGCAGAATGCTGAACTCAAATTACCTCCCAATGTGTGGACAGTGCATTTAACTGTAAATGGCTGTAGGGTGACACACACAGATCTCATCCTACAGACTGCTCCAGGAACACTTTTATTGCAATCCATCATCACCATCACAATTCCATGGCAAACGTGTCCTCTAAGGATCATTTCCAGTGGAGCATCCTGAGAAAGGGGGCACTTTCCCTTGGCAATCACCCAGAGCCCTCAGGACCCCGTGCAAGGCATCGGGTCAAGTATTTGTCTTTCCATGGGCTGCCACAGAGGAGACTTTCACATCAGAGCTGTGCATGGAATACACCAAAGCCAGGCTAGGCTGGTAAATCTCTTACTAATTTTACTAAGGGACTGCCAGAAAGCTGAGGATGCCGTGGCTCTGGAGTCTGACAAGTTTATTTTGCATGTGCAGCCTTATGTTGGGTGAACATTGCCTACTGAGACATGGAAAACCCAATCCATGGTTCTGGTTTTGGACCTGTTTGCTTGCTGAGAGTCTGCAAAACCATCACCATCTCATCCCCCCCCAACCCGCGCCACGCTTCTCCAGACATTTTATTCCACTGACACTCCAAGGAGAAATGGATTAAGTTGAGGATAAAAGTGAAGAAAGCAAACAACAATGGGCTTTGTTGTCAGAGGGAGGGAGCGGCCGCCGGGCCGAGCTCTATTCCCAAACCGGCCATCACTGACAGACTCACTTCCACCGAGGAAAAAAGGGAGGCCTGGAAGTGCCGGACAAAAGAAATCCCAGCAGACAAAGAAAAAACAAATTAAAAGCACCATTATAAAACACAGATGCTATAAGGAAAATAAACTTCACAAGATTTAGTGGTTTTTGACAAAGCTGGACATCTGTGGAAAAGCCATCAGGAGCAGCTCCCAGGTATGGCTGGACAGGCTCGTGGTCCCACGGCATCGCTTCCCTCCTCAACCCTGGGCAGAGACACCTCAGCTCTCCACACACCTCCACCACTGCAATGTCAATTTATAAACAGCTAAAATTTTACTTATGACTATTTTATGTACAATCAACCTTAAATCTGTAAGTTACTCTTTAGGCCTGAATATGAGATTCAAATATTTGATAAATCACACTTTTTCAAGTTTACAAACTGTATTTTTGGATAAGAAAGGAACGCTACATCAAGGGGAAAACATTCAGGACTTGTGAGCTTCTAACACTGTTCAGAAAGCAATCAATCAACTGAAAGCAATTAATACAGTTACGTGTCCTCTTCTGATCAACTAAGAGCCTTGATGAATTCAGGCCAGATTTCAAATTGGTCAGCGTTTGAGCAGAGCACTTGAGGGCACTGCTGTCAGAGATCATCTCTGAGGAGAGAGGAGGAGAAACACCCTGATTTTTGGCACTGCTGATGACACAATTATACACCCTAATGCAGCTTGGCAGGGACATTCCCCAGCCCCAAGGATTGCATTCAGCAGCAAGAAAGTGTGACAAAAAGCCTTCATGGGATCCTGAAAGAGTGATGTGGATGCAGCTCCCGTTACTCTGCTCTTTAGTCCACGCATAGCTCCACATGCAACCAAATCGCTTCTTATCTGATTCATTTTGAATCTGCCAGTACCACAGATCCCATCTCTGCACAGAAATAGAACTCCTAAATCACAGCCAAGCTTAAAGCCAAAACTACACCCTCACACCTAAGGGATGCAAACACCAACTTATCAACAAACTGAAATTAAACCCTTTTACCTGTTAAATTTCAGCATGTGTATTGCATGTCTCAAAGTGCTGCAGGATTTTCTTTGGTGTAAACTGTCAGCAAGCAAAGCTAAGAGGACTTGGCCCAGACATTTTTTTCTGGTAGGAAAGTAATGATCAGAAGGATTTTAGCTTCTCTATACACTTTATTTGAAAAACTAAAGTGGTATCAAGCACCTCTCAGCCTTATAATAAAATGCTTGTATGTTGATTTTTTCCATTTTTCTTCCATTACTCCAATACAAAAAGCTTAGTAATGCAGTGTCATTAAAATTCAAACCCCACTTGATTAGCTTTTATATCTTCCAGTATTTAACAGACTCCATTTCAAAGAGTACCACGTAGTCTACTGACATTAACACTACATATAAACATCTATAATTTGGTAAATAAAAACGCAGTAACTCCGGGCTATGCAATCATGTAGAGGCCAAGTTACAGGAAAATTAACCATGTTTGGCCATTATTTCTGTGTAGTGTAATGCTGAGGATTCCTCAGCTAAACATTCCCTAATTGTATAATGCAAGGGAAGTAAAATCCTTTCTAAGTAGTAGGCAAAAAATGGCAGGAAAAACAGAAGTGTCATGGATGTGGTGGTTTATTTTGCTTTGCTTTTTATTCAATACAAAAAGTTTCCCGGATGAGAATGGAAAGCTTCCCAGCTTCAGTTCCAAGACTTTCACCCTCGTTTCTGACCTTTCCTCAGACATGTTCCAGTATAATCTGTAATCTACTACAGTCGGAAGAGGAAACAGCAGCGCCCTGGTGAGAAATGCTGCCTTGTGACCCGAGCAGAGAACCCAGCGGAAGCAATGCTGGCTCACGGAGTCCTTGGAAGAGCCTGACAGACACACGCAGTAACGGCCCGGGAAACACACCCAGCACCACGAGCCCTAATTACTGCCAAAGTGGGCTCTTTCTTTCATGTGCTGTTTTATTCAGTTCAACATGTGTTATCTTTCTCTGTAAAATGCTAGACATTTTCCTAGAAAAAGTCAGGAAACTAATTATTTTAGTTAATGAGCGCCTCTCAATTAAAGTTACATTGCCATTTCCTTGAATTGTGTCCTATCAAATTTAAACTCATTTCACACCCTAACCCTCAATATTTCCAGTACAATTAGACCCATTAAAGGAGGAATATTATGTCTTAGCTACTGCATGTGTACACAGGCCATGTAACTACTCAGAGCCAAACCTATCACAAAACTGATTCCACTGGAATGGATGGGAGAAAATAACGCAGCCGGTTGTTTTTTTAACATTTAAATCCATTTGATATGGAACCTTTGGAAACACAGCTGCACTAAATCTCACGATCATCCTAAGAAAGCAGAGCTTGCTCTCTGTTTGCATCCAGGCAAGGCATGCGATGGTGACAGCTCCTAAGTCAGAGTGCTCTGCCGAGACGCGCAAGCGCCAGCCCAAGTGGCTCAGCCGCTGCTGGGACAGAGTCCCCTTGCCCTCTCACCCGAGCTCCTTGAACTTCAGCATCATCCACTCCAAATCTGAACATGGCCTCATAACAGTCCCTTCCTCCTTCTGGAGTTTTTCTGCTATCTTCAGTTTCAGAAACTTTGTCTCTCAGTTATGAAGTGCCCCACTCACCGATACACAATAATCTCCTCCTGTGCTCAGCAGAGAAGGAACTCCCATGACCCCTTGGCTGCCTGTGCCTCTACCTGGCTTTTCCTTAGAAAACAACCCCTCCACCACCACACACACAAGTCTGGTATAATAATCATCTTTCAAGACTTATTTAACTAAAAATACTGTTTGTGCAAGGCTCAAGTCCATGTATGGGCAAAACTCGAAACAAACCAAACCAAACTGGTTTGCCAGCTGTTGGCCCCAGTCTTTGCACAGGCAGCGGTGGCAACGCTTCAGCTGGGCTGTTCCAGATGGTGTCACCAGCCAAAGCAGCCAAACTGGCCACCCCTGGCTGGGTCATCTCCAGCAAAGGCCAGGCTTAGCCAGGGCTGAGCCCATCCTCTTTGAAACAGATCTTGCACCTTCAGCTCTCCACAGATGGGAAGAGTGCAAGATTATTTTCTCAGAACTACTACGGGTGTAGCTGTGGAATAATTTGCAAACACGAAGGAGCAGTGCCATCCTGCCCACCACGTGGCTGTGAGCCAGCTCTGGGCCAGGGGCTGTGGCTACCACAGCGCTGGACTGCAGTTTGCAAACTCTTCAGAGGACAGGACTCTGTGAGCTCAGACTAACACTGCACTAATGAGGTTATCGTGCAGGCAGCCTCCGGGCGCTGTGGAGAGACTCTGCTGCTCCGATTTCTTGCACATGGGAATTTTGCTAACACTGTCTGCTGGTGAATGATGGAGCGCTTGAGAAAACAAGAATGCACTATTGCTGCCCCTCGTTGTGTCTATCCATCATAATTCAGATCAGCACAGACTTCAATTCAAAGCCTTCTTTCAGGGACGACTCCGAGACGCTTCAGCATTGTAAACTTTGGAAAATTTTGATGTCTCAGACTTCTCTTCCAAATTATACAGAATAAAATTACCTTTATGAGTTTAATTTATTTTTTTTTATATTGAGACAGCACAGTCCGAAAAACGGATCAGCCTGTCTTAGAAACCACAAAATGAACTGGGCTGGGAATTTCTGAAGGACATCTCTGTGTGCAGATGTGTTCGGTGAGGAGATAGGGAAAGTTTAATGGCAGCCCCTTACCCAAAAGGCTGAGCTTACTACAATTTATTGTGATGATAAACTACATGTTAATACATCTGTGATTTTTTATCCCTACCTTTCCATCTCTGCCTTATTTTCCCTCCAGTTGCAACCAGAAGAACAAATATTTTAGCATCTGAATTCAATCCAGGCTGAATACACGGGATTTATCCCAAGTTATGTGGAAAAAAAAAAAGTGCCTTGAGAACCACTGCATTTGAGAACTTGATAATAATATCCATGGGTAATTATAATAAATGGCTTGTCTAAAACACCCATAGAATAGGAACTGAAACAAACCATAGCAATCTGTCCTTCTTGCACCCACCACACACCCTCGGCAGCTCTGCTCTTTTACCCATGACCGTTGAGGATGTTTTCTGGCTCCGTGACAGCATCGTGACTCAGGTCATGAGAAGTGTCAAAGATGCATTTCCTTGAGATGGGAAAAAGCAACTGATTTTAACAGCCCACAAGGACTAAGCAAAAAAGAATAAGCTCAATCAGCATATTTAAGGGTAAAGATAAACCTTTTAAAAGATAGAAGTATATTTTATTTCTAATCTTAATGCTTACGTTTCTTTCCATAAAGTGTTTACATTTTTAAGGCTACCAAAGATGCACAGTTGATTAAATGCCTTACTTAACAATAATAAACTGGAAAAAAAAGGGGGCAGCAAGGGCAATACCCATTTACTGCATAATCCATCACCAATCATATAGACAGGGAGTCTGATTCAGGCTGCAGACATGAAGGAGCAGCCCTGGATTCCCAGAATACCCATGCCAGGGGAAGCAGAAGGTGTTTGGGCTTGAACTCAGCATGTCCATCAGATAAAAGGATTGTTCCCACCAGCTCTTGTCCCATTCCTTCCCCTCGATGGTTCCTAACACGGAGCTTCACATGCTTTCACCTTCCTTCATGCCAAACCTCCCTTGTCATGCAACACCCTCCATACTTAAACCTCCTCCTTTGGCTGATACTGTCTCTTGAAAAACTCTAGATTCTACTTTCTCACCTTCTGATCCAACATATTACAGGCTTGTATCAGGCGAGCAAAGCTACTTTTTGTCATTTCACTGATGGCAGCTCCCTTGAACCACTTACATTCCTTGACCCACCAACAAATGCCTGGACTGCAATGTCTCCCCCTGTGCTAGTCCACTCTTCTCCTGACCTAATTCCAGCCTTTCCCCTTTGTGCTTTGGCCGTGAACCATGCAGAGAATCTTTCCTGCATCACTCCTTCCCATACCAACTCTTTTCAGCTGGACTGTTACTCCAAAGCTCAATCCTAGCGATGGCTTTTATGCTGATCACACTCATTTCAGCTGTGCACAAGTGCACCCAGCCTTCTGCACTGCCCCACTGAGAAGACATAAAGTCAAGCATGTTCCTTCTCATGGATCATTAATATCATTATTTATCAATTTCCAATTGGCAACAGCAAAACCCTATCAAAGTGCTGCATCAGCTGCAGGATGTCATTACTACTTGCAGTGTACAAAAAGGAAATGCACCAGCCTGTCTTTTATGTACCTGGTTAGCTGGGGAGATTTGTGGATGGAAAAACATGGGTTTACTGTAAACTAAGAGGGAGTAATCGAAGGAACAATTGAAATAACCATAAAATCCCAAAATGTCATTCATTAAGTCATTTTCAGATAAACACTTACAATTCTGGTTACCACTCCTTGCACTCCCTCAGTACCTGACTCTGACACATCAGCACTTGACCCTTTCAAAATTCCCTTCCATTTGATGTTACCAAGACCGAAATCATCCATCTTGACAGGAAAACTTCAGTGGGACGTTCACATCTGTGGTAATCCCACTCCTCTCTGCCTTCCCCCTTCCCTTCACCTCGTGATCCATCTCTGCCATCACGGTCTCCTGTGCACTGCTGATTACTTCCCCTCTGCCTGTCTACCCACAGCCTTTCCGAAACAGTTTGCTCTGACCACTGCTACAGCATTTGCTGTGCTAAATCACTCGGTCATAGATTTTTACACCCCCTGTCTCCAGAGCTGCAATTCCCTTCTGATGTCCATCTCCTTCAATTTTCAATCTATCCAGAGTATTCAAAACTTCTCTTTCAAATATCAAAGCAAACATGCCCCAGTCTTCGATCTATGCTGTTTACAAAAACCTGCTTCTGAAACACTTGATGTACAGACACAAACTTCCCTTGTGACAGAATTTATCAGTCTACTTCCCTACTTACCTGAAGGGAATGGATCTTTTCCTTCCACTTCAGAAACTATCCAAAATACACCACCCACTTCTTCCACTCCACTAATTCTCGACCCATTACAAAAAAAAAAAAAACCAAGGAG
>VZRX01003824.1:222795-234929 GCA_013398075.1 Notiomystis cincta
CAAAAAAAAAAAAAACCAAGGAGGGGGGGGGAAAAGGCAATTAAAGCAAACACAGGTCCTTTAGACCCAGTAAGCTGGGCCAGTTCCCAAACTGGTGATTCCAGCTCTTCCCAACTCCTCTCCCAGCCCTACACGTGGGACCTGGACTTGCTCTGGGCACTTCCATCACCACCACCAGGACTGCTCCAGAACGAAAGAATCATCACAGAATCATAGAATGGTCCCTAAAAGTCATTAACAGAAAATTCCCACCAGGTAAATTAATTTTGTTTTTTTCCCAACTGCCTTAAAACCGTGAAGAAAAACTTCGGGTGAGAGTGTGAAGAGAATCACTCGATGCTTCAGGCGGCACAGCGAACGTGGAGGGGTTATACTTGCGAATAAATAAATATTTACGACGCTGATACGAGCAGCTCAGTGCCTGTATCGGTGAAAAAGAGAGGGTTTTACGCTCGCCGCCACCGTTTGTGCGCGTTCCGGCGGTTCCACGCCAGGTCCCCCCTCAGGGCCGGCCCCGCCTGAAGCGCCATGGCCGGGGGGAGGGCGCCCCCTGCAGGCCGCGGCGGGCGGAGGCGGGAGCGCTGAGGGAGCCGGGCAGGGCAGGCGCG
Source organism: Notiomystis cincta (assembly GCA_013398075.1). Lineage (NCBI taxonomy): Eukaryota > Metazoa > Chordata > Aves > Passeriformes > Notiomystidae > Notiomystis > Notiomystis cincta. The sequence continues at coordinate 223,404 of VZRX01003824.1, forward strand.
TCCCGGGCGAAATCTGCGCGAAGGAACGGCGCTGCGAAAGGAATTGTCTCGAATTATTTGAAATGACGCTTAAATTAAAAAAGAGCCGAGTGTGACACGACAGTGACACAAAAAGGAATGTTAAAAGCACGTTAAAAGAACGCGGGCCGATGCTGCAAGCTTGCTCTGCTGTTTCCACGCAAATTGTTTCTAGCGTGAGACGCTACAAAGAGAAAAATTAAACTTAATAGAGTTTTCCAAGAACCGTTTTCAGCTCGTGTTCACAGCGTTTCGTGAAGGAACTGCCCTCCAGTGCTTTAAGTTATTATACAGTTAATTTTCTTTGAAACTATTTTTGTCTGCCTCTCTCTAAATAGGTGGTTTCTTAAGTGAGTGTTACTTAAAGGAAACCAATCTGTTTTTCAGGAAGGGCTGATGATGTCAGTCCTTTCAACTCTGCTTTCCCATAAGAATTCTTCTAGTAAAAGGAGTTTCACTCTGGGAAATAGTGAAAAGTAACGTGAAAATATGTAAAGCATCTCAGCCTGCATGTTTATCAAACTTCCAGTTTTATGCCTGGATTTTAATCATGTTGTGATTGTGACAAATGAAGGAAAAGCAAGAGAAAACCTTTTGATTTTTAAACTTAGAAAAGATCTTGCAATGAAAAACGTGCCAAACTAAAATATTTATAAAGAGATAAATACAAGCCTGAATGCACTGTATCAAGAACAACATGGTTTTTTCATAATTCTAAATTTATATACTCCATCTCACCATCAGTATTAAATCTGAAACAGAACCACGGCATACTATGAACAGTTTTTTGGCAAATAAATAAATACTTCAATCTCCTATGAAATGCAAGGCAAATTCAAAGAGTATCATATTATTATGGAATATTTTTAGTAGGTGTGGATGTGTAGCTGTAGATCCAATGTTAACTTACTGCATTATTATTTGTTCTGGTACTGGAAATTCCTGCAGCCAACAACAGAGAAAACCGAGCGAGCAGAGCTACAGAGACTTCATTTCATTTACTGGTGGTGCAAGAATTAATGATAACAACATTCTGTAAATTTTAATTTGCAGGATTAAAATAATTTGAGTTATATGTAGCTTTCAACTTTCCAAGTAAAGCATTGCGTTTTTACAGCTAAATGCTCCTTGCTGTTCACAGGTCCTGAAGAGAATAGGGAGAAGTTTGCATCACCACGGACACAATTCTGCTTTAACTACTCATCCCTTAATCCTCACAGTGTACCTGTGAGACCCAAGGACCACAACCCAAATTTTTCACAAGTGAAATGGTCACTTAAGGCCAGATTTTACCCTAATGTTCACCCCAACAACCAACGATGTTGTAATAGTCTTATAATAGTAAAAGCCCATAAAAGGATCCCAACATAACTCAGATATTCCTGACAACACACTCTGGCAATTCAAGGGAATGACAAAAATACAACCAAGCTGGATTAACAGACAGAACAGCCCAAACAAAAATCTCTGTCGGCTATAAAAGGTGCAAAGGAAATTTCTCTTTATCATCCTCTATTTAACAGTTTACTTCATTCTGCTGCAAAGAACAAAGCCAAACGATGATTCATTTGGAAATGAAATCATCCCTACCCCCAGTAAAGGCTGACATTGTGTGGGTAAACAGTCCTGGGGTGCTGCAACACAATGTAAATAGATTGCCTTGCTACTATATACACAGCAAACAGTTTCATTTTGAAAGTAGGAGGCAAAAAACAAGTGAGAAAAATATGACAGAGCCCGAACTCTGAAAATGTTTACAAGAACAAAAGCTAATCACAAGTTCCCATCAATAACTTACGATTGCTAATCAATAGGGAAGATAAACCAGTGCAGCCTTTTGGCCTCAGGTTATAACAAGGATATTGTAATGCAGAAGGAATATCAGCAGAAAGATTAAAACCAGTACTTTTTAATGTAGGGTTTACTGAAAATTAGAAAATATGTAAGAGGAAAATCGTGATGACATGACTTCACACAGAAAAATCCTCCAGTTTGCCACAATCTCCTCTGAATCAGTCACTTAATCAACACCTTGTCCCAGAGCAATGGTGCTCTCCAGGACATGGTCTTTGGCTTTATTTCCATTATAATCAGCTGCACTTAGAGGGGTGATTAAGGAACATAACAGTTATTCTTCCTGAAGAAAGCTACAAAATTAAAGTCATTCCACACACGGGGAACACAGAGATTATTACTGTTGTCACACAGCAGAGAGCTGACAGACAAAATCAGCTGAATAAAATTCACCAAGGGTCGCAGAGCGAGTTACAAGTAAAGCAAAGAATTAAACCCAGAACTGCTCTTTTCTGTTTCGAGTACTCGTTTACACTTCTGTCACCAGACTGCCGTGACTCCTCCAAACAACAATAATTTAACATTATAATATGGTAAGGAGCTGTTACAAACTGAGTAAACACATCTTAGCTCACAAATTAAAATAATCATCGGTCTCTGGCTAATCCTGCTGCCACACACAACACACAGGCACACAATCCCTCTGCTGAAAGTCGCTCTGAACTTCAGGGGTTTTTTACAAGTTGATGATAAATGGCTTTTTATAAAAAGCTTAGGATAGGGTTCAATATCCTGCCTGCCTTCAGCCAGGGGAACTGAAAGATTACTGAAATGAAAAAGCAGCAATAAAATTACTGAAAATATTACAGTATTTTACAAAATGGACTCTTTCAAACACAACTATTTTATTCTTTTTTTCCTCATTTTTTTAAGACATCTCTCCTAACTCCTGTTACACAATCACCACAAATTTCTCATGGAAAATGCTCATGAAGTTTTGCAAATTACCAACACACAGTCATAGCACGTGGCCAACTTCTGCACTAAGGAAGCAATGAGCACAATCTGTGTGAAGTCCTCCAGGAATCAAAGTCACCTTCCCGCCTTAATTCTCAGCACCCACGTGCAGACTTCCACTGGAGCTGATTGTTTAAACAGAGCTAATTTGCAAGCAGTGATGACTGCACAGAAATCTTAAAAAAAATCTGATTTATTTTCTTTCAAGATAGACATTTGCAAACTGAAGCCTCAGAACTCTTGAGACACTCCCCTAAAAGCTGCTCCCTCTCTCTCAGTGACATGTCCAGGCATGGCTGTCTCCTACCTCCACCACTGAGCATCCTGAAACTGCTCATTCTTCTTTAAAAAAAATGACAAATCTATTCAAAAACTTCAAATGTACCTCAGAGTACTGTAAAGGCAACAACTTACTGCAATTTCCCTTGACAGAAAATAGAACTGGCTGGGTGATAGCCACACAGATTGACAGTTCCTTCCTCTCCTCTCCATGATGTCCACAGTTAAAAGGGGTTGGATGTGCCATAGCAAACCTTTGGAGCACTCCCCAGCCTGTTTCAGGCTGAGCTGCTGTACAGAGATGAGAGGAAGTAAAATGGCAGATACACAACTGTCTCCAAGGAGGAAGAAAGTTCAGAGCATGTTTTGGGTGCCTTCCAGTGGCTCCAGGCAGAAGAGGATGGCTCCAGAACAGCCACGCACAAACCTTTGTTCAGAGAAGTCCAAAGAAAGGCAAAAATACAGAGGCTGCTTCTGAGACAAGTCTGGTTCCCTTAATAATCACCAAGTCATAAAGCAGTTCCTTTGATTCAGAAATGCCACAAAGGTTCTCTCTATAGCAGAAAACCCAGCACATAGTTGGGCTTTCACGAGAGCTCCTAATCCTGCTGATAATTAGGGAAGAGGGACTGTTCCTGGCCATTTTTAATACTCTCAGACTGGAAAAGGGTGGCTACCCCAAACAAACTGCTATTCAAACTTCCACTTCCATGGAACTTGTGACTTACTCTCAACAGAGGAGGCACAAGGATGCAGCAAATCCTGAATGCAAACAGAACAGCTTCTAGCACAGACCTCATGAAAGAGGAGGCCTGAAGGAAAGGACAAAACTGGAAAAGCTGTGACACTGATAATTTTTGAACATTTTTGAGGCTCCCCTTCACATCCTTCAAGTTTCTCCAAGGCACATCCACCACAGGAGCAGGATGGACAGATCAGCTCTTACACATCTTTTACCTTTGCACCTCTGTCACATTGTTCCCACACACACAAAAAAGTGGACACAAATCTGTGCCATCAGATTCCCACTGCCTTGTTCCCACATTTCTCCTTGAGCAAGATTTATTGTAGATATCCAGATGTGCTTTGTGCTCATCAAGGCGAATTAGTGATGAGAATTTTAGGCAATAAAATTCTTTGAATACAGACCAATGTACTGACTTTGGGGCTACATGGAAACAAAACTTGAACTTAAAGACCCCCAAACTTTCAGTTTTGAGTACAAACTGAGTAGAAATTATTAACATACCTGTGACAGCACTGTTTACTTAAGCAAGCTGCAAAACTAGATCTGTCTCTCCAAAGTGTTTCCCCCTTGGCTCGTTCCTGCACTATCTGCATACATCACATATTTTTGCACATCATCTGCAGCACCTCATTTTATGAAATTCATATTTTAATGATGGAAAGAAAGGAAGGAAGTGGATTTACCATGGAGAGGTGAGCCAGAGGGGCTGCTTGACAGGCCGGGCACGGGGCTACAGCGTCCTCCCTGCTTGGACGTCAGCTCCTGCTCGATCTCCTCCAGCCCCGCGCTCTTCTGGAAGCGGCTCATGCGATTGACCACGCGAGGGGACATGTGAGTCCTGACACAGGGCTGCCCTCCGTAGGGGTTGATGGGGAAAACGTGGGAAGTGCCTCGCAGGGTGCTGACCACCACCCAGCGGCAGTCGTGGCTGAAGGAGATATCCTGGACCTGGAAAACAGGGGTGACATGGGAATGAAGCCGCCAGCGAGCTCGCCTCCGACACAGGGGGCATGTCTGAAACACAACCTGAACTGGAAATGGGAGAAAAACCCCTCAAGTTTAGGCAATAACTTCAACTTTGGTGTATTTATCAATGAACTTAGTATTCAGTGTATATTATAAGCTGCACTGTAATTCACAGTTCCAAATTTTGTATACTTTTCAAAATATTCTGAGATTATGAAAACAAACCATGCTGCAAAGTGCTGCAGAAAGCCACAAGATCTTGGTGTAGTTTTCAAATAGAATTTAGTTCTAAAAAGAGCTGGGAAATTGTTTCAATTACATGTTTTGTATTTGCTTGTTTAATCTTTAGAGATTGCCCAAAAAGGGGGAAAGGGAGGGATGACAAGAAAAGAGAAAGGTCTCACCACTGGGCTTGATTTTGACAAATACTGGCACAAGTCTTATTTTATTTTAAAACGGTCAGTTTTGAAGCAAATATAAAAATACATTTAAACATTTTCCACTACGGTTACTCCTTGCATAGATCTCAGATACGAAGTCCAGAAGGATTTAATTCTCTTTTAAGTGTGCTTTACACAAAGCTTTGATGGAAAGCAAATTCTCGTTCCTGAAGGAATGCTTTAAAAGAGAGATTAAAGTTCGTTTCCAAGCCCGTCCTGGCAGACAACTCAAGAAAACAAGTAGTCGAAGTTAAAATGATTTATCATAGAGAAAAAAAGTCCTAAAACAATTCTTCCAAAAATGTTTTTAAAGGTAAAAGCTGACTAAAAGGAACCATGGACACAAGTGGGATTTACCACGGCAAACAAACATATAGACGAAGGATTAGTTTTCATTATAATTTTAAACAGCATAAATGAAATAAAATTCTTTAAGATTTCACTGAAGCCAGTTTTACAATACACTAGGTACTCAAATTGGAGTAAACACTGATAAAATCTTGACAAATATTCCAGAAATGCATTCCAGCTATTCCAGACAAAAGCAGCAAAGTATTCATCAAAGTGCAAGTTTCCAACGGAGCCCTAAAGCCTCAGAGATAAAAAAAGGGTTTAAGTCTTGTGACTTGTGACAAGGTATTTGGCTGACAGACTGTCAGGGCACAAAATGCTTCATCAACATTACAGGGATAAACTAAAACCCAGCGCTGCACACCTGCTCCTTTCCAGGCTGGTGACATCCCCAAACGAGCTGCCAACGATGCAGCTCAGCGAGCTCCCCAAAACCCGAGAGCTTTGGCACTTCCAGGACTCGGCTCTGGCTGACCTACAGTCAGCACTCAGAGCTCCGACTGCTTACAGAGTGTTTCACCTTTACAGGTTGCTCAGAAGGGATTAGAGACCCCACAGGGGTTAACAAGGGCTCAAAAAAACCCCCAAAGCCTCGGTAAACGATGGCACCAAGAGTATTTCAGTACTTGCTGTTGAAGTGGCAAATTCTCCTGGTCAAAACCAAACATATGAACTGTGTAGAAAATGCCACTTTCAGTTACAACAGAACTATGAGATGATAGAGAAAAAATTCTGTCTCCCTGTACCGTGTAACAGAACTGTTTTCAGTTTCCAGCTGGCACCCTGAGGGTTATGTTGTTTCAAAACCCACACACAACAGCCCTGGCAAATGACAACCCCAGCCAAGAAACCGGGAAACAATCACTACAGGATGTTTTTTTTTTCCTCAGTGTAAACATTACACAGAAAAAAAGTATTCCAGATCTACAGGAAGAAAGTGTGGAACTCTGTAATCACAAATGCTCTCTTTAAAACAGCGCTCACAAACACTCTCTGCAGTCAGTGGGCATCGTGGCCATGGTTGCCTAAAACATGGCTCAAACCACAAAGGCAGAAGGGTTTTAATGCTCAGTAATAACATGGAAAAAGTGTTGACAGAGGAGTGTGCAACGAAGATTTACAGGAACAGAGCCATGAAACCCAGCTTAGCAGTGGCAAAGAGCACTTTGGAAGCTGCTGTTACACGTGATTCACCTACTGCTCAGTGGTCTCTAACACGGCCTCTTTTGTCTTTCACAGATACATGAGGAGCAGGACAACCACAGGCACTTCAAGGAGGTGATTCAGAGAAAATTTCCAATTCCAAGGGCATGAATTAAATACACTCACATCGAACCAGCACAAAGCCATCCGTGCAACGTAAAGGAGCCCATAATTCTCCAGCAGAACTGGAAGAAAGCATGGACCAGGCTGAAAGGACAAGGCTCATTGTGTCAGTCTCAGAAACAACTTCCAAAAATCAGCTGTGTCCATGACTAAACCCCTATAAATTATGCCCTGGGCCGTGCTGTTCCCCACCACGTTCCTGTACATTACGCCGAGTTCTCGACTGCTCAGAGTATAAACAAACTGCACAGTGGCCCATTAGTGGTTTTCAAGTTTATGCTAAGCGTTGCAATTTATTGCTGTTCTTTAGGTTAATGTACTATTATTTCATGTATTTATAATATATTTCTGGATTTGTTGTTAATTATGATGTAATGTTTAGATACCAAAAATCAATCAAGACCCCATAGTGTTTACAGATATCTGTTAATAAAGTACAAAGTACACGAGATCTCTCACGACGCAAAGTTTATTCTATAGCTCAAGGTCAATGTCACATTTATTACACACGTCTGTATTTTATAATTTTATCTTCCTCTTCTGTCTGGAACAGTAAAGAGAGTTACAGACCTGAGATTTTGTTTAATTTGGGAACCCTCAAGATATTTTCAGATTCTTTTCAGTCCTAGACTCTCTCCATCTTTGTTGCAGGCTCCCTTCGGGTACTGGGAGGCCGCAAGTAGACCACTCCAAAGCCTCCTCTTTTCCAGGCTGAACAATCCCAATTCTCTCAGCCTTTCCTCATATGAGAGGGGCTTCAGCTCTCTAAACATTTTGGTGGCTTCCTTTGGACTTGCTCCAAAAGGTCAACGTCCTGCTTGTCCTCTCCTGTTTTCCTCCAATTACTCTTCTATACTTCTTTCTAACTTCCACTTTCCTATTTCCCTGTGTTTTGAACATTATGATGTAAAATCCTCCAGAAAACAGAATTAAAATGTAGCTACCCCTCATAGCCTGCCCTGAGCGACACAGTCTGGTAATTTAATATACAGAGTCCTCCAAGGACATGGCACATGGCAACAGCTCTACTGAGGATCAGCTTTCATCACTGTACAGATCAGAAACCATTTCTGGTATTACAGAATCACAGAATCACAGGATGGGTTGGGTTGGAAGGGGCCACAGAGGCTCATCTGGCCCAACCTCTCTACTCAAACAGGGTCAGCCCAGAGCACCTGGCACAGGACTGTGTCCAGGTAAATCATGTAACAGCTGGAAAATCAACCTCACAATGCTGAACCTTGTATTTCAATGATGACTAGAAATAAACCACATTTTGATCTTCCTAGAACTCTTATTTTTTCTTCCTACCACCCCTCTGTCAGTCGTGTGGAGTTACACCAGGTGCAATCTGTATATTCTTGTGCATTTCACTGCATTTAATTAAACTTGGAGAGTAGGACCAGCAGTGCTGCAACAGGAACGTGACCTGTTCATGATCACTGTGCTGTGTCACAGAGAAAAAACACCCTGATTTGAAGCACAGGACTCAAGTATTTAATTATGTTGTGCAGGGAGATGGCAGAAAGAAAAAACCAGTATCATTAAACAATGAGAAAGAGCAGCAGTCCCAAGGAGGTAAGGGTCAAAATAAATTAGAGAACTGGTCTGTATGTGAATTTTTTTGGCTGAGAAAATTAAGGAAATGATGTAGCAACAAACATAAATGAAAAAATAATAAAATCATGGTCTACACAATATGATTTATCAGACCCACACAGACCCAAATCTGTCTCTCCAAGTCCTCAACGCTGATTTCAGTTTTGTGTAAAAGCAAGGGCAGGATGTGGGCACAGTGAGAGATTCACGTGGGGCCTTTAACCAGAGCTGAGCTCTCTGGTAATGACGGAGCCTGCTCACGCCTGCTCAGGGCTCTGTCTCCCCAGGGCAGCCAAGCTACTGCTACTGCAGCAGCTCCTTCTTGTCAGCCCTCATCTGAGACTGATCAACTCTCCCAAATCAATCTTGATTATTTCAAGCCCATCCCCAGCTTCTTTCCTAGAAATAGGAAAGTCTTCCAGAGACTGTTTCAATAATACAACTATGAGCATGTCCAAGACAGGAAGGAATTTCTCGTGGCCATGGAGGTTCACATCCAATGTCTGGAAGCTGTTCCAGTGCTCCCTGGGCAGGGGATGTGACACAGCCCTGAGGAGTCTCTGTGCAATCAGGAACCACTGGTGTGTTCCCTGGGAAAGCGTCACAGGGCGCTGCTCCGCGGCAGCAGGGCTGGAATGTTTGTATCATCCCTCTGTTTACCTTCCCCGACTGAAGCCAGTCCTAGCTGCAGTTTGGGAGTGGGAATAACAAAAGTCTGACAGAGCAGAGGATTACAGAGGAGCTGGCCAGCAGCCCGCTGATGCTATCGTTACGCTTATTTGTCCTAGGCTGAGATAATGCTGTTTTCAGGGGTTTTGTTTTTGCTGTTTACAATTTCAGATCAAAGAGAAAGGATCATCAGGTGACGGGCTAACTTTCATCTGCAAGTAAATGAGCTTCCTCAGTTCAGAACATGCTATGCCTTCCTGAAAAACCTTCCAGAATGCTCTTGGGTAAAAACATGAGTGCAGCAAGCCTTGCCTCGCAATGCAAAGAGCTGGGGGACAAGAAAATGTATCCTGAACCAAATCATGCACCACATACACGTGCACATTTTCTCTCTTTAGAGCTCAGCTGTGCAAGCACAGACCCTCTGAGAGGTTCAGTTCTCTCTCTGACTCAGTTAAACACAACCAGTGCTTGCAGTGGACCTTCCTGGTGTTACTCAGTGCTGCTCTTTGTCCTCTTAAGGAAAAAAAATATAAAATCTAAAGCACAAGTGGCACTTAAAGGCTAAAAGATCTAAATCTGATATAACCAAAACAGGGACTTCTGTCTGTATTGGCAGAAAAGTGACTTTGAACGTTGTGACCCTGGGACTCAGCAAATTATCTGAGCACTTCACATTTTTCCATGGTCATTGTCTTCACAATTCCCTTCTGAGGCAGAGCTCCACCTTCCATTCCACCCCATCTTCATCAGTCACAAAAAGGAGATTTTGGGAAATGTGGGGTGAAACTCTGCCAGCCAAAATCTCACGTACAAAAGCAGAGCTGATTTCAGCATGGACATTAAAATCCCACATAGAACACAACCATAATGATGATGTTTAAACAATTTATAATGGGTACTAGCTAAACAAATTCTGACACTGATAATCACTCATGTCCATCAACACAAATTAGAACTTTTTATAGCTCCAGTACAGAAGGTGACCTTTAAGACCATTGGCCTTGATTCACAGTTAGTTTTAAACTAGGAAAAAAAAAGGAAAAAAGGAAAGAGGGCTGGTAGCAAATGTATAAATACTGTTCTAACCAGACAGGAGGTACAGAGGCTCCCAGTGTGGGCTGCACTGAGAGTTTTAAATTGAACAGTCTCCAAAATTCCTGTCTAATGCTCCTTGTATGTGAAATTCACACAACAAAAGAGCAGCACCAGCAAACTCTCACTGAACAGCTACAACTGCTGTTATTCCAAAAGAAAAAATTAAAATGATCCCTCATATTATATAAGTATTTCAAACTATGTGTGTTGAGAATCACAGATACCAATGCAGTATTGTTGAATTATCCAGGGAGTTGTGAAATCCACCAACACACCTCAGATTGGTTAGCATTTTCTCCATTTTATGCCATTCTAAAAGCTATACTGTTAACATCCCAAATGAAAACTGTGTGGCAAACTAGGAAAAAATTTTACTATGTTGATTCTGAGAATTTTAATGCTATGCTTTCACAGAGATGCTAATACTATATCCCAAAAAAATATTTATCAATAAGGGTTTCTTCTCTAAAACATGTCCTGTTTGGTTTCCAATGTGTGCCTTGAAAACAAATTTATCAGCTGTAAAAACCAGAAGAACGTCTGTGTTCCTCATGACTGAAGTCCTGTGCTTTGGGTTTCAAGATTGAGTCTTATAAAGGGAGAACAAAAATAACTCTAAAACATTAAACACATTATAGAACTCTGCCCATGGCACAGTATGTGTATACACAGATCTCACTGCTCTTTGTAATATTTATAAAAATTACTTGTTAGTACTACATATATTATCCCAAATTAACAGTTCCTTCCTAATTTCCTTTCACTTTCCAGATTGGTTATTCCTTCTTATAGCAAACCATTACCTGTAACAGCAATTCCACTTTTCCAGAATGGTAGGAGGAGAGCTTTAGAATATTAGAAATTCACCCAGATCAAAACTTTATCAACCACTGCAACGTTCAATAAAGCCTTCACATTCTACTTGTCATAAAGGCATGGCAAGAAACTTAGAGGAAACTGCTTAGCTCATAGGGAAAAAACCTGTCTGAAGAACTGTAATCAAGGTACCAGAACCAGCCGAGCTCCCGGTGCCAGGGTCATAATCACAGAGCCCCAGGCTGTCCCTGTCACAGTGCTTTACATCTGCCAGGCTGTCACAAGTCTGTGTGTAATTGCATCAGCAAGTGCAATACTCCTTTCTTACCCTGTGGTGACATTTTTGCTCCTATATTTAAAGCAGGTTCTTCAGCAGTTCCTCAGTGCTTCAGAGGTGAGGCTCTG
>VZRX01003828.1:7531-93929 GCA_013398075.1 Notiomystis cincta
AAGCGCGGGCGGCGGTCCCGGGATCCCCGCGCTGCCCGGCCCCGCCGCCCCTCCGCGGCTGCCGGGGGCACCTGCCCGGACCCCGCTGCCTCCAGCTCCGAGTCGCTTCCTCCGCCGTCCCCGGCAGTGTCTCGTCCCTGCCCGGCCGGATCCCGCCAGCCTCTCCCAGCTCCTGCTCTCCAGGATCTGCCCCTACACCTTCGCCCTCTCGGAGGCTCTCTCCCGTCAGGGCTGTGCTTTCGTAGCCCTTCCAGCACAGCCTTCTTCCCCCGCGTGTCTCCCCCGTGTCCCACGGCTCCTTCCAGGTGTACGAGGGTTCGGTGTCTTTGTCTCGGCCGGGTATAGCCAGACCTTGAAGGAATGTTTCGTAGCCATAAAGCGTGACTACAGCCAGAGGTTTATCCCGAACTGTGTTCCTTCTTGGAAACACAGCAGAACGGCAACGCTGGTGCCACGGCTCTATTTTGGAAACACGGACAAGTTCTTGCTGTTAACTCTTCCGCTCCCACGCAGGTTGTCTTTGACCTTGTGTGCCACTACTATCGAGATAAAAGCAGGCAAAGGTGTCAGAGGATGGGTTTCTCTAATTTGCAGTGGTATTCGACAATTCAGTTTGTTTTAATAATTTGTTGATTATTTTGTAATTAATTTGTGATGTTAAATTGGCAGAAGACCTGATCTGTGAGTGATGCAGAGAAAGGGGCAGGTATAGCATTTGCATATCTGTGTTGTGGCAGCCTTTACCCTTGCTGTTTCAGGAAATATCCCCAGCAAAACTTACCTCTGTAGCTTAATTAGAATTGAAGAAGTCAAAACCCAGGGTGTTTTAGACTGTCTTTTCCCAATATATTGCTACTTATTTTCGTGAATTTCTCATTATTTTGCTTGGTCCTTGCTATCCTGCAAGTCAGCCTTTTCAAAGAGAAGTGGAGAGAAATCCGGACTGATATTTAAAAGAAGGTATTCTGTGCTGAGAGAGTGACAGTAGATCCAGCAATTGTGTGTATTTACCTGAGAAAAGGCACAGACATATAAGAAGGAAACATGAATCACAGGCCGTCTTTGGTTCGTTCTGAGGATTTTAATGCTTCAAAACGTATTGTTTGAAAAAACAATGAATTCTTTTGTTTTCTCGAAGTGAGAGTCCTGAGCAGTTCTAATTTAATTACAGTTACCTTGCTGTTCACTACAGCTGTTTAAATCTGAACTGCGTCCAGTGTGCATTTTTAGTTGTGATTTAGCTGACATTTAATCACTCCACTGAACGCTTTCACCTCTAAGTGATCTTTGGAATAATATGTAGCGTTCAGACCCAAAGTGAGTTCCTTGTCTTTAAAACAAGAACTTATACAGTAGATGTGAAAGATAATGTTGGAGTGGAAAATAACTGAGACTTCTGAGTGCTAACTTTGAAAGCTTCTTACAGATTAAAGTTATTTTGGGGATTTAAGAGAGATTGAGAGATTATTTATATGAATTTATTAGTTAAGCAGCATCACCTCTTTTTCTTCTCTCAATTTTCTCTCTCTTCTTAAAGTTCTGTTTCCTCTGTCATGAAACAGACCTGAAACATGAGTTATCTTATTTCTTGTTTTCTAAATTTCAAAATGATATGGGAAAACAACAGAATAAGTAAGGTAACAGGAAGAAAGGCAGTAAAGTAGTGTGGTGTTTGTCTTGAGAAGTTTAAATTAATAATATTTTTAAGAGAGCTTGTCATGGACTGCTTGAAAAATATTTCATGAGAGTTTTACAAAGTCATTGTCTCCTATTTTACAAGTGCAAGAGATAAGACGCTTATCAGCAGCATTATCAGTTTCTGTCAATGATAGCATCTAAATAAACATCTTTTGTGAGTTAAAGGTGTTTAAACAAAGTGGTAAAAGTATTCTGCCATAGTGAAGTACTTTTCAAGCAGTAAACCCAATTTGATTTCTTCTTAAAAGCAAGGAAAAGAGTCTACAGGGTGAGAGTAGAAGAAAAACCCCTTGCACATGGTAATGGTGAAGCTTTTCTGCTTGGGTGTCCGGTTAAGTTCATGTAATGTTCTAGTTTTTGTCATTCTGATGTACTTACATATAATTGCAAGAACTTCTTTGTGCCCTCACAGCTGAGGAAAGTGAAGGTGTGTGCATAACCCAGAGGATTGCTGGCCACAGTTCTTAACTGTAACTGAACTTTGCCCAGCTGCAGAAGCATTTTGAAGTGAGTGCTTGCCTCAGAAGAGGAAGTAGACAAGCCATGATTATAGTCCAGCTTGGGAGTATTCTAGATATTTACTTTTACTGTCTCATAATTTCAGTATTTTTAAAGACTTTAGATAGTCCTTCTTGGACTTGGTTGGACTGTTAGCTGAGCTAATTGTGTGTGCTCATTTTGGTGAGAGAAAGGTTCTTCATCCTACTCTGAAGAATAAAGCAATAGAGAATTGGTCATTTTATCTAAGTGACTGACACTCAGGTTTTACTGTAGTGCAGAGTTGCTGGAGCTGAAGGATTGATATTTTTCTTCATAAGAATTGCAAATTACATATAATAGAAATGAAAGTGTTGCAACAAACTGGGAAAGAGTGTTTTGAAGAAACCAAGGCCCTGTTTCGTATGACCAGCTCTCAAGTTATGCCTGGAATTTCTACTTTTACTATCCCAAAGCACAACAGGTTTTTTTCTCCCCTCTGAGGAATCAGATCTTGTTGCGCTGGTTATTCAAATAGTTTTTCAAACTTGGCAGTGTGTTGCTGGGGTTTCTTTGTTTTGTTTTTGTTTAAAAAAAAAAAAAAATTACAGTCCTCACATTTAGGAACTGATAATTCCTGCCTCCCACCTGCCCGAGCTATTCTCAACTCTGCTGCTGGGAGAGGCCTATTGTTTGAGTCAGGCACAGAATTCCTGTCATGTTTGCATTTACATCATTGATTCTGAAGCTGGAGCTCAGACTCAAATGCTGTTGTTGCTCAGCAAGAACAGGCCTGTTCTCTTCAGGGGGATTGTTCAAATTTGATTGTGTGGAACTTTGTTTCTAATCAGGAAGTGAAAGTTAGGTGACTTGCCTTTACCTGAAATGTGCAGATCTCAGGTTCTGGATTTGTTAGCCCATGATACGGAAGCTGGAGCTTTCAAGAGGAGTGTGTTACTATTGGCTTCTATAAATTCTTCATGTTCTCAGTTTTCTATTCTTTATAGGTCTATTTTTCTTTCAAGGGTAACCTTTACACATATTTTTTCTCTCTGAGTATTAGCTTGGTGTGTAGTAATCTTTTTGAAGTTTATTACTAAGGAAAAGAAAGATCGCATAAAAGATTAAGCCAATCTGGAAACAGAAAAAGACATGGTAAGACAGGTTTGTAATCTGCTTCTCATTTATTCATTAATTTATCAAATGGCTATTTACAGTGAAATATCCATCAGGAATATAAAATTTGTGACTGGAAGCATGTTCATTTACTGAAAGATAAAATGGTCTCTTTGATCCCTTCAGTTTCACGTGATTGGGGTGGAACTTTTCGCTGGGCAAGTCATTCATAACTTACTACCCTTTTCAGCTTTGCCTCATTCAGTGGAAAAAGTGAAGGAAAGCTCAGTCCTGAGCAAGCTGAAGAGATGGACTGATAGGCAGAAGAGTGGGTTGTGTTAATTTTTAACATGGTTTTGGTCAGTATCCATCCTTAGTGCCTCCCCAGTCCACAGTGTTAGCTGACTTTTAATTATGTAATAATAATCACTACTCTTGCTGAACGGTTGAAGTGTTCAGATACCTAGATTTTTATTTTATTCACTGCTGGCTTCATAGACACTTGAACACTTGACTTGTTGCTCTGAATACTCCTTTTCTGCTTTTTAGACACCCTGAGGTTTTTGCTCTGTCAGTGCTGCTCTTCTCCTCTATTTGCAAAGCAGCTAGATGGAGTGAGTTTGTTCTGTGTAAGGATTCCTCATCTTTAAAGGTTTTTTTTTTTACTTTGGCTTGTCAGAGCCTGAATTAACTGATCTGTGGATCACTCTAATGAATTTCTCTTAATAAGGCTTGTCTTTACAAGTGTATGTGCCTTGTATATGTACAGGTGTGTTTCCTACTGCTGTAAGTATATAATTTCAGAGACTAGATAACAAATGTAGTGATCAATATATAAAAATGTGCATAAAATGGTAATGTATTTGGCCTAATCTTTAACCAGGCTTGCTAACTTCTGTTAGCAAGTGGTGAGCTGCATATTTTCACCAGATTTTACCTCAACACCCTTTCCTGTCTATTCAGCTTAAGACTTCTTGGGCGATCCTGCATGCGAAGGGCACTTTATAAAGGAAATAAGAGAAAAGAAAATTCGTGAGCTTAGAAGATAAAAAGTGAGACTTGTGACACTGACTTGCTTTTATATCGGGATCATAGCATGGTTTGGGTTGGAAGGAACATTAAAGACACCAGTTCAAAGATCACAAAGCTACTTTGGTTCTTAAATGTCTGTGATTGACCCAGTGCATGTGTTGTCTTCAGTGATGAAGTCTTCAGGGCAGTTTCTTATTCCAGCTGTTTGAAGGGGAATAATGTGTATAATGGTAACAGGAAGGCACTTTGATCACCTCATTGTGCATGAAGTTTCCATGGCTGCCCAAACTAAACAGCTGTCACCTGTGTTTCCAGGTGGATACTCACCATGCATAGCATTTCTAATTCCATTTAAGTGTTCATCACCTAAAGATACAGACGAAAACTTATTATCCATAGGCAGTAATCCTGCAGGTAATTGGCATGTTCCACTTTGTGCATATTAAATTGAGTTTACCAGTAAGATTTTTGAATCTTTTATTTTTTTTGCCTTATACCAATGAGGCATTTTGTGAATATTAAAAAGACCAATTTCCAGAGCAGTACTGCATTTATTAAACATTTGCCTGAACCAAGTGGAGTTCAGGTCAATGAATAAGCTATCATGAGGCAGCGATGTTCTCATTGTTCTTCTGAGCACCCATTGAATCAGGGTATTTAACTCTGGTTCTGAAATCTGGTTTGGGCAGGTGAATTTGCTCTGTGTGGAGACCTGTTGACATTGCTGGTGATTTATTTGACATTCTTCATGGTTTAAAGGTTTTAAACCAGCCCTGTGAGGTGTGGCATGGCATATCATGACTTTTTTCTCCTTTCCCTTCTTTTCACTTGTCATCAGCCTCTCAGAACTGCAAGACTTAAGGCACTAGTAAGAACTTGAGTTATTAAAGCAAAAAATAATATTTAAGCAACATCTTTCTTTCACATCTGTGATGTGAACAAAATAATACCGTCCTGAGGGGAACATCAGAGGTGAAAATATTTTCAGACTAATGCCTGTTCATTTTGAGGCTGGAAGCTACCCAGTGAACTTTGTGTTTGAGTGGAGAAGACGCCAACAAAATGAAATTCATAGTTAAGGGTGGCTGATGTGGGAGGTGAGAGAGGATGGGACTTACAGACAGTAATAATAGGGATGAGATCTATTCTGAGAAAGCCTGTGTCACAGCTGGGATTTCTTTGCTTTTTGGAATTTCACTTCCCGTTTTAAAAACAGTCAACTCTATACTTCATATTCTGCATTTCTGCCTTCATGACTTGTAATCACACACAGTAATGTTCTAATATATTGCAAACTAGATAAAGTGTCTGAACAGAATTTAAAATAAAACTGTCAGAACTCCTCACATAGTTTAGACTCAGGGTTTGTACCTGTAAGGATGTTTTGCTGATTAAGGTGGTCATTGCACAGCATTATAACACTATGGGCCTGTTCTTTTGCTCCAGTGTGTGGGTTCCTTTCTGGTTTGCCATAGGATGCATGGCCAGGGCAGCCATGAAGGGGTGGATATATGGTGTAATGTGTTCACAATGAATTCCTCTCCCTGCAGAGAATATTTTGCCACGACATGCAAAGTGCGCCTGTTTAAAAAAAAAAAAGATATATATATATATATACTGTCTCACAGTTATCAGGGCCCGAGGCTTTTTTTCCTGAAGATTTCCTGAGTTAAACAGGTCAGTGAATGTCAGTTTATGGCTGGAATTGACGCGAAGATAGCAAAGGACTGTAAGACAGGGGAGTGTCAGGGGGAAGGGAGGCCCACTCCTTGGGCAGTATCCATCGGCAGGAGGGGAACTCCCCATTTGCACTGCCCGATGCTGACAGCTGTGGGTGGTGCAGTAAACCTCTGGTTCACTTGCAAGTTTTGGTTTAGGAGCCAGTCCTAAGCTTCTTCACTGACCTGTGGGCTTCCAGTTGTATCCCAGCAGTAAGACAAGTCTCTTGAAATTGAAGGATGCAGTCAGTGTTTGTTGGTAGCAGATGATCTTGTTCTTCATTTTTTATTCAGTGTGCAATTGTCAGTTTTTCATACAGAAGATCTAGGATGTAAAGACTGAAACTTTAATTTAAGGATTTTACTTACTACTTTAGTTAGAAGAATTAAGATTTCTTAAGAATTAGGATCTCTGATATCTGCTTTATCTTTTGATAAAGATAAAAGGAATTTTAGGGCAACCCCACAAAAACCAAGTTTAATGGAAGTGTTGAGAATATTGAAATAGTGATACAGTTCTAGGCCACCTTTCTCCTACAGTTTCTGATTTATTTTACAGAGAGACATGAGCTGGAATGTAGCAAGCAGTCCACTTTTGAGGGTTGGGATGATTGTGCTGTCCACCCATGGCTAGTACTTTCATATTGCCATCTGGTCACTTTTTAAAAATTCCTAGGAAGTAGGTAATGGACTCCTGTTGAAATTAGAAAACATGAAGATGACTCCTCTGGAACTCAAGGTTTCACTTGCAGCTGTTTGCAGTTTTGGAAAAGACTGACCCATAGCAGACTTTCATATAACTCAGGGGTGACTTAAATAATCTCAATACTTTCTTCCCCCCCAGAAATTGTAATTTCCATTACATCTTTTGGATTTACTTTAGTAATAAATAATTCAGCTCGGAAAAATGCAACCTTTATTTTCGGCTGACACTGTATTTTGCACACAGGAATATTACTTCATTTTGTTGTAAGAACTGGCTTTCCACTTCTAGTTTCTTTGATTCTACTGTTTAAGAATACTCAGAGAAGCAGCTTATTTTTCTTAGAGGTTAGTGTATGTGTAGTCATACCTTGGTAAGGAGTTACCTGTCAGAATTCCAGTGCATTGTCTCCAGCAGGTCATGTTCCCACAGCTGAATCAATCAACAGGAACTGTGTTACCCCATCTACTTTGCTAAAGCAGGTACAAGCAGCAAGTGACAAAGAGCTTTCTTTTCCAAGAGGTTTCAAGTCATCAGCACATTTCAGATGTGTGGTTGTCGCTGGTAGTAGGGAATGATTCATCATTTCTTTGATGAGCCTTGCCAGGCTGAATTGCAGAGCTGTGCAGTCTGTTTCGATTTCGTTTATTGCTCAGGTACCTACGGTGATGATCTGTTTAGCAAGTTTTTGTAAACAGTATCTTGTAAAAGCTCCACGGGCCTTTTTATCTGTGTTCTTGGGAGTGAAGGAGTGGACCTGTGGCTGGGGCTCTCTTCATTGCTATATCCCCAGGGATATAGTAGTTTTGTATTCATTGAACCCTCTCTGGTGCTGTTGGACACTTAAAACAAGGTGCATTGTGTGCTGGACAGTCCTGCACTGAACTGAAACTTATTTAGGTTCATGTAGACACTAGCATTTTAGAAATTGTATCTGCTCCAACTGAGGCTTCCAGGTGAGATGATCAGGGTTTACATTTTGCTGGTAGGCAACAGTCTTTCCAAAAGCTGCTTTTAGAAACATTACAACTGTACAATTTTACAAACATACAAAAATATGTACAACAACTGTAACAGAAGCTGAAGTTGTCATTCTTAGTAATGACTACAGGTAATTGGGTAATTTAATGGTCAAGCTTCCTGGTTTTTTTCATTCCCCAGAGTTAAAAGCTTTTTGCAGGTTTGTTTAGGTGTGCATATGAACCATTGATAATGAAATGTAGCTCTGAGAAAGGAATGAGGAAATAATGTGAAGCAAGCACTGAGCTGTAAATAAGAAGTAAAACTAATGGCCAGAGATTATGAAATCCTCTGTAGCTGCTGTCTTCTCTTAATAACTGAATGTGTAACTGCTTCTGAAGGGACTTGTTCCAAGGCTGCGAGGTGTGGTGAAACAGAAGGTGGTGGCCTCATATTTTGTTTTACTGTGCTATTTTACAGTAGGGAAAGTGTTTCTTATTGACACTTTGTGCTTAGGCCTGAGCAGCAGGCCTCAGTCAGAGCTGACTTACAAAATGAACCCTGGGCATTATGTGACTAACACCATCAGTATTATTTAGCTAAAAATAAATGATGCAGATGCTTATGCTAGCTCTTTATAACCTTGTGTAGTTATCTGCAAGAAATGTATCATTTTAAGAAACTTTCCCAACTGGTATGAATAGAGGCTTGTTTGTAGGGTATTTTAGGGGTAAACCCTCCTAAGCCGAGGCCTGGGCTCTGGCCAAGCCCTGGGCTCTGGCCAAGCCCTGGCCCTGGCAGCTTGTGAAGTGTGCCATCAAATCCAGGAGTTTCTGTGCTAAAAATATAATCAAGTCACTTTAACTTGCTGATTTGGGCCTATAAAAGCTGGACCCACTTTTGGGGTGAATTTGGAGACCTCAACTATGGGTAGAGGCACTGTGTGGGATTTCCCCAATTGCCAGGAAGGGTTCAGGTCCTCACTGTGTAGTGGGGCTCCCCAGTGACTGCAGACTCTGGATGATGGTAAAACATTCAGGCATGATCATGTATCTTCCTCAGTCCCTATCCTTTCTCTCATACAGCAATTAGGTGCATTACCTTGCTTATAATATTTGCTTTTTGCTCAAGCCAAGCATGTAGTTTTATTGAATATATTATTTAACTTTATGTTACCTTAATATTCATAGTCAAATAAGACCATTCTTTCCATTGGTGTGTGTCCTTTAAATCGCCCCCGTCAATTGGCAGAACACACTTCAAGAGTAATGCCTTTGAAGTACATTTAAAAATAGCTGTAATATGAAAACCATGGATTTTCTTCTGATGACAAGTCACAAAATAACCTGTCAAATTAGTTAAAAGTGGTTCTCTTAACATATCTAGTGATACCAGTCTTATATCTCTTCCCATAAGCATCAAATTAAGTTCTGCAGTTTCTGAAATTTTCTCATGAAGGTTGACTATTTCCACCTTTTTAAGTGGAAAATCACATAGAACAGTAATGTGAGCTGTGATGCTGTGTGGGTATGCCTCTAATAATGAGATAGGGAAGATAAATGTAGGCACTGGGAAATGAGGGAAAGTCAGTGGATATGTGAAAATCATCAGGCTAAAGAAGTAGAAGAGCACATTGATGCGAAAGGCAGCTATGTTATAGTGTGCAGCTGTATTATAGATACAAAATCCAGTTACCTGTATAGACATTGTGGGGATTTTGGCAGCATCATTTTTGTTTGGTTTTAGTATCTTAAGTGAAACTTCAATGCCAGTCTTTCCCACTGTGATTTGAATTAATTTATATGGGCACCTAGGAGAAGGTTTTAGAAATTGTTAGAGGATCAGCATCCTTTAAGTGACACTCCAGCCTAAATTTGTCACACATAGGATATTTTTTAGATAAAAGAGAGTAATTAATTTGATTGAAAGTTACCAGGACAGTGGCTTCAAAGAAGCATGGGAGAGATATGGAGCAACATACAAGTAACTGTCCAGATTTGCTTGGGTAAATAATAACCATGGAAGTTAAAATGAGGGAAATACATGAAAGCATCAACAAATTATGATATCTTTTTGAATAAACAGAGTATCAGCCATGACATTAATGACTTTCCCATCTCTGATGTTTTTATAATGATGGAATACCACAGGCTCCAAGGCAGTGATATGTGAATTTTTTATGAGGTTTCTTATTAGGGCAAAAGAAAATGAAAATAAACCAGTGTGCATATGAAGTGTCCAGTAGCATCTTTATATTGGGACCATTGAACCAGTTGACTTTTGCATGTTTTTCTGTTTCATGTTACCTGATTGTCATTAACTGGAGCTGGCTAATGCTTGGGTCTGTATAGTGCTGGGCATGTAGGAGATTTACTCAAGCTGTATTGCTTCGTTCTTTATAATATAGAGCAGCAATAAAGGAATTTTTTTAAAGGAAGTTTTTAAAAGTGAAAAGAAATACCTGGTGTAGACTTGTGCATTGAATTTTAGTGTGGGGCTTAGGAAAAGCTGTAGAAATGAAAGTAGGTGATGTTCAAGATGAACCTTACTGAACCTGAAGAAAGTGCAATGCTGATTTATGCAATCTGTACCTTTCTATTCAAACTAGTAAAACTTAAGCTGTATTAATAACTGGGCACTGAAAGGAAGCTTCACTTTGGAAAAAAAATAGCCCAGCTTGATAGATGTCTCTTTAGAGGAGGAATCTGCTACAGGACAGAGACCCAAAAAGAACAGGAAGAACAGGACAGGTACATCAGGAATTATTGAGGTTGTTTTAGGGAACTCAAAGAATCACAGAGTACTTGAGGTTAGAGGAGACTTCTGGATGTGGCCTGTTCCAAATTCATCTGCTTAGAGCAAGGCCAGTTAGAGTGGTCAGTAATGTGTTCAGTCAGGTTTGGAATGGCTCTGAGAATGGTGATTTAACCTCTCTTGACAATTTCTCTGCTGTTCAGCCACCCCACAGAAAAATAAATAACTCCATCCCCTGTTTTAAAGTTGATTTTCCTGTATTTTAATTTGTGCCCTCTGGCGTACTGTCCCATCCCTGAGTCCTGCTAGGGAGCATCTGCCCTCAGCCTTTTAACCCTTCACGTATTTATACACATTGATAAGATTCTCCTTTCCAGGCTTAACAATCCCAGCTTTCTCATCCTCTTCCCAATCACTTTATTTTCTCTATAGCCCTTTGCTGGTGTCACATCGGTACATCTATGTCACTTTTGATTTGGGGAGCCTAGGATTAGAATGAGAGAGGAGGATCACCTTCCTCATCCTGCTAGTGATGCTTTTTCCTAATCCAGGATGCTGGCAACCCTTTTTTTTGTTGTTATTGTGAGGAAGCATTGCTAGTTCATGTACAACAGCACCAGTGTCTTCTGCAGAGTTGTCATCTGTGTAGGCCCCCCAGCCTTTACTGGTGCATGGGTTTATTCTTCCTTGGGTACAGAACTTTGCACTTGCCCTTGTGGAATTTTTATTCCATCAGCGTGTTCCCTGAGGATGAGCTGGATGCTGTTGTCCAGGTCATAAATGGAGGAGTTAAACAGTACTGGTCAAGTCTGTACCCCTGGGCTGCAGTACTAGTCCTGGATTCCAGCTGGACACTGCACCTGGGATGCAGCACTAATGGCTGGATTCTAACTGGACACTGCACTTCTCATCTCAGCTCTGGGAACCTTGCCCTTCATCCAGGCTTGCAGTCTGCCCCCCAGTGCTGTCTGGCCCCTGCTTCATCCCCCTGTGTGAGGATGTTGTAGGACATGGTGTTGTCCCAGCTACCAAGTCAGCTTCTCAAAGAAAGCTCTCAGGTCAGTCAGACTTATTTCCCCATTATAAATCCATAATGACTAATACAAATCATTATGTTTGGAAATGACTCCTATGAGAATTTGCTCCCTGACCTCCCTGGGACTGAGATGACAGTGGTCCATCTGTAGTTTCTTGGATCATCCTTCTTACTGTTTCAAAGAAAGGAATGTCATTTGTTTTTTTCAGTGCCAGTAATGTGGAGAGTCACTCACAGGAACTGGACTTCTCACTTTAATGTGGCACAGAGTGGGCCTCACTGATTTCCTCGAATACATAGAATGAATAGGAAAAGAAACTTCTGGTTTTTGGCATCTCCCTAGATGCTTAATACTTCTGGAAATTCATCCTCCTTGTGGAAAAAAACCCATTTATGCTTAGATGGACAGTGGTACTCAGTTACTGCTCCTCCTTCCACGCGAAACAAGCAGTTCTATGGTCTGGCTCGTCACTTAGGCCTCAGGGAGACAATCTCTTATCCTGTTTGATGGCACAAATATGTTGTGGTTTATGACAGACTTTTTTTTTTACCTGCAGCATTCATCATTTGTGTTAAATAGACACTTACTCTAAATGTAATCTTAATCTATTTGACTAAAAGTACTCTGATTTTTACTTAGACACCAGAGCACAGCAGTTAAAATTTCCTAGTAGATTTATAGAAACAATTTTCTCGCCTTGATTTTGCACAGAAGAGGGGAAAAAGCACACCTGTCCCACTGATGGAGAGTGAGAAACTTTGGCATGTCCTTTTTACAGTTTTATAAAGGAAAATGTTCTGAAAAAGAATGTCCTCTGAAACTGTCAAGATGGAGTGAAAGGTGGCAAGGAAACAAAGTCACACATGAAAATACTCGTGTCCATATGCAGGGAATTAAAGAAGGAGAACAGAAGTAATGCAAAAAGGGTGAGCTTGAGTCAGTGGATGTGAGAGAGACCTGTGGAGGTTTTCCTCAGGAGCAGAATGTATAGCAGAGAAAACAGGAAAGGAACTAACCTTCATTAGTGATTTAATTGTTTTAATTTGGACAAGGAAGGCACTTTGGAAATTAATCCACTGAATATTCTCACAGACTGCTCTTGGTTTGACTTGTGAAATAAGCTTGGATCAAGGAAGCTGAGTTGCTTTTGGATGAAACTAAACTGGAAACTGTGGCCCTGCTGGTGTGGGACTGTGGGATCCCAGTAGAACTGTTCCAAACTAAAATTCCAGGAACATATCCCGTGTGGGTTTCAGGTCTGCAGAGCTTGCAGCCTGGCCCCACTCCTGTTGCACTGCACTGCTTGTGGGTGTGGGCACAGCAAATCCTTATGGGGAAGTTCAGAGACCATCCCGGGAAAAGGCTTTGCCATTTTGAAAGGTGCTGGAGGAAAAAAGAGACAGGTTGACTACAGTAATTCTGAAGGGTGTGGGCACAGAGTTTTTAGGAAGATTACAGGAGGTGAAAATGGGTCTGTAAGTAAATAGAAATCTGTTTTGGCAAATAATTCCCTTGGAGAAGCTTAGAAGCCATAGGACAACACAATCAGCTGGTACGAGCTGAAGGGCAATAGTCTTATTTTTAAATGCAGCTTTTATTATTATTTTAATTTTCTCTGAATGTGTACAATACGAACAAGTTTTGAAAACGAAGAAGCAGGGGAAGTCTTCAAGAAGAAAGAAACAAAAAACACCTAAACTGAGTATAAGGGAAGCATTTAAGTGGATTGTTTTGAATAAAAGGCACAGGCAAACACACATCCTAAGATGTTAAAGGAGTAGCTGAAAAAATGAGCAGGAGAATCCTTCCAAAGAAGTTAGCTTGGAAATTCTTCTCTGTCTTTCCTTTGAAAGCCATCTGAAATGAACGTACAAACATACACTAAAAAAATGATTGCTCTTCTAAGAATTAAATCATGTAACAAAATAAATCTTGTCATATACAATATTTGGTTTGTTTGGTTTTAACTGTTAGATTTTTCTTGTGGTTTTAGTGAAGATGTTTGTTTACTTCTGTCAGAACTTCATACCATAAATCAATCTTGACTGTGTGTGATCTCTTACCATATTGCCAATATCAAGAGGAATCAAATTTCTGTATCTTTTTGCAATTTCATATTAAATATGTTTTAGTTTCCTTGATAGGTTTCAGCAGCAGTGTGGCAAAGAGATGTGAAAGGCTGGCATGTTAAGGGTGGACGGCATTGTGCACGTTTATGCCCGAGTAAAATAGGATGTGTTTGTGTAAAGCCTCAGACAACTCATTTTGTTGTCATTGTATCTGGAAACATGAATATCTATTAAGATACCTTTATTATAACTTTTATTTTGCTCCTAATTGAGTGTAGTAAACATTTTTACAATTCAATGAACAGCTTGGTTTAACATTGATATTCCCTGTTTTGGAGGGTGTTGGACAGAATGACCCCCAGAGGCCCTTGGGTAGAAGTGTGTTCTTGTTTTAAGAATACCCTTGTATGATCTTTCAGTAGCCCATTTTATGTTATTTTCAGATCATTCTTAGATTGTGTTTTGCTTAAATGCGCTGCATAGGGAAGAACAGAAATTCATTGAAAGGGTCTAAGAGGTAAAGATACAAATGTAGCTTGGCACTTGTTTAGACTGTTTTCAGGAGTGTCCGAGAGTTAAACCAAGCACACTTTTCTTGTCCTCAGTGAAAATTTTCACAACATTAGGTACCCTGACTTCAAAGTCAGTGCCTATTCTGTGTATTTTGTCTCCTTGTCCTTAATTTTCTGGGTGCTTCATAACAGGCAAAATTTTGGGCTTTTTTATGGTGTCCTTTTATCTTTTCAAGTTTGTTCATGTGTTATGTGTTTCATGTTTTTAATCCATGAATGCCTTTGTTTTAAACACATAAGTGTTAATTTGTGTTTTTCCCAACTGCTTCTACTAACTTCTTGCATTGCAAGAAAACTGTTGAAACTGCAAAAAGATGGCCAAAAGGAAGGTGGTTTGAATTACCTCTTCCAGGCAGTCATCAGTTAATAGATTATAAGTAAGAAAATTGTGTAAAGAGGGGGAAATAATGTTTTTCCTCTGGATAATCACACTAAGATTATTTCATTGCCCTAATCAAAAATTAATTGAATAACATGAATAAGTAGCTTATAGTCTGTGGATTTATGTTACTGTCTCTTCTCACTACTATGTCATGCAGCTGAAGCAGTGATAAGCAGAGACCTCCTGATAAATTCTTTCCTTCCCCTTCCCGTAGCAACAGGCAGGAAAGGACTTTGGGTAAACTTCTTCAGAAGATTCCTTTGCATGCTGTCATGGTAAGGTCTAAAATAACCTGTTGCTAATATGACCATGAATATTTGATTGAGACACTCAAGATTGTGATTTTTACTTTGTAGGAGCCTCTCTACCTTTCAAGGTAGAGAGCTGAAGCTAAACATGACTGTAGGGCTAAATAAGCTTTTACAGGGCAGATGGAACAAGACATTATTGCTTTGGGTAACTTTCATTAACTAACTTGTGCTACTCTCTTCAGTGCTTCTTTGGGCTCAAAGTTGTCCTTTCTGATAAAATGTGAGTTGTGTGGGAAAACTGATCTCTGAATTACAAAACAGATCCATGTATTCCTACAGTCAGGGTGGGATGTTATCTGGGTGAGCCATGACCCAGGCTGTGTCCTGTAGGATATTGTGTTTATTAAGCAGCTGCAGTTTATAGAAAGCACTAAATGTTTTCAGATACCTGGTCAGGATAATATCAGAGCAGTTTAACTGTGACTGCTTGGAAGTGTCTGGCCACACTGTGTGCTTTTTCCCCGTAGAAAATTCTCTTCCGAGGTTACCACTGAAAAAATGCTGTTTATACTTTCTGAGTACTTTCTTTATAGAAACCTCAAAATGTAACAATTGTTTTTTAAAAGTGAAATATAAAATGTTTTATTGTCTGTTAGGGAAATACATGCTGTTAATTACATTGCTTCAGTCTGTCTTCTTCCTTTCTGAGGAAGGATATCCCTGAAGTTACAGTGCAGAATATTTCTTTATTTCCTCAAAAGTCCATACAGGGCATGATTCACAGTGCAAGGAAGTGGAAGAATTAAGAGGGGAAGCTGTAATTAATTTCTACAAGATATGAGAGTTCTGATTGCTAGAACTTGATGCCTTTTTTGTTAGAGATCTATAATAACAATGTAACAGTCCTAGTAACAGGAATATTTAAGGTCAGAGGAACTTTGGAGATGCTAAAAGGTTATTTCTCTATGGAAGAAGAATATTGCACCTTCTGAGAAGTTGGTTCACTATATAGTCAAATCATTCCCAATTCTAGGACTTTCACCTTTTAAAGTCATAAACTCTCTGCTTACAACTGTCACCTGGTAGATTTCAGATTGTGAGTTTAATTTGTGTTTTGAAAGCTGAACTTCGTTTAAACCATTCTGTAAGAAACGTGATGGTCGCAGCAGAGCAGTGGGGTGGGTTAACTGTGGCTCAGTGCCAGATGCTCACTGCCTCCTCAAGGAAATATGATTAGATGTGTTTGATAAGTAAAACTCTTGTGTGCTCACACCTTTAGGGGTGTCCATTGAGAAAAGGCAGCCAACAGTGAATTAAAACTCTCGATCTTCTGGAAAAGGCCTAGAAAGAGTTTTGCCCATCATGAACTAGATAAAAGAGCACAGGCTCCTATAAATGAGCTTTTATTTTATGTGTTGCTGGCCCATGATAACACCTGGGAACTCTCAGCTATAAAGGAACAGGCTTGAATATCTGGCTTCTTGAATGAAAAGCAATTTGTCTTGCTTTGCAGGTAGCAAGGTAACTCCTTACCTTCCACTCCACAGATTGTAACTTTGTTCTGGTCATGAACTCCCACTGGGAAATTTTCCTGTAACCTCATCACAGAACCATTAGAATGAAACATAGTTCTGAGTCAGTGGAGAATTGTGTTGAAACTATGTGATTACCAGAAATTTTTTGAAAGTAATTTTAAATGCCAAAATTAATTTCTAAAAGCAGTGGTTTGTAAAATGCAGGAATTAATCCAGCTAATGTCCAGTTAATACAGGTAAATCCAGTAATTTAAAAATCAGTTTGAATTTGTGGTAGTTACAACTATTCCGGTTTCAGTGCCTTCTCCTCTGTCATCTTAATAGTAGTTCAGTTCTCTGTACTGAGGGTTTCCAGGCATGCCAAGTTTCATAGATGTTTTCCAATGGCAGCATTTAAGAACCAGACATTTTAAGTATTGCTCTATTTCGAAGATTACAGCAGTGAACCAGTTTTAGCTTAGTTGTTTGCATATATGAATTGTTGTCCTCTTTGAAATGGATTGTACCATGAGAAGGAAATGGCTGAAATAAAAATAGACCATCTCTTTGTTTTCACAAATGGTTTTAATTATCCTCTGCAGCTCTCTGCAGTGGCTGCTCTTGCCAGGCTTTTGGAAATTAAGTGAAAGGCATATGATGTTTATGTACATTTTACTTTTTTTTCCCCTCTTTGAGCATTTCTTAAAAATTAATAAAAGTTAACATCCTCCTAGTTAGGAAGGAAATCCATTGGGAAGTTGTCTGAGTTGGTGGCAATGCCAGTTTTATCCCTTTTGTCCTGCCTGCCATAGTTTCAGTCCAAGAACAGCTTGTGGTTGGGGAATTTCTGATGTACTACTTTTTCACACTGTCAAATTACTCTTGTCTTTCTTTGAATTTTTTTATATTGCAGTTCTATTTCTTTATGTGTCTCTTTCCCATTCTTTTATTCAGAATCAAGTGCTACATGTGTGTAGAAAAAAGTCATGTGAACTATTTCTGCTGAGGTGCAGCTTTTACAAGCAGGCTTCTTGTTGCAGAGAAATGCTAATGATGAATTCTGTATAATTTTGCTGTAAGTCTCCAGTTTGGGAGGCCCAAAGACAGTTTAATTTGGATTGCAAGCAGTGTTGGAAGCATTTTTCTCCTCAGGCTGAAGTTGATAGACCAGTTTTTCTAACCTGTGCCATTTGCACAAGGAACACTACCTGTTGATCCCAGGAATTCAGGGGAAAAGTTAAAATGAGTATCACTGGGTGTCTGGCTACAACATTTCCAGAGTTATTCTGCCTTTCATTGGGCAATGTCTTTGCTTTGGTAGGCACTGTGAATGTTTTTCAGCATTTTCAACTTGGAAACTTCAGATTCAAAAGAGTTTCCCATGCTAAGTTCTCTCTTGAAGTGGTAGATGTTTAGGAACAACAAGGAATCAGCACTGAAGATTACTGTTGCATAAATAATTATTTCTAGAAAAGGAGTTTAAGGCTGATAGTATGTAATTTCTTAGTCTTTGCTGGTGTAATTTAAAATCTGTTTGTGACAGTAATTTTTTGATGCCATTGTTGGATATCAGTACAGTATCACACTCATTCATGTTGCACTGAGTTGCAGGAAGTTAGTAAAACAAAAGCCAGTATAAGTCGTTACAGGGTAAAGAGTCTCACTCTCTTTGCCATGGAGAATGTGGTATTTATCTTTAAAATCTCACATTGCTTGTACCCTCTCACACATTCATTAACTTGTCCTCTCACTTGTGTACTCGCAAACATGTCCTCGTGTTGAGGTGGGATAGCCAGTGTCTTTTGTGCTCTGTGCAGGATGGAACTAATGGAATCTGTCACTGTTTATTGTGCTCCAGGTTCCTGTTGGTGACAACAAACTAATTCATATATGGATATTTTATATCCTCTGGGAGTCAAGAGTTGTTTTTTGCTAGTCCTTTGCTCCAGAATCTGGCTTACATCAGCTTCCATAAATCTTCAGTGAAGGCTAATGCTGCTTGGTTTTTTCCTTATTTGGAATACCCCGTCTCTTTAAAGCTATGGTATGTTTTCCTGTTGGGCTGATAGAAAATAGAATGACATATGTGACATAACCCTGTTGGCACACTCCTCTTTGAAGCACAGGCTGTTTTGCTGGTCAGGCATCTGTGCTGGAGTCTTATCAGAGTGAGGACATCCTGGCCTTGACACAAACACTCTTCAGTTTTATTCCTGCAAGAAGTGCCCTTTGTTATCAATCAAAGCCATTTTAACTCTTGTTTAGCTGATTTATGCATGTTTGCATCCCTACTTTGTTTATCTCAATTCAGCATCTTGATTACATTCTCTACAAGGTATGTTTGCTGATAGCAGTAAAAGATTCAATAGAAAAGTTCAGAATGGTGGGTCAAGAGAACAGATTCAGATAATCTCCCTTGTAGAATTAGACCTGTTGATTTAGAGGAGGCGTGACTTCTGACTCTTGATAAACCACTGTCCTTGGAAAGGGTGCAGAAATGATGATCTGTAAGGAGGTGTAACAAGAAAGTGATTCCTGTGTTGAGCCAGGAGTACAGTAGATATCACATATTGTATACATGGATCAGATATGAAAGAAGGTAAAATATACAATTTTAAGACAGGATAGTAGATGAAGCTTCTACTTCAGTGTCAAGGATTTCTTGTTAGTAGGTCTGCTATAGGGCCAGGACGGAAGTTGGGCATCTCTTTTCATTTGTTTTGTGATTTATATATCTTGCTTGTCCCTCCTCACAGCCTCTGAAGGTCGTGTCATTTGGTTTGCTTCCCAAACCAATTAAATTGTATTCCCCACAAATACATTTTTAGCCTGTGCATTGAATTGGCTCCAGTCTTATCTTTCAGTCAGGATCTCTCTTGTGGTTGTCAGAACAGCTGCATGGATGTTGGTTTATACCTGGATAACATGGAGGCTGCTTGGAGCTGTGCCTGTGCCGGCTCTGGTGGCAGGGGAGACAGGACCACACAGCTCAGTAATGTAATCCACAGCCTGTTTTCAGGCCCATCATGTATTTCACATTTGTTCAAGAAACAATTCAGGCATTTTAAATTCCAGCAGTTGTATTCTGGTATAAGACTGCTCAGATTTTCCAGCCTTCTCGGTGAATGGATACAGTGCTGCTCACAAAGTAATGGCCAAAGGGAGCCAAGCTGCATTCTGTGTTAAACCTCACCAGTCCATTCCTTATATAAATATCCCTTGATGCAAACCTCATAATTGCTTCCCTTTCCAACGTGTACTCAACACTCTTATAATCTGTGTCTATTCTTTTCTCCCTGGTTGATTACTCAGCAGTTTCTTCCTTTCTGTCTTTTGACTTGTTTGAGCAAACCAGACCACATCATTAAAACTTATTTTAGGGGGAAAAAAGTGTAAACCACTAAAACCAGCTTTGTCAAACCACATTTTACTTTAAAGATGAAACTTGAACAGTTAAAGTAACTGCAAATTTGCTAAGCAAGTAAGTTGCCAAACTTCCTGTCTCTGCCTGGGCTCACTGTGTACTTATACCTAACATTAAAGAGAAAATCCTTTTCCACAATATGCCTGCCTTCAGTTAAAGAGAGGCTTCAGTGTTTTGGGGGAAGGAGAGGAAGCATTTCTATAATTTCTCACACACAAAAAAGTGCACGTATTTATCACATACCTGTTGGTAAAAGGAACGTTACATTTTACATGCAGTTTTTTAAACAAAATTTTGCATGTTTTATGCTTTTCTGAAATGTCTGTATTCCTGTTATATAGTGATGTTCTCAAAACCATTGTTAAAATTACTAGGTATGTTAAAAGAATTTTTTTCATTATGCAGTTTTTTCCTCTGTTATTGAAGTTACAAATGCATTTTGAATAGGAACACCTGCAAAGAGCAGTTTAGTCTATTCTTAAAATTAATTACTAAACATAAGACTTAAAGCAGCCAACAATGTGCAATTATTCCAGTATTTTTTAATTATAAAGAGCATGTACCAACATATTTCCAAAGCTATATGTGTGTAATACACAGTCATAGGGTTTCATTCTCACCTAGGCATCTTCTGTTCGTTCAAATAAATACAAAACAGAATGACCTTCTTCAGTAAGTTAGTTCTTTACCAGATAAATTCCAGGGCTGAATAAAGTCACCCAAGTTAAGTTGGTGTGACATTGAAGGTCTCTCAGTCTGTTCATAGCATTTTTCTTCTGTTTATACTCCCTGATTTTGTGGGTTGAGGAGCTCCTCCCCAGCTCTTTACTTCCTTTGCTTTAACCGCGAAGTACTAAAAAGGGTGGGGAGAAAAGCAGCTTTCTCATGATTTCTTAGAAAAATATCTGAGGATCTTCCTTTGCTGCTTTCCTTTTTCCAAGCGTAGCATTTGGGCTGCACTCTCCTCCTCCTTCCACACCCCTCGCACTGTAAACGGTGCTGGAAATTTGTTGTTTTGGGTGAAAATGCCCCAGCAGCACTGGGTCAGGCCAGAGGGAAAGCTGCTGGGAAAGCACTGCAGGTGGATTCAGAGAACAGCACCAAAAGGATGCGTGGTCCCAGTTTCCTGCTGTGAGGCAGATTTATTTTAAGCAGTGTTTGTTCAAACCTGCCTGAGTAATAACAATGGTGCATGCAATTATGAAGCTGAGTATAATTTATCTAATAATTTACATAATATGGTAGGATGTTATAGAGCCAAACCTCCCTTGGAGGAGGTATGCAGCCACTGAAGAAATTCAGACAACCATTTGAGTGGTTTATTTTTAATGGTAAGAAGATATTCTTTCTCTATTCTGTCTTTTTTGGCAAGAAGATATTCTTTCTGTATTCTGTCTTTTAATATGCCAAAGAATTTGTCTTGTTCATTTTTGAGAAATTCATACTTTGTCCTCTGAACATCCATTACACTGGGCCAGTTGTTCTGTCACAGCTCTCAAACCTTTCAGCTAATGTTCCTAAATTTCAGATTCTGCAGTTTCTTGGAAGCAAGTTGCAGCATCTGGGAGAAAAATGGCAATAGGAGTTTACTATAATGTCAAACAAAACCAGAACAATAAAACAGAACACCAACCAACCAAAAAAACCTCAAAACCCAACCAAAAGCACACAAAATCCCTAAATATCCATGAATGTGTGTTTGATTTTCTACTGCAGAAAAAAACCTAAACATGCATTCTCAGGTTTGGAATGACAAGTTTTGACTTAGGAAAGTGCTTGTAGCATTACATTGAATTTATAAAGACATTTGCTTTTCATATTCCTAAGTATCATTTCTATTATAGTAAAACTAGATGGAAATACTTTAACAATGATTGAAGAGTGTACTTTTTTTTATTTTGTACCAAGGCTTTCAAGTAGCCCTAGGCTGATTTTGAGTTTAAATCATCTGCAGCTTTTAATAGAGTAGGTTTTTAACACACAAACAAAATCTGTTTGGTGTATTCATTATGTAAATAAAGAGGAGTCAAATGTTAAAAATTAAGTTTAGAAAGTAGCTGGATGTGCATGACTGACGGCGTTACTACCTTTTGCACTCTCTTTTGTTTCTTTCTAAGTCTAGTTCATTAATCACCACATATTCTTCTTTGGCTGATTAGTGTATTTTAGTTTTGTTTCCTAACAAAATGAGGTGTATATAATTCCACCTGCTCTCTAACAAAATGAGGTATACACAATTCCACCTGCTCTCTTCCCATTTTTCTGTGTGTTGCACTACAGATTTTCTTAACTAATGATCCATTCTGGCTAAAAACTGATGGAGATGGAGGTAGAGAAGCTGATTAAATTTCTGAGTTGTGAAGAATCCAGATAAAGTATTTACATGCATGGTAGGGAAGGGACTTAAATTAGTGCCCAGCTGAGGGAAAGCTGCAGTGTGTTTTCTGTGATTATTCCTTGTGGGAAGCTGGGCTTGGAACCAGCTGTTCTGCTGGTGAAGTCTTTCTCAGCAGACACTTAAGGGGAGTAGAAGAGGCACTGGAGTCAAGGTGTTGGAAAATATGGAAAGAGAGGTAGGGCTGTTGAAATGCAGGGCAGAGGTAAATTGTTGCTTCCTGCTTCTTCCTCTGGAACTCTACTTTTCCTGGTTAATTAGTGGAGCTTGCCATAAGTGAACAGCCTCTAGATTTTAGCAAGAGTACAATAAAAGAAGACTCTTCACTTTTATTGTTCAAAAATAATGAGAAACTTTCTAGCAGCTGAGAGAACTAAACAATGTGTAGTACAGTTTCTTTTTTTAGAAGTTTTGGCAGGCAGTATATTCCTGGAATTTTCCTTAAGCTGGTTGTTGGTGAAGGCTGTGTTTCCCAACATACACATTTGTACATACACAGGTGTTAACTCAGCAGGTGTTTGCAGGATAACACTCATTTCAGCTGTGGTAAAGCTGCTAGATTTTTGCTGCATATTCCCAATGAAAATGATCAAGTGTTATTAAAATCATGTGTGTATTTGCATGGTTAGAAATGAAAGTTGGCTTTAACGTGTGTGTCTGAATGAGTGTTGTATGCTGTAAATGCTTAGTGTGGGAGTTCAGTTGAGAGTGATCCCCTTCAGGGATCCCAGGTGTGTATTCTGTGCAGTATTATTTCTCCAGGTGGGAACTGGCAGCATTTGTATGGATCCAACTCATTCAGACTGTCCACTGTGTCTGTGGTGGTCTAGATGTAATCTGTTTGTTTTCATACAGCTTTAAGAATACCCAGGGAGGTTGGTAGAACCAGTCACAGGAGCAGAATTAAGACTTGCCCTCTAAATAATTTAAATTTAGTCTACTTTTTAAATACTTACATTAAAATCTTTTTCACTCTAACACGATTTAAATTTGTGTGATTCACATCTGAAATTTAGTAACAGCACTGAACTCTACCAAATAGTATTTGAGCAAGTCATTATTACCTTTTTTGATGGTGTCACATTTTGCAATAGGAACACTGGCATCAGCAAGCTGCAGGATGCAAGAACTTCCCATTTCACCACTTTCAAATACCTGTGGAATTACAATTTCCACAGTCACTGTCACAGACTTTTGCTTCAAATTTCAGCTTTCAAAAAAGAAATTTGCCACGTTGAGACCTGGTCTCCTTGTGCAAATTCTGGTTTGCTTGGGATGGCTGAACATGTTTGGGGTTAGATAAACTGCTTGTGGTGTTATCAGCTGTAAGTTCATAAATGGAGTCTTTTGACTCATGATTCAGATAGCAGCAGCCTAAGCTAACACTTTCTGTTCCTTGTTGGAAGTAATGTGTGCAGAAAAGTGCTTGAGAGCTGGCACGGGATGTTTGCTCTGCCTTAGGAGCTCATTTGGTGGCTGCCCAAATGGAGCAGCAGTGGGGGCTCAGTGCTGATGTGCAACAGCAGCTGAGCCCCACAAGAGGGGGGTCACCCAGAGGGGTGCACAAATGGTTTGCAGCAGGTTCTGTGCAGGGAAGATGGTGTGGAAATGGCACAGAGGAGGGAACATGGCATAACAGGGATGCAGTGAGTGGTCTGAAAGTTGTATCCAGCTGTTCATTTTGCAGTATAGTTCTGTTGGTAGGAGATGCTGAGGTGCAATGTGTTTCACAAATGAACAGGTGTCAGAGGAATCTGGGTATTTCCAGAGTGATGTCTGTATTTAATAGTACACCATTTAATTTCTCTGGAAGCTTCATGTTGCACATTGTCTACTTTGTCTGCTGTCCCCCTCCCCCCCCCCNATTGCAAGGAGGAACCTGTTCTGCCTTGGGCTGGGAGGGTCAGACCAGCCTTGATGTGGGGGTTGGGAATGTGTCAAGAAGGAAAGTTGTGCAGTAACTGAAAGTTGTCTTGCTCTCTTTCAAAAGTGATGTATTTCCTTTTTCAGTTAAGTGCTTTGTAGAGTTACAGTTGTAGACTTGATCTGACCAAGTGAAAACAAAACAGATAAAAAAGCAGGTTTCTCTAAATTTGAAATTCACTTTTTAATTTAATAATTCATTTTCAGTCTTTTTCTTATGCTTGTGGATTGTGACGTTTGTTTTTTAAAACCAAATAGTACTTGACACAGGAAGATAAACTAATCCAGGATTTACGACACCAAGACAAGCAGGTGTTTTAGACATAAGAGGTACATCAAACTTTGGAATTAGAACATCATTCACTAATTAATTGACAGATTGAAATGACAAAATCAAAAGACCTCTTTTTGCCTAGAACCTGAATAGTTACAGGTCATGTAATAGAGACTGAGCCCTTTGTAAAGGATTTTCTGTACTTTGGGGAAATGGAAAGGAACTAGACAAAAAACAAGTATGGTGGGTTTGTTTGCACTGTAATGTATCCACATGTCAAAAACCACGTGAATTTTTGAGGTTCTGAGTACTGAAATGTTTGCATTCTGTCTTCATGCAGATTCAAGATCCAGCCCGTATTATGGCTGGCAGTGGGTCCAGATCAGGACCAGCCAGTGGGTTGTCCATGAAATCACAGCTTCAGATCACTGGTGAGCCTTCTGAAATTATCTGTCTTTTCTGGTTAGAAACGTGACATTGTTTTTCCTCAATTAAACAGAGTTTACTGTGTTGCATTTCAGGAAGTTTTGCCTTGTAAAAAGCCCAGGAGAAGTAAAAATTGATATTAGACCATCGTTACTTGGCAACTGTTTTATTCTGGATTTTATCTAAAATGATACATTTTGAAATGATACATTTTGTGTAAAAGAAAAAAGGAATAATTCTTTTGGGGTGTTGTTAAGTAAATTGTGCAGGCAGTCTTTCAGGAAATGTAATATTGCCTTATGATACAGCTTGCCCTTATTGACATAATATCAAATCTGACACTTTTTCCTGACACTGCTGTTTGTTAAAGCTGACTTATGGCTTCTCCCTTGTTACAAGTTTTTATGGCCACCATTGAAATGGATTAAAAAAGGGGGAATATCACTATAATTGAACAACTCTGAGTTGCTTGGAACTGGGTTTACACGACAGCCTTTGCTTTTTGTAGTGCCTTACTAACGGAGCAGCTGTTGAAACTTAATTACCAAGGTTTCCTCACTTTTGCTCTCTGAAAATTTCACTGAGACACCAAAACTGAATGGGAGATCCAGGGGGGTGTGCAGGTTTCTGTTTAGAAGCATCAAGAGTAAATTTTGCACCCTCAGTGTGAAGACCCGTGGGCATCTGCAGAAGTTTAACAAAAGGGATATTGTGGGGATCAAAAGAATTGTCAAAAATAGATGGGAAAGTTTTAGACTAGGAGGGAGATTGGATCTCTCCTAAGCTAAGTTAGGCAGGCTGTAGCTGTCCCTCTGAGGTCACAAGCTGGTGTTTCCTCAGTAGGCTGTGAGGCTGTAAAGAAATCTTGTCCCTACAGGTTGATACTGGAGAGAAAGTGAGAGATGTTTTCACACAGATGGAGAGCAGAGCCAAGGATTGAAGTGGTGATTGCTGACCAAGGCTTTCCCCATTCACAGAAAGACAGTGAAGCTGAATAAATGTCTCAGTATTTAGAATTGAGACTTCTGAGTTACTTGCATTTCAGGTCTGAATTTCTGTAGATGTTCAACCGTGATCTGCAGCAAACTGTTGCTGGTGTTACCTCCCACCTGCCCTACCCTCAGCACTCCATTCTGCTGTCCTCATTAGTTTAAAATGAAATTTCAGGGTGTCTGGGTAAGAACAAACCTTGAAAATATCTGCTGATTTCTGTTGCTCCAAAGCAAGTCTTTGAGATAATTAGAGATGTTGAGGTGCTGTAGCATAGAAGTGCTGGAGACAGGAGGGGAAGGATGGGAAGCTGTTTGTGAAACTTAATGAGTTAAATTCTGTGAGATGTCTGTAATAAACAGAGAAAGAGTTTTCCTTGGGAGCAGTTCAGAGCAGTTTATACTAAGCTACTTCTCTAAATCTCTAAAGGAGCATAGACTATAAAGGGAATCTGGGGAGATTAGCCAGATGGGCCTGAATTAGTCATCTCTTTTTTAAGGATGTAGTGAGGCTGTGGTGTGTGACAAACACACAGAAGAGCAAGTTGTTCGTTGTTAGAACACTGAATTCAGGGGCCAAGTGGAAAGGAAAATGTATTTGTCTTCAGTACTGTTTTGTGGATTCAGAACACGTGGGACTCAAACATCAGGGTAGACACACATCTTAAAGGAGGCAGCATAGCAGTGGTGTTTGGAAAGATGGGATTGCTGCAGTCAGTAATACTGAATGCCTAAAAAAAATCCAAACACAAAAAAACCTCCAGTCAATACCCAACACACCACCTCCCCACCAAAATTAAAGCTCTAGAGCTGCAAGCCCTGTCCAGATTTGTTGTTGCTAGAACAGGAGGTAATTACTGGAACTCAGGGTTTGGATTCAGCTTTTCTGTAAATTTGCTTAGTTACAGAAAACTTTACACAAAATTCATTTTTTTTCAGTGATGTTCTGTGCATGACAAATTGTGGCAGTTTTCCACGGTGCCTTGATGAGAAGCAGATCGTGTTTTGAGCTTTTTAACAAGCAATGGAATAAACTCCAGGAATTCTCTTGGCTGGTGATAGATGGGAGAAGATTGTAGAGGATATTTTCTCCTTTCAGCACCTTAGCACTTCTGTGGATCTTGTACTGGTTATGATTAATTAGAGTGTCTGATGTTGCAAAAGTATTGCTGCATGTTTTAGGCATTTGTGTGAGCTATGGCATTGTATAAATGAGCTGGGAATGCGAGAGGGGTTTTATCCATCTAACATGGATTTTTTCTTGAGTGTTACTGTCAGGCATCAATGATCTGACACTTGAATACTGAAGCACACAACTGAAAAGTACTATTTGCAATTGAAATCTTCCTGAGTAAGTTACTGGTTTTTCTCTTTCTTAACAGTTATTTCAGCAAAACTAAAAGAAAAGAATAAATGGTTTGGACCTAGCCCTTATGTGGAAGTCTCAGTAGATGGGCAGTCAAAGAAGACAGAAAAATGCAACAATACAAATAGTCCAAAGTGGAAACAGCATCTTACAGTGTAGGTTTGGTTTTATTTTCCAATTTATTTAAGCTAAATTAAAGCAATTGACAGTGGGCTTGAAGGTTGTATTTTTATTTTAAGCAAGGAGCAGAATGTTGCATGAGATGGTGACATTTGTATAATGTTTAGAGTAAATATAGTACAGTCTGAAATAAATGTTTACAAACTATTACACTGCTTGTGCTTATATTTTTGTATTACTAAGTGGCATATCGAAGGAGCTCTAATTCTGTGAGTAGTAAGGACAGTAAGGTAATTTAATATTAAAACTGGTGGTCCCATGCACATTTTTATTGTCATATTTGAAGTTATAGTTTTCAGAAATTCTGTGACTGAAGAGTGTAGCTGTTCTTTGTGTCCCACTGTGGTGAACCATGCCATAACACAGGTAGTTGGCTCCGTTTTGTGCACCTATAAATTCAAGCACAAATCCAAAATTCCCAATTAATTTTTGCAAATTGTTAGTACAAAACTAACATCAGATTCAAGATGAATACAGCTGTTGATGTTTACTTGGCCCAGTATTTGTAAGTTCTATAAAATATAGTTTTCTTTTAATGTCACATGGAACTCTGGAATAAAGGTCAGTCTGTACTTGCACATTAGATAGGGACTTTTCACAAGGGCATGTCAGATGGGATATTAGGAAGAAATTCTTCCCTGGGAGGAAGGTGAGGCCCTGACTCCGGTTGCCCAGAGAAGCTGTGGCTGCTCCATCCCTGGGAGTGTTCAAGGTCAGGCTTGATGAGGCTTGGAGCAGCCTGGGATGGTGGAAAGTGGAGTGGAATGAGATGGGCTTTGCAGAACATTCAGGGATTCTGTGATTTTCTTGTACTTAAATTGTAGATTTTTCTTCTTGAAGTACCTGGAACATTGCCTGATGAAAGCTTGTTTTGTATCTGTACTTGTAGTGTAATTCAGGTTATTAGAAAGCTTTAGTTACTACTATTTACTACCTTACTTTGCACTGAGATAAATTAAGAAAAAGAAAATCTTGCACTTTATATGCGTATAAGTGTAGAAGAGCACAATTTTTCTTTTACCTTTTAAAACTTGCCTTTTTCTCTTCTGTTTTTTTAATGGGAGTGTTTGTGGTTTATACTGTGCAAGTCCCCACTATAATACATGGCTGGTTTTGCTCGTTTGAGTAAGAGCTGAGCACAGACACCCCATGTATATCAACTTCATTGAAGATTACACTAAAGCTACATGGAGTTTAGTGAAGTAAATTGGCTTTTAGGGAATATTTTGGCACAGCTGCCTATATTCAGATTCAGGATAAAAAGGAAAAGTATAATGGCTTCTGCAAATGAGGGTGGACCTGTTTGGGCTTCCTCTCCTTGGAGAGAGCTTGTGAGGTGGATCTTCTGAAGGGATTGGCTGACTCTGAAAGTCTGGACTTACCAACCATATACAGCTGAAATTATCCTCTGAGAAGATAAGCAGTCATTTGTACCCATTTCTCACAATGAAAATAATTTGTTGGAATGCTCCTTATAGAAAAAGAACATCAATATTTAAAAATTACTTTGAAGTTGCTGTTCCAGAATTTACTCTGTATTACTGTGGAGTTGCTGGTAGTTTCTTTATATTTCCCTTAAAATAGTAATAAAAAAAATGTACTTAGTCTATGAAGAGTCTTGGAACAGTCTTGATTGACATGATGTATACAGGTGACATGAGAATGAGATCATTGGAAATGGTTTGATGTTACCACCATTATTTCTTTGTTTTTAAATAATTTCAAGTGGCAGCAGAAGTAGATAGCTCGGTTCACCCCCTTCTCAACCAACAAATGCCCTTACAACGCTCAACATTTTCTTTTCAGAATTGTCACTCCTGTAAGTAAATTAAACTTTCGAGTCTGGAGCCATCAAACATTGAAGTCTGATGTTCTTCTGGGAAGTGCTGCTCTGGATATTCATGAGACTTTGAAATCCAATAGTATGAAATGTAAGTCTGAGATGGAGGGTACCTTGGAATGCCACAGAGTTCCTCAGGAATTGTCTGTTAGTGACCATGAATGCTGTGTGCACCTCTGGAAGTGGCCCTTAAAGGTTCCTTTTGATGGTACAGGTTGCTTTTATGAGTTTCCCCCTACTTTTTCAGAGTAATTTTTTTGGTTATACACAGGCTGCTATGGTGTCCCTGAAAACAATCTATTTTTCACTTTGCTAGTGTGTGCAAGACTGAGTGAAAAGCTAATTAAAGAAAATAGTTTCCTTTTACATAGCTTAAAAATTAAACCTGTGATTGGGGTTCTGGTGCTAGACAGGAAATGTGTAATGTTATTTTTGTTCTAAATAGTGCTACAGGGGTATATTGTATTAATTGATTAATCTTGGAACTAGTTAGGCTTTGGGCAGTATGTGCATCCTGGGAAGCTTAAATGAGAAAAACAGAATTCTACAGACTCATTTCAGCACTCATGGGGCTGCAGCACAGGGCTCTGGTGCTGTCCTGCTTTTGTTCTGTCCTTTAAAGAAGTGTTGGCTTCCCAGCTGTCACCCATGGGTGTTGCAGATGGAAATGTTGACAGCAGTGAGGGCTGCTCTCCTGGCAGTGTCTGTCCTGCTGAGCCTGGCTGAAAATCCCCTTAGGTCAGTGCATTTGCTGTCTGGCACCAGGCACCTGTTGGAACTCACTGGGGTTTGTTTCAAACCCTTTCAGCAAGAATGTTTATTTACAGTTCTGCTTCACTGAAAACCCTGAATATACCATTGGTCTGGGGATATGATGGAAGTTGTTCACATTCTGAATGTGAATCTGGTTGTCATTAGGTAAATGTGAAGTTTTTAGTTAGAAGATGGAAAATATATCTGCTCTTAATCAAGAATACAATGAATTACACTTTTTAACTCTATATTGAGGGCAGGTGCATTAATTGCTGCAGAAATGTGAGACTCAATCTCTGCTGTAATGATAATCCTTTCTAGGCGGCAACAAGATTATGCTCCAGTTTTGCCCTTTTTGTAGAAACAAAAAACTTTCTAATGAGATATGAAAATGCTCAGTTTTTACCACACACAAAAAATAACAGAGAGGCAGAGCTGTAGTTCTGGGAGGTGTTTGGGGTTTTTTTTTCCCCCCTTGATCACTGAGGTCTGCAATTGGCTTCTTGACTAAAAGGCCCTTTTTTCTCATGCAGTTAGATAAACTCCCTTTGTTCTGTGCTCTCCAGTGGAGCAGGTAGTGGTGACGTTGCACCTCGTTGGTGACAGGGAGCCAGCGGAAGTGGTGGGAGATCTGTCGGTCTGTCTGGATGGGATGCAGGTCGACCCCGAGCTCCTGACCAATGGGGAAGCCTCAAGCACGAGAAGTGAGTAATTTTCAGTCCAAATCTACATATATCTGCTAGGCATCTTTGGGGAAGATTTAACACAGTCTTTAAATAAACCAAATAACAGCAGTTTCTGTACTTTCTATTTATAGAGATCAGAAATCTCATGCATTTTTATTTGAGCTGCAATCATAGTTCACAGGGCAGACCTTCAGCCTTATTGCAACAAAATCCAGATCAGCATCTTTATTTTCTGGACTTAGCAATCCCAAACGTTAGTGAAAGCCTCTAGCTTCTCTGAATTTTAATAACATCATGAACAGAAAAACTATAAAGTTAATCTCATTGTCATCCTAGTAATAAGTATTCTGCTTACCAGGAGAGATGGGGTTATATTAATTTTCCTTAAAATAGCTCATTTAAATAAATGTGTTCATGGATTTAGTTCCCCATGGGGAGCTGCAGAGAAGGATTCACTTTCTGTTTAGTTGATGTGTATAGTTTTTTAAACTGAAAACTTGAATACATGTAAAATCTCTAATTAAAGTAAAATAAAAAGGTAATTTTAATTCCCTTGGAGCAGGACTGTGGAGCATTTCTGAAATACTGTACATTGAGAAGTAGAGATAGTTAAGAGCTATTTTTCTAGAAAGCAGTGAGACACTGTCTGCTCTAGTGACCAGCTGGACACTTAATTGGCAACTTTTAGGTTTCTGGGTTGTGTGGGGGGGTTAAAGTCCTAGAGGAAGTGGCTTTGAAATTTCATCTGAGTATCATAGAAAAATGGAATTAATACACAATTCTGTAACTTTTATTTCTTAGAGCTTTTAGTCCATTTTCTTTGCTAAAAGGATCAATTGCACAGACTGTGTGGAATTTTATTTGTAAGTAAAAGCCAGATGCTGAGATTTTGTGGGACTTACAAATCAGGGCTGAAGTGC
The DNA here is from genome assembly GCA_013398075.1 of Notiomystis cincta. Taxonomy (NCBI): domain Eukaryota; kingdom Metazoa; phylum Chordata; class Aves; order Passeriformes; family Notiomystidae; genus Notiomystis; species Notiomystis cincta. The sequence goes on from VZRX01003828.1 coordinate 38,991, forward strand.
AAAGACAGAAATATCTAGTGAAAGTACAAATTTGCCTCTTATGCAATAATTGATTTTCATCTGTGCTTTCTTTGATTTCCCAAAGCTCACCTACTGAGGAAGAAGTGAGAAAAGTCATGCAAGTAGTGGAATTGAGTACCATTTACAGGGTTGGGCTTGACATAGCAAGCCCCTAGTTCAGCAGAAGGTTCCCAGATAATGAGGGGACTGGAGCACATAAGGCAGGAGTTTAAATGTTAAAGTACTCTAGCACATTGTACAGGCTAAAGGCATTCAGGCAAATACATTGTTTATGGAGTTGCTTTTAAGTTAAGATTTCTCTTGCTGGGATTAAATTCCTTCTGTGCACAGTCCACTACCAGCACATTATCCTAAGCCTTTCTGTGACTACATCCTTGTCTTTGGCCTAGATCTGTCCGCAGTTCCCATCAGAACTGAGAACTGATTTCTTTATTAATGACATTTGTTTAACTCTATGGGAATAAAGTATTGGTGCTGTCTACATGAATTAGCAGTTCTGTGCTGCATATTCAAGGTTTGCATATGCTGGCACAAAAGGCAAATATTTCCAAGCTGGCTGAATAAGCAGTTGCAAAACATTTGCAAATCTAGGCTGAGCTGCTGTAATGCTTTTGGAGTGCAGCTATATTTTGTACCTGCTTCAATGCTTTTATATTAAATAATTTACTGAGAAGAGGAAGGGTCTGGGCTAGAGAGCCCCAGAAAACAAAGCCCCCAGCCAACCAGAGAGGAGATTTTTAGTGATGTTTTTGCCCTTTCTGCTCTGCCTGCCATCACTGAAAGGAAGAGAATATGAAAAGCCAGCTCCACTTAAAAGGATGAATGCTGCTTTATAATCCTAGAAAGACACTGTTATTAAACTGTGTATGTGTGTTTGGGAATATTCATACAGTCAAATGTTGTCCTGTTACGTCTTCCATAAGGTGGAAGTATTACAGAGGCAGTGGTTAAAAGAAATTGTATTCACACACACAAATAGAGACATGCAAAACATGTACAGCTTTGAAACCCAGCAGATAAGCAGCACATAGTGTCTCACCTCCACACTTGAAAGAAGCGTGAGCATTAAAGGCTGATACTTTCCTTGGAAATGATTCAGAGTGTTGCTTATACTTCTGTTGTGTTTTTCTTCCTGATATTTAAGGTCCTACACAGAGTGAAAGCTCCAGAATAAGGAGTGATACACGGTAAGACTTTTTACTTTTTTTGTAATTTTTTTTTTATTCTGCCTTTTAGTATTCACAGTTTTGGAAGCAGACTTATGTGTTTTGTAAAGAAGACAATGAAAAATTTATGAATATGCCCTGCAGCACTATTTATTAAGATCTGAGCATGCCCTAAATCAAAATACTCAGCTCCATTGTCTGACCTCAGTTTTTCCTCCATACCTGACTGGTCTTTTCAGTTTTTCCTCATCCTTCTCCCAGGGATTACCCAGAGTAAAATACATATTAAAAAAAAAAAAAAAAAAAAAAAAAAAAAAAAAATGGCACTAGTTGTTTTTACACTGGTTTGCTTTATAGCATGGAGGTATCAGAATTATATTTAGCTTTGTTAAAAAGATCCCAAAAGCTGTCTGGCACTTACTTTGTTTTGGGGCTGATATCGGATTATGAACCTTGCTGCCTTCTAGGATAAGAATGTGTCCAGCACTGTGTTACTTTAGTTAGTTCCCAGTACTACGAGTATTTTAAGGATCTGTACAAGGCACAACACTCTGGATGACATCTGGTGTAGCCAAGCTAAATTTCACTTTTTTTAATAGTTTCTTGTAGTTTAATAGTATTCTTGGCTATGTTATCTAAAGTCTTCTCATGAAGAAAAGGTTTGGTTTTGTTCTGTTTCCTTTTTGTGTTTGAAAGAATGTTTAGATGCCTGGATATTCAGAATACTTGAGTGTGTATTAGGATAATAATAACAACAATAATAATAATAATGATTCAGTTTTGGTATCAAACGGGGCTTTTGGTGGTCATTGTGAGGATCATGTAAACGATCAGGAAAGCAGCTTTCTACAAGGGCATGTAGTGAAAGAACAATGGGGAAAGGCTGAAAAAAACAGGGCTCCTACAGACTCGAGGTCACTAATAATTTGGACCTATTTTCAGAGTTGTTTACTTTCGAGTTGATATCTAGTATGAATTATGTACACCACACCTGGTATAGAGCAAAAGTATATTTGGCAATGATACTAAGGTTAAATGAACATGATTTTACTTGGTCCTTTATGACTTGTGATTTACTTAGCCTTACCTACTGGGTTTTCTTTTGTGTACATTTCAAGAAATGTAATTTTAGAGGTACTGGGTTGAAACTTCCTCCTTTTTTTTCTCATGGCTTATGTGCTTGACCTGTAAGTCCACTAGAATTTTAGTTGACAACCTTTTTGTTTTGCCCAACATATTCTGAAAATAAAATGCTTTATAAAGATGTAGATACCTCTAACTCTGCTTAAGGAGCTACAAATATATCAGAATGGTACTCTGCTAGGTGTAAGTGAACAGTACAGCATGAGTCAGTACTGCTGTGTAGTTTCTTAATTCTCGTAAGGTTGAGCAGTTATATTCATAGCTGTTGGTCAAAACTTCAATGCTTAGTCCTAAATTCTTCAGCCTGTTCAGAATTGAGTTTGGAGGAAAAACTCTGTATGCAAAAGTAAGATTTCTAAAAATTCATAGCATTTTGTGTGTTCTGAGCATATGCCAGCCCTGTGGAGTAAAGGCACACAGGCTGTTCTCAGGTCTTAGTCAGCTTCTCATCTCATTAGAGACACGTGGGACTCGTGGGCAGAAATAGCTGAGAGCAAAATCCAGAGTCTGGACCTAAGGGCAAGTGTATTGAATTGGGAAATGAAAGACGTTATACACATCTGTTTCACCACCTTTCCATCAGCTGAGGTTTTAAGTACCTCTGAGTGTGTTTATACAGATGCAGAGATACTTGGAATTATTGCAAGTGTCAAGAATCTTACCTAGTTGTAGCTATTGCATTCTGGTGTCTTTCACATGTCTTTTCCACCCCCCTGAAAGTGTGCCAGGCGAGGCTGGATGGGGCTTGGAGCAACCTGCTCTAGTGGAAGGGGGCTGGAATGAAATGTCCCAACCCAAACTCTTCCATGATTCTGTGATTTGCAAAGTTTCATGTCACCCCTGCACTACTGGAACAATTCTCTCTATCTTTTCCTACAAAAGGACTAACTCAAATGGCCTTGAAAACTGTGAGGATGCTGCTTCCAGTGAAAACAAGACTGTTAATGGCAGTGACTCTCCGTTACTCACAAATGGAAACTGCAAACCTGCCAGACCTCCTAGACCTGCCAGGCCCCCGCCTCCCACTCCCCGCAGACCCCCGTCAGTTGCTGGTACGGAGTCCATGGGGCTGGGCACTCCTTGAGTGAACTTAACTCTTTCTGCTCCTGATGTTTAACTGCACTTTGGATGGTAAATTCTTTGGCAGGTCATTTCTGAAGGAGTATTGTTTGGCTTGCATTCGGTATGTGTTGTTTAGTCATTGTTCCTATTACTGGAAATTTCTTGTTTCCGTGTCAGCTCAAGGGTGGTGGCAGTCAGTGATGGTGCTACAAAGAGTGGAGCTTGGGACCAGGAGAGCACAAGTGAATGCTACTGCTGCACTGAGGCACTCACTGAGGGTGGCCTGAAATCCACTGAAGGACTCTCAGAACTGTCTCAAGTTGATAATATTGGGTTCAGAGATACGAGTTACTGGTTTCTACAGTTCCAGTTAGATTCTCTGAAGTTGCAGCACTTAAAACATTCATTATTCTTCTCTTTTGAAATGGATAGATTTTTTTTTTAACCTAGTTATTTAAAAACTACCTGAAGGCCACTATTTCTGAAAAATTATTTTATGTTTTTGGGGTAATTCCTTTACCCCCATACAATGCAATGTTTCAGTAGTCTCATTATTGCAATTGATAAATGCTGGGTCTCGATGGGCCCTGCAATACAGTAATTACTTTAGAAGATTAATCCAGTACAGTTAGTTAATAAGACTTGACTTGTGTTCAGCTTCTAACCCCACCCACCAAATGGCATTAAGATAAAACTGAAACCATTTAAAGAATGTCTGTGTTCCCCTCCCACTGTGATTGTTACTTTCCATGCAATATCAAATCTCCTCTTGAAAATTTTATGCTTATTATCACTTCAGTTATTATTCCAAACAAAAATGGAAAATAATTCATTAATACAAGGAAGTAGTTTTTAACCATCATTTAATATTTACAGAATGCAGACAAGGTAAATATTTATCGGAAATATCAAAATGCTGTTCATGACAGTTCTGGGATTAAAGCATTTTTACAGAGAGACAGAATTGCTGTTTAGTTTCTGTTTGAGCTGCAAAATGTGGCTGTGGAAACAGCAGTTCTTGCAGGTTTGTTTTTGTAATGTGTAACTTCGACAATAGATTGGTGATCAATGTCAGTTAAAGGCTTTTTCTCTTCTCTCTCTGACATCATAGCAAGTGCAAATGGTCCTTCATCCACATCCACGGAAAGCGATGGGGCCAGTGCAGGATCACTGGCAGGTACAGCCTCAAATACACCTTCAGAGCAGAGCCCTGAGGGCGCCACAGCTGCAACCACAGCTTCTGCCACTCCTGCACTCACCACTCCTCCAGTGTCGAGACAAGTCCAGCCAGTAAACCCTCCACCTCAGGCCCTTACTACAGTCAGCCAAGGTCCTCTTCCACCTGGGTATGGGTTTAATGACTTCTTTCTCCCTGCATGTACTGACTTTGCTGGTTTTACTTTGTTTTACTTGTAGTAGGTGTAACAAACCATTGATAACATCTGCCTTTTGCTGCCTGGCAAAAATCCCCCAATATGACCTGGGGGGGGGGTGGTGGTGGTGGTGGTGGTGTTATAACTGTTTTGGTACTTATCATATGTTCCCGTGTCACTGAAACACAGGTTTAAAATAGTGTGACTACTTGTTATCTTCAAATCAGAATAAAGTCAGGTAGGAAATATTGGTATGGATAAGTAGAAGAAAAGCTGCTGTTGCAGTCCTGAAGATTTGGATTTCATACTGCAGCTCCTGGGAGTAGCATGGACGTGGTGCTGTGGTTTGGATACATATGGAATTTGTCAGATGGTTGGCCTGTTGCCTTAAAGCTCTCAACTTTAAAAAAACAATGGCAAAAAAGTTTCTGGACTCTCTGAGTGAGGGGAAGCAAAAACTTCGCAGTGTGAATGGTGTAATTGGTGAAATACCTACCTTGATTTGCAGGTAGTGAACCAAAAGGTAGGAGAGGTCTGAATTACTTCACAGGATAATAGAAATAAAAAAGTGGTCTTGAAAATATCGGTTGTTGCTTTATTTTGATTTCAACAGAAATGGCAAACAGCATTTTTTCCCTTGTGATGTTACATTTGATGCAAATACAGGGGTAAGTCATTATCCCAAATGCTGCCTGTGCAGAAAATTTGACCAATGCCCTTATGGTGATCTCTGCATATACTTGATTACTGAAAAATGTGCATATATTGAATTAATGCTTCTCTGAAAGGGGATTCTGATCTCTCGTTGGGTCTGTTCAACAGGTTATTGATGTACTTGATATCAAGTAGAAAATTTTGCTAAAATTCTACACATAGGCATGAATTTGAGCTTCAGTTTCCCAGAAAGGTGGTCATGTGCATGTGGAGTTTTTTTATTTTAGTTGACATAGAATCACTGCTGATATGAATGGTACCACTGTGTGTTGCACACCACTCTAGTGCAGCTCATGAGCCAAGGGTTAGTTTGAAACACTTTGTTTAGGAATAAGCATTTTATGAAAACAAATGTCTCCCATCTTTATGCTGTAGATAAGCTGTTGGAGTGGTTTGATCTGGAAGAAGATTAAACATTTTGATCTATTTTCAGTTGGGAGCAAAGAGTAGACCAGCATGGTCGAGTGTACTATGTGGATCATGTTGAAAAAAGAACAACGTGGGATCGACCAGAGCCTCTTCCTCCAAGGTGAGCCAGGATCAGCCGTAGGAACATCTCAGAGATGTCTGGGCTTTTCCGGAATTAATTAACTGACAGGTTTGCTAAAGCTGGATGTTTGTAAATAGAAATATGAACCCAGTGAAAATAGTTGCTCCAGGTTGTCTCCAAGGAGTACATATGGAAAAGAGCTGAATGTTAGAAATAACCAAATCTGAATTTCCTGTCCAAGATTAAGCAAGTGCATCTTTACTGACTGAGAAATAGAGTTCAGTTAAAGACAGTAGACACCCCCAAGAGTAAAAGAGAACCAAAACCACAGAAAAGTATTTTGGGACTGGGGTAATGATCATCTTGAGCAGGAATGCTCTTGGTTGCCTCTTATCCCAAGATTACTGTTTGCAGGCCTTTGATCTTGTCTCAGGGCTCCCAGCTGCCAATTTACTATGCATATAGAAACCAGCTTTTGTTATTAAACTTCTCCAGTTCTTGGCATCAGAACAGCCAGTGATGTTAGCTCATGTTGTTCTATGTTTCTTATTTTTTAACAATAAAAGAAAAATACTAGAGTTGTTCTGTTGTACTTTTTCATCCTCAAATGATTCACACACTATAAAAAATTAGAGTGAAAATGTGGGATAGTAAAGAGAACTTGGTATTAAAGAACAAAAACTGGCAGACATTCTCATAAATGGAGCCCACCTGTCACGTTTTAAATTATTTTGAGCTCTTTGAGCAGATCAACTTGTATATTGCTTAAGCTTACTTAGGATAGGAATGTTTTCTTTCAGGCTTTGTAAGTAGTACTGATCTCATGTGAACTGAAAATTAAAAAAAAAAAAATCAAAACACCAAACCCAATGCCCAAACCTTCCTTTTCTACCAGATCAGCGTGATCAGTCTTACATTGAATAGCTTAATATGTCAGGGGATTTGCTGTGTTTTAGGAGAAGCCAGCAGGCCTGTGTTACAGGCTGGGTGGAATAACTGCAGTGGTGCCAGCACCGTATGGACAGTGGTCTAGGCAGCTCTTGGAAACTATTTCAAAGAACCCTAAAAATACAGTAAATTGAATGGGTCTGACTTTGTACAGTATGCAACAAATAAAGTGATTCTCTTAAAGAATTCTAGCTCTTGCATAATTTTAGCAGAGGGCACAAGGAGAAAAAACTGCTGATGAGCCCATGCTCTCTGTTCCCTTCCACCACACTGGCCTCCAAGTGCCTCTGAGCCCTTAAACTGCCAGCTATTGACAGCTGTGGCTTTCTTTTTTCCCAAAGCTGGGAGCGCCGAGTTGACAACATGGGCAGGATTTATTACGTTGACCACTTCACCAGGACGACGACGTGGCAGAGACCAACGCTGGAGTCTGTCCGGAACTACGAGCAGTGGCAGCTGCAGCGCAGCCAGCTCCAAGGAGCCATGCAGCAGTTCAACCAGAGGTTTATCTATGGGGTGAGGAGTATGTGGCTGACTGAGGGTTAGGGTGGTTTTGGGGTTTGGGCATGCTTGTGGGTGACCTTTCCCCATAAAGGCAGCAGACTCTGTTATGGTTTCTGATAATAGATCTCTGCATGTAGCATGGCAGGGAGGGCTCATTGTAACGTTAGTCATTGCAGGCAGCACATGGGGTTTAAGTTGTCACCTCAATATAGGACTTCTTGGATAAAACTTACATACAATATTGATAAAGCCTTTGATTCAAAACAAACTACAGCTTAGTAATAAGCTGGTTTATTTGTATTGTATCTTGTGTCTCCCTGGCCAAACACCTGGGAGGTAAGCAAGCTCACAGGCCATACATTTCTGCTCTGGATGAAATGAATTATGCACAATGAATGTTAGGAGAGCAGGGAAATTGAAAATAATCCTTCCAGCATTTTAAATCCATTGTTTGCCTCTGATGAATAGCAGACATTAGATATCTCCAACTCATGCTACTTATGCTTATCAGGAATGGTGTAGGTTCTGATTTGCTGTATGTGTGAGAGTAAAATGGAGCCCATAATTGGTGGTAGGGAGAGCTGCACTGAGTGCAGGAATGAAGTGATTTGCTTTCTGATTGTTTTGGGTGCTACTGTACTAATTTTCTCCTGCATAGGCAGGGGTGCTAAACAAAGAATAATTATTTCTTGGCACTGTAGTTAATTAAGCATGCCAAGGTCAGTTAAACAGGCCTTTTCTGTGGAGAAAAAAATAGCTGGCATCTTTGCTTATGTGTAACATTAACAAAAAGGCATTTACTTCAATAATTCAGGATGGCTATGGTAGAACATCTGGAAAGCAAATGACTAGTCATTAATGCTTCATTTGTTTGTGTGACTTGCAGAACCAGGATTTTTCATCCATGCAGAACAAAGAGTTTGATCCTCTTGGCCCTCTGCCGCATGGATGGGGTAAGACTAACTTGAATTTGTTTTGTAATGCAATGTAATTAAACATTAAAGCATACTTCTGCCAAATTATTTGTCAGCTATTCTAGGCTAGTTTGTAAAAATTAAAATCTGAATTAAAAATATTTTAAAATTAGATCTAATCAAATGTGCTATTAAAACAAAATCCTGACTAAGATGTGCCATTTCAAAGTGCTTTAGAAACTATAAAATGTTTTGGTTTACTCGACTGGTAACAAGTGTAATAACTGCTTTAACACGGTCATCCCTTTGAGACTTTCTCATTCCACCATCCTGTTCTTGCTAAATCAGGCTCAAAATCCTCTCTTAATTTAAACTGCCAAATTCTCTCTCCAAGACAATTCTTGAAGAAACTATTGGTCTGAAAATGATTTTTATAGTGACAACTAACCACTTCTTGACTTGGTCCTCTCCCTGGAATAAACTTGTTCTTGTACTTCACAGGATTGAGAATTTACAATTAATACAAATTTTGGCGGGATGTATTAAAAATAAAAGTGTAAAATTGCTTTCTGGTGTGACTGTCAAGCAGATATAAAAATTCAAGTTTTATGATACGTAGGCAGAGCTCTCAGAATTGTGGAATTTGGAGCATGTAAATTACTTGGCAGAGTTGGACCTGGGTATTTGGGCTCATCTGCTTTTCAAATAGAACTATTTTGATTTTTAGTCCTGATACTGATGCAACTTCATGCCGTGAAACTGTTGTTCCCCACATTCGTGCTGAGGTACATTACATATATAGATAGCATTTCACAGAAAGGCCTTCAGGCTGGCATTGCCCAGGAAATGGCAGACTGAGTCTCCACATTGTGTGGAATTCTGCTGTCAGGCTCATAGGCAAATGCCTACTTACAGACTTCTCTCGGAAACTGAAGCTTTTGGCCTGTAGTAGTCACATTTTGGCCCATTTTTGTAATTTGTTTCTCTTGCAACACTAAATAAAAATGGTATGAAGAGCTGTAGAATGGTACAGAGGAGCAAGCCAGGGCATTTCTCATAAGCTGTGTTAGGTCCGTGTATGCCCATGGTTCATCTGAGTGGAAACATAAATGAAATGGGTTTTCATAGGAACAGCATTGACCATTTTTTATTCCCTGCTATAATTTGAACTTGAAGCCCCCCTTGCACCTTCATGATACTTCTGTGTACATCTGTTCCCTCCTCTGTGTTTGCTTTCTCTGTTGCTTGTCAGGCACATCACAGTATTTGATACAGCTGAAATTTCCTGTGGACAAAAGAGCTCAGAGTTTTTCCTTTTCCAATTAATTTTTCCTACAATTGAAAAATAAATTACATGGTAAGGAATAACATCAATGAAAGTGAAAATATGTTGGGTTGGAGGAGATAGAGAGAAACCTGAGGACAGGAGAGGCTGTGGCACAGTCTAGTTGATTGATATTATTTATTTGATGTAGTCTCAGCAATACATTAATGAGGGAATTGAATTTTTTCTCCTTTTACATATTTTCAGAAAAGAGAACTGACAGCAATGGCAGAGTGTATTTTGTCAATCACAACACACGAATCACTCAATGGGAAGACCCCAGGAGTCAAGGGTAAGAAATCACTTGTAGCTTCATGTATGATGAAAATTTAAATGAAATAAAAATGTACCTAAGTAGTGAGAGTAGAGTGAGCCAGGAATTGCTGCCCACAGGTGAGGTATGGACTGTGTTATACAAACATCAGAGAGCCTGATAAAAAGTTGAGATGCTGGCCAAATTCGAAACTGTCACAACATTACTTTGTCATACTACAATTACTAGGAAAGCCTTGATCAACAGTAAGCTCATTCCCCAGGACAGCTTCTGCTTTTCATAAGTAATCATTTACATTTGTGTAAACATTTGTGTCATTGGAGGAAGGAGAGATTTCTTTTGTATGATGCTGGGATAATGCAGAGTCTTGAATAAGAGTTTGGTTGTTTCCTAGAAAGTCATAGAATCACAGAATGGTTTGGGTTGGAAGGGACATTAAAGCCCATCTCATTCCACCCCCCTGCCATGGCAGGGACACCTTCCACTATCCCAGGCTGCTCCAAGCCCTATTCAATCTGGCCTTGGGGACATTTCCAGGGATAGGTAGGAGAGAGAAAGAAGGCAGACCCAAGAAACTGTAACACCTTTCCTCCCACCTTTTTAAAAAAGGAGACAGAGAACTTGAGGCACTAGTAGAAACACTGGAGTTCTGTTTGCTTTGGGCTCTGTCACTGCAATTCTTCAAGGTAAGGAATGGAGGCAGGAAGTTGAGGGTGAAGGGTGTTCAGTCCCAACTGCTGATTGAGCTGAAAACGTCTGCTTGGTGAGGCAACTTCGCCTGTCCTCTGTGAGGAGGAGGGGAAGGGGGTCAGTCAAGGCTGTGTGAGAGGGGTGACAGCTGTAGCCACTTACCTCTGCAGAGCCAGCTGTGGAGAACAGTCAGGACATGGTATTTATGTAAGGAAGCCACTGGGGAGCACTGCACAGAGATACTACTCAGGTCTTCCAAATATATTGAGATCTACTTTTGGTTATAGCAAAATTGAGTTGGAAGTTGTCCAAAAATTATACATGATCAGTATTTACATTTTCTTTTGTTTTTGTCATTCTGAAACATTTTTGGCTTCCATGATTGTACATGAGGTACCAAAAGTTGCTGATTAAAATTGTTAGTTTTTGAGTAAAAGCCTTGTAGTTAGAAGATAAGATTTTGTTGTTTGTGAAGGAAACAATAAACCTTGCCTACGTTTTTCCCTTAAAGTTTTGGTTTTTTTTTTTCCTTTATTTAAGGTAGTGCAAGCAAATAAGCTAATATTTACTTAACCCATGGTCTAAGTGAGAGCTGACTGCAAATTTAGGAGGGGGAGGGGAAGCCAAAATAAATCCAAATGGAAACTTTTCTCCGTGTGTACATTTTTTAGGTTTTCCAAAATGCTTACTGTCTCAGGTATTACTCATTGAGTGAATCGATTTCCTTGATCAGTTACCATGTATTTTCTTGCATCCATAGTCAGTTAAATGAGAAGCCCTTGCCAGAGGGCTGGGAAATGCGATTTACTGTAGATGGAATTCCCTACTTTGTGGATCACAATAGAAGAACAACTACATACATAGATCCCCGCACGGGCAAGTCTGCTCTGTAAGTGTTCTTAACCTTTTACTAAGTTTTCAGAAGTCAAGTTTAGCACACATCAGTTTTGAAATCTTTTTTTTTTTCTCTCTTACTGCATTATTAGGCAGAAAGTTTTACATGGAGCAATGCTTCTTAATTACCTGGGATTTTTCATTCACTGCTAAATCCCTGAAGAAGGCAGAGTTCTGAATGCTACAGAATTCTTCTTGACACATAGTGTATGAGATTTGAGAGTAATGGAGGAGCTGCATCTGTTCTGTTGATGACCAAATCCCTTCCTTAGACTTACTACTCTCTTTGAAACAGACCCAACCCTTTCTTTTTTGATTTTTTTAGGAACCAGAATGAGGTCGAAACCAGAATTTGCCTCCCAAGTTAACTGAATGTCGTCACGTTCTTATTGTTAGAACCTTTTTTTACAATTAATGGTCAGGTAGTGTTTTAAATGTACTATTAAGCATTTCACAGTTTACAAAGGAAGATTTTTTTTTTTTTTAAGTTTAAAAGCAAGAAATTACATCCCAAAATCAAAAAATGTGACTAGATAGCCAGCTAAACCATACAGCTGTGTAGCTAATACATTTGCAGACTTTTCCTTCAGTTACAAAAACACTTGGAAATTCATTCTTTTCCTCCTTTGATTGCAGAGACAATGGACCCCAGATAGCTTATGTGCGTGATTTCAAGGCCAAGGTCCATTACTTCAGATTCTGGTGTCAGGTATGGATTAATTTCTTGGCAATATTTGCTTGTTCTTTTAGTTTTGCTTGCATGCTTTCAATGCCTTCTTCAGTGCCTTGAAATAAAGGGAATCAAACTACTCTAAAGCTAAAGGAGAGTTAAATTAGGAGGGAGTAAATACAGGAATCCTATAATCTCATGTGAGCTTTAACGTGATGTAACTTTGGGCTTTACAATGTTTTAGAATGAAGGAAAACTTCCATTTCCCTACTTTTTTTTGAAGTGGTAGGTTTCCCAATAGTGTTTTCTTGCTGCTGTTAATACAGGAATATATGGAGGCACAGTATTTTTAGAGTTAATACAAGACCTACTTTCTGTATAAATACCCACTTCTGGCAGAAAATGCAGGGCAATTGCCACACAGCAGACTTGTCTAAGCACTGAAGCATATCCTGTGGTGCATGTTAGGGTGCTCTAACATAATATCAAATTCCAGTGTGTCAGTCTTGGTCCTCTAAGCTCTTTATATCAAGAGTAGAAGTAACCTGATGTTTAGGAAAGAATCTTAGGTTTAAATATTCACTTTTCAAGAGTCACTGAATTATCCTTTGAAAATAGTGGAGAGACTAGTCTCATTTTTCGCTTGGAATTTTGTGCAGTATAGCCTGAATGTTCTAATTTTTTATTACATTAATAGAAACAATAATAGAATCACAGAATGGTTTGGGTTGGAAGGGACCTTAAAGATCATCTCATTCCACCCCCTGCCATGGGCAGGGACACCTTCCACTATCCCAGTTTGCTCCCAGCCCCATCCAGCCTGGCCTTGGACACTGCCAGGGATCCAGGGGCAGCCACAGCTTCTCTGGGCACCCTGTGCCAGGACCTCCTCCCCCTCACAGGGAAGAATTTCTCCCCAGTATCCCATCCTACCCTGCCCTCTGGCAGTGGGAAGCCGTTCCCTGTGTCCTGTTGCTCCAAGCCCTTGTCAGTTGTCTGTCTCTGTCTTTCTTGTTGGTCCCTTCCAGGTGCTGGAAGGCCACAGTTAGGTCACCCTGCAGCTTCTCCAGGCTGAACAATCCCAATTCTTTCAGCCTTTTCTCATACTTCATGTGTCTCATCAATTCCGGGGTAGAAAGCCTTCCTCAGTTACAGTATGTTACTGATTTTCATGTTTTCCAGTATCTTGTAGGAGTACAATATTTAACCTGTTCTAAGCAGCATCTCGAGTGCATGTCACTGTAGATAGCAATGTTGGAAGCAATCTGTTCTTGGATTAAATTACAATTCAGATACCTTGATTAATGGGTTTGTTTTATATCAATTAACAGAATTCAACTGTACTTTTTAATACATACACCAAATAGCAGTCCAAAGTCAGTAGTGGAAACTTTAAGTGATTGTACCCTTCACCTCTAAAAAATTTCCTTTCAGCAACTGGCAATGCCTCAGCACATAAAGATCACAGTGAGCAGGAAAACATTATTTGAGGACTCCTTTCAGCAGGTATTGTATTAAAACATGGGAGTAAATGAGCATGAAAAGTGGAGTTACTAAATTTATTCTCACATGTCATTTTTGAGCCTTTGATATCTTGCTAATGTTACTTTAAGTCAGACTAACAAAAAATACTAGTTTAATAGTTAGGCTGCATTCACACTTAAAAGATCATGCTAAAATAAGAAGTTCTGGCACTGATTTTATATGACAGAGGTGATTTTTTTTTCCCTTCAGAATGATTTTAAATCTGAGTTAAATTTGAGGAGAGTGCTGGGGCAGAGCAGCAGCACCCCATTCTCATGATGTTTTCATGTTCTGCTTATGTTTCTTGGTATTTTTCCTCACAGTGTGTTGTCTTAGCATGAGCTATGTACAAAGATATATTATCTTAGTCTGGTTGTCTTGAAATGAGTAATTAATTTTTTTTAAGACAAAAATTATTAATTGTATTTGCCTTATTAGTAGTGAACTTCTCGCTAATCTCTGTAGACCTGAGGTTAAAATGTTAAGATTTTGTTAAACTCCATAGACCCTGGTTAAAATATCTTCAAATTATTAAATGCTCTAATGCTTGTTAGAAAATAGTAATAATTCTAGCCAGTGCTTATAGCTGTTTCCTGAAAAAGAATTGATTGTTTTTCTTCCACTAAGATAATGAGCTTCAGCCCTCAGGATCTCCGGAGACGTTTGTGGGTTATTTTCCCTGGTGAAGAAGGTTTAGATTATGGAGGTGTGGCAAGGTAAACTACACTGAAATGGCAAATAATAACTTGTTCTGCAAGTGGTGATGTGAAGGCTTCCCCAAAGTAGATCCTTACTCCAGTGCTTTCACAGTAGGAGGGAAGTTTGTTCTTATCGTGGAACATCTGAGGAAGGCAGTTCTGCGAGATGTGTTTGCATGTCTTTAAACTGTATAAAATTATTTTTAGTTTGCATTAGAAATTACTTTAATCATCTCCACAGTTAGAGATGCAGTTTACTGAACCAAAGTGAGCCTTTGACCCAACTGTTAATGTCAAACTAGAGTTTATTGAAAAAGTGAACAGAAATCTACATTTAAATCCCAGGTCTTGACTGGAATGTAACTGAGAAGTGCATATGTTAATTGGCATTCTCCAACCCCGGATGTTTAGATCAGTGGTAGACTAGAAATGCTCATTTAGATAAGAGTGGGTTTTATCCAATACACTGACAGTTGTGAATCATTGCAACTTTGCATTTTAATTTGTAATTTGCTGTAGTTTGTGTCAGTGTGGGCCAGCTGCTCTCTGGGGAAGGAGGCAGATTGTGCCAACAGGGGCCTGAGTCAACATTAGTTAGGTACCGTGATGTCTGCTGTGATTTATTTTCAAATGTGTTTTTATTGTTTGTGTGATTTCAGGGAGTGGTTCTTTCTATTGTCACATGAAGTCTTGAACCCCATGTATTGCCTGTTTGAATATGCAGGGAAAGATAACTACTGCTTACAGATAAACCCAGCCTCTTACATCAACCCAGACCACCTGAAATACTTCAGATTCATTGGGAGGTTCATTGCCATGGTGAGTTCTAAAGCAAGAAGAGGGGCTGACCTGTAATTTTCCTATATATAAATATGGTGCAATCAGATGGATAATTAAACAATCCATTTTTGAGTTGAAGTTATCAGGTATTTGGGTATAACTCCTGTTGGTATAAACTAACTCAGCATATTGACAGTCATGATATTCAGGTTGGTTTAATTCTTTGGCTGTCAGATTTTATGGGCCCAGAGAACAGCATGTTGTCATATTAAGTACTGAATCATCCTTGCATTATTTTGTCTGTTTTTGTGTTCCTCAGGCTTTGTTCCATGGGAAGTTCATTGACACTGGTTTCTCTCTGCCATTCTATAAACGTATCCTAAACAAGGCAGTAGGACTCAAGGATTTAGAATCTGTTGACCCAGAGTTTTACAACTCTCTCATCTGGGTAAAGTGAGTTTGACTTCATTTTGTTCTTGAAATAGCAATACAATGTTTTTGGTTTTCACTTCTGCCACGAAGTAGGTGTAAATCTATTACTAACAACCCCACTGAAAAATATAATCTAGCATTGCAGGGCAATATGGAATTTTTACTGTGACTTTAGATACACAAAGAATGATTTGTTAATGCAGAGCCTTTCTGGTTCATTGAATATTCTGTGCAGCATCTTGTGTTCTGATTTTGTTGGCTTTTATTAATTCTAGTTAGCCATACAGATGTGGCAGTCTTGAACATGGTTACAAATAAAAGCTTGAGTAAATTCAACTGAGACTTGTCAGATAACTGATTAAAAGAAATCTGCAAAAAATCAATTTAATGTTTCTCTAGTACCTGGTTTAGTTAGAAAACAAAATGTTTGCTGCTACAGTAACACAAAGTTAACAAATGTAGTTTCTTATTTACTACCACATAATTCTGTTAGTCACACTTGCAATTTGACTTCAAGGTTAGTATTGAAGATGTAATGCTTTAAAGTTCTGGCTGTCCTGGTATCTTTGCTCCAAGCTTAATGATTCCAGACCATTCCTACCTGCAGCCTTCCATTCTGCACAGTCAGACATCTGTCCATGCTCTTGTGGAGCCCTCTTCTTCCACTCCTTTGCAAATTCCTCTCCAGAGACTAGCAAGTAAAAAGGATGTGGAGTTTCTAGACCACAATTATTTTGGAATTATGTATTACAGATATTTTAATAAATACTTTTTAAAACCCCTTCAATCTAAACCATTGTAATTCTATACTGATTTTGTCATAGGAGGATGCCATGTTTTAATCCATGGTTGATGTGCACCATTTGTTTCTGTAACACAGATTTTTTTTTCTTTCAGTTAAAAACCGTTAACAAATATATTAGAAGAAAAAGAAAGACAAACTGAACAAATTGGTTTTCTTCAGCTATAGTAAAAACAATTTCAAAGAAAAATTAGTCTTTCTTGTGACTAGAGACAAAACATTTTACTTAAGAATCATGCTAAGACAGAATAGTTTTAAACATGCTTTGAAAACTTCATAGAAGGTGTGAGAATAGATTGGTTTTTGAAATGCAAAACTGAGTACAAAAGCCAGGATTTTCATCTCCTGTAGTGGTGATTCTTGGAAGGTTTGTCTTAAATATTGAGTAGCAGAGAAAGCAGCATATGAGATGTTTAAGAATTGAAATAGGAATTTTGTTTGGTTTTCAGAGTAGTATGTTCTGCACTCCATAGATGTGCTGCTAGTGTGCCTTCATTTTAATTCAAAGCAATTTCTGTAGTAATAGAAGTCTTCTAGACTGGAGCCCAGGAAAGTCTTTGCCCCTGTGAAAAAACACTTAAGGATGTGAAAATTGGAGAAAATCCTTCAGATGTCCAAGGGCTGCAGAGCCCTCTCAGTCCAGACCCAAACTTCAGTGTAGCTGAGCCTACTTGTGTGTAGTGCTGTTGGAGGTACCCCTGAGGAAGGACTGCACATTTACAGGGGAGAAGAGCCATGTCTGTCAGGACAGGCATCATTTTGTTCCTCACAGAAAAGGCAAGTGTTGTGATTTTGCAGAAAGCATTCTTTGGCACTTGTATCAGGCGGCTGTTTTTCTCATTCCCACAGTTTTGAGGATTTCACAGATTGACTGAGTTTGGAAGGGCACTGTGAGAGGACATTTGCCAAACCTATGGGCTCAAACTGAGCTGAAGCATGTAGCTTTCATTTTAAAAGGGATGGGTAGTGAAATGAAATCAGCCCTTCATCTGAAGTCTTCCCTCCTCACCCCAGGATTCATGCAGTACCATTTATTTTGGAAAGATGAAGTTCAGAAGTGCAGTTGCATCATGGGGCTAGATAAACCACAGCCATTGGCATTTCTGTGTTAGGGGTCAGGATAAATATCTGGATTTTGCACTTTATTTTGGAGGAATATGGTCATCAAAACCTCTGTAGTATATGGAGGCAGTTCTTCACTTTGCAAAAGCATAAATCAACATATAAACTCCAGGACTTCTTGCAAGGCCATAATTAATGTGTAAGGAACATTTCCTTATCTTGACTATTTAGCTCCAAATATTCTACCTTAAGGTTGCTTCTTCATACTCATCTCCTCCACTGTGTGCAAGTTCTCAACACAGTTATTTAAAACTATTTTTTTCCTTCCAGAGAGAATGATATTGAAGAATGTGGCTTGGAAATGTTTTTTTCTGTTGATAAAGAAATACTAGGTGAAATCAAAAGTCATGATCTGAAGCCAAATGGTAGCAACATTCTGGTCACAGAAGAAAATAAAGAAGACTACATCAGGTAAGAATAAGTGAAGACTTTAAAATACTGTCATTTTCTTTCTTGAGTTCTAGCAACAAAAGGCTGTGTGTGTCTTCTAAAGCATTGATGAATAATTGCTAATGCTGGCAACAAGTGGCAAGTGTTTGGATTTCATATTTGAAAGAGGAATATTGATAGAAATAAATTTCTAAAATCCTCTTTTCCTAAAGATCATGGTTAGAAGAAAGTGCACTTTCCTAGAGTTATCTCAGTTTAGCAGAATACCATGACAAGAATTGTGAATGTCAGGTGTTTCATTAAATGTTATATGTGTTTATCACTATGATTATATATATTGCTTTATAGCCTGCTGATGTTCTAGCCAGCCATTTCTGGTTCATTTGGGGTTTTGATGGCTTATTTTTCTGTTGGTTTTTTTTTAGAATATTTTTGGATGATTTTGTGAAGATTCTTATTTTTCAAAGATACTTGGAATTGCAATTAGTTTTATCTGAACTGGCCTTGCAGTTGTAACAGTGTTATGAATGATGTCATAGGTTGTAAGGATCCTATTTGCAGCACCAAAATGTTTTAAAGCAATAGATTAAGAGTGAAGGAGCCTAAGAGTGATTAAGGAATAAAAACGTGAACAGTGGCCTGCTTTGTCCTGAAATATCCCCTCCTTCCTCAGTGTGCAGCAGTACAGCAGCTCTGATTTAAAGTGTGAACTTCAACATAAAAGCTTGGAGGATGTGCTTGCAAAAAAAATAAAAGCCATCACACATTGCAGGCACAAACTAAACTGAAGCACAGAGAATTTCCCACTTTGTTAGGATGTGTTCTGTGAAGGCTTTTTCCGTGGGCAGGGGGAGAGAGTCAGGAGTGGGGCTCTGTTTTCATCGCATGAGAAATCTGCAGACATTTCAGACCTTCACAAAAGAGATGCGATTTGCACAAGAAACATACTGGCATTTGGCAGGAGGGAGGATCTGCAGCAAATCATTCTTCTCTAGTTCCTAGGAACCCAGGGAGAGCTCAGATTCCAGTTTCATTCATATTCTTTTGTCTTACTCCCAAGTCCTGCTTTAAGTCCCCCAGGTTTCTAGGACTGAAATGAGAAATAGCCACCTCTTCTTTAGACTCCAGTGCTCTGACAGGTTAGGCTTGAATTCAGCATAATATCTGCTTCTCCCTGGGTTCAGGTTCTCCAGGTCTCCTGCCTGCTTTTCACCCTTTTATTAATGGAGAGTGGAGTTTCTGCCACAGAGCAAAGTTTCATGATTAACAGAAACAAATATGGAACTTTCCAAATGGACATAGTCACTGCTTGGTAAGCTGGCAGTCCTGCTGCTCTTCACCAGTACAACTTGACTTGTCTTTTACCTTGTCATGGATAACAACTGAGATTTCTGGGGAGAATATCTGACAAAATCTTCAAACACCTCAGGACTGCTGTGCTCTCATTAATGTAATCAGTGAAGAGATGCTGCCTCCTCTTTGAGTCCTAAACATTTCTGTAGCAGAATGCTTGAACACTTAGGGTTTAATTTAGAGAAAAAATGAAATCATTTGCACAGAGTAAAGGCTGCTGATAAAATTATACAGTGCTCTATCCCCAGAACTTTCCAGACTTTCCATGGTTTTTTTTTGAACTTAGCTTACAGTTCATCTCAAAATAGGCAAAGATGTGGACTTGGGTTAGCATGGGCCATTTAAATGATATTGGTGTGTCTTCTTTTCCAGGCTAGTAGCAGAATGGAGACTGTCCCGAGGTGTTGAGGAGCAGACACAGGCTTTCTTTGAAGGCTTCAATGAAATTCTGCCACAACAGTATTTGCAGTATTTTGATGCAAAGGAACTGGAGGTAAAGGATTACTTGGCTATTTTTGGATCCAGGTCATTACACATAAAATAAACTCTAGTCACTACATATGAAGACAGAACTCACTGAGGCTGACAACCTTGTTTTATAGGGAATATGAGGGAAACTTTATGGAATAGTATTAGATGAATGTGTTTTCCTTAACTTTCCTCTTTGCAGCTGACTTAGCTGTTTCTAAAGGCCAAGATTGTCAGCTTTGTTTTTGTGATTCTTTGGTTTGCCTGTGTTCAAAGAATGAGCAACTTGACAGAATGGGAGATAAAACCAGATATGCAGTGGATGGTTGCATATAGAACGAGCCAAGTTTTTGGTTTGGGTTTGAGCTCTCAAAATTACGCTTTCTGAAGTATCTGTTCAGTTTGAAAAGTAAAACCATCAAAACAAAAGATCCCATCTCTAGTGAAGAACTGTATGGCTGGGCAAAGGTAAACTGTTCTGGCTTGGATGTCTCCATAAAATCCCAGACTGGTTTGAGTTGGGATCTTAAATAATCTTCTTCCAGCCCCCTGCCATGGGCAGGGACACCTTCCACTGTCCAAGATTGCTCCAAGCCCCATCCAACCTGACCTTGGACACTTTCAGGGATCCTGGGGCAGCCACAGCTTCTCTGGGCACCCTGTGCCAGGGCCTCCCACCCTCACAGGGAAGAATTAATTCCTAAAATTGCAAGCAATTACTCCATTTTTCACAACATAGATGCTCTCTAATTTGTGGCCTCTCCAAATACACTTCATAAACCATCACCAGTCTGTTTATAGAAGTTTTGGATGAAATGTAAAATTAAAACAAGTGCACTGTCATTGCAGGTTGTGCTAAGTGAGGGTCCAGTTGTTCTCTTTTGCTGTGTGGGAGGTCATGGAAGGAAGGTGGAAATTTGTACTCTTCTGCTTATTTCACTTTTTCTGCCCCAAAGGTGCTTCTCTGTGGAATGCAAGAAATCGACCTGAATGACTGGCAGAGACACACCATCTACAGGCACTACACCAGGACCAGCAGGCAGATCGTGTGGTTCTGGCAGGTTTGCAGAGTTTGCTTTATTCTGACCAGCAGAGAAGTTACAGAGCACAGCTACAGCTCAGTGAACAGTGGCCAGAGCGCTGAGCTCACCTGCAGAGTGCAGATAGAAACTGTTACTGCTAATCCAGCTGTTCCTAACAGCCACTTTACTGTTCATCTGAAGATGGTGATGATGTGAAAATCTGAAGATTGAATCTATCCCTAAATGTTTATTTCAATTACTGTTTTTCAGTTTGTGAAAGAAATAGATAATGAGAAGAGGATGAGACTCCTGCAGTTTGTGACTGGAACATGCAGATTGCCAGTGGGAGGATTTGCTGACCTCATGGGTGTGTATTAATAACCCTTCTAATGCAGGAGATACTTTTTAAAAGAACCAAATTATATATTTATGGCATTTTTAATGAATTTTATATTGAATGCTGTTTTGTAAGCCCTGCATATACTTGAGCTATGATGGAAAAAGATGGAAGGAATGTTTACACTTATTTGTTGCACTTTAAAATAATTTCAAATTGATGCTTTTCACTACATGTCTGCTTTGATCCAGGCAGAGCAGTATAGTGAGACAAATGTCCTTTTTCTGTGCAAATAATGGTAATCCTGTCTTTGTTTAAGCCTTGCATGCTTTAGGTGTGTGTTACAGTGATACAAAGGTAGCTGGACCTATGCCTTGTCTGTTGGAATTTGTTACAGGGAGCAATGGACCCCAGAAATTCTGTATCGAAAAAGTTGGAAAGGAAAACTGGTTACCCAGAAGTCATACCTGGTGAGTACATAACAAATCAGAATATTGCTATTGCTCTGGTTTTGCTGCCCATAGTGTGCTTTGACATTTGAGTAAATGGGTAGTATGCTGAAATGGTTGAGACTCTGTGAAAGCAAACACAAATTACATCAATGAACTATGTTGTTGAATAATAGCTGAACTTCTGAAAAGCTCTCTTGGCATGGAGTAGATTGCATTGTGAATTCCATGGATTAATGTATTATATTACTGAGCAATTAAAGTAATTAACAGTACTGTCTAACAAAGCTGAGACTACCCTTTGCTATCACTGCACTCCTTAGTGAAATAGCCACATTCACATACTTCCCAGAGAAAAGGTTGCTTCTACTCATTTCTTTGGGTGTTAGTGGTAGACAAAACCACACAAATTGAAAATTTTGAATCTGAATGACAACTCTAATCAGCTAGAGGTTGGTTTTCCTTCAACTAGGAAGAATTAGTGAAAGCTGTCACTGTATGAGCACTTGCCTCTGCCCTCAGAAGTACATACATTTATATCAGTAGTCAGTTTTTTGCAGGGTGTAAATCCCAATATCCATATCCACAGCAAAAATTCCAGTCACCCATATTCATAATGGATTTTTTGTTCCTATTGAATTCTTCATCAGTACTTTTTTATTTTATTTTTCAGTTTCAATCGCTTAGACCTTCCACCATATAAGAATTATGAGCAGTTGAAGGAAAAGCTGTTATTTGCAATTGAAGAAACAGAAGGATTTGGGCAAGAGTAGCTGAAATTTGCACCTTGAAGAATGTGAACTCAACACGATGTATGTGCTTCACTTCTTCTGCTTGTTGCACACTTCATTGTAAAGTAGACATGACTTGGATTTATTTAACAGTACTAATGTGTAAATAAATGGATGTTATCCTGAGGTTATCCACGTTAACTCTGGATTTCTACTGAGCACTTTCAGAAATCAAATGCGCAATCAGATATGGCTACAAATGACTAATGACTGAAGTAGAGGTTTAATACAACTTTGGGCTCTGCTTTGTTTTACCATTCATTAATTAGAATGTGTCCTTAAGGACTGACAGATTTTTAACAATAGTTTTGTCTTTCCTTTTTAGTAGCATTTTTGCTACTGATGCACTGGGAAGTTCATTGGTAGCTGCAATGCTGCAGCAGCATCCTGAGCCTCTTGACAGCAGTGTCAGAGCCAGCCTGGATCCACCTCTGTGCCGTGAGCAGCTCCCTTCCTTAAGCTCCTTTTTCTAACTCAAGTGTGGCCAGACTGTTTTTCCCTGCCTGGAGTCTGCTCACGTGCCAGCTGGACTCAAGCTGCTATTAAGGGGATGTCAAACTGTGGCACAAATCCAGGGCATAGCTTGGCTTCAGTTTATTCCAATCCTGTTCCTGTCAGCAAAAGAAACACCTGCCCAAAGTTGTTGGAACACTGTTCTGAAGGGTTCTGAGCTTTTGCTGTGTAACACATTTTAACTTTGAAATCAACATTAACACTGTGGTACTTCACTTGTTTTGCAAAAGACAAGCCCAGCTGGGATTGCACTGATTCCATTAAGGTTCCTGTTTGCAGGCTGTTTATCAGCAGTGTTAATGGACATTACCCTCGGTGTTTTTCCCACGTGTTGCAGTCAGTTTGCTCCGAAGAGTTCATTGGGCTCTCAGGAAGAGACACAAAACAACTGGATTCAGAAAATGATCCTACTCATCATTTCTGCGGATGAACTGATGTGTGAGACTGGCTGAGGCCAAGAGGATTAGAAAGTTCAGACACGGATTACAGGTTTTTGGAAAGCTGGAGCATCAGTAAATACTTCTATAAAGTTTGAAAATAAAGTTTTTGGGGAGGTTTCTAGGCTAATTCACCCTAAGATGCTTACAGCTAGTAACTTTTGTAGCGAGTTCCTGTTGAATTAACATCTTTTATTTCCTTTTAGAATCTGTTAATTCTTTTCTGGTTTACAAGAATATTTTGCATTTTACTGCTCCTTTAGACTGAATGCACTTTTTGGGTCTGGTCAGCCCTTTCCCTTCCCTGAAGGGAGGAAGTCAGACACCAGTGAAATGAGCTGTAGCCACAGTGAGAGACGTGACACTTGAAATAACATGTAGCACATACTAAAGCAAACCTGCAGCTCAGAGCACTGGGTCAGGAGCTGCATTTATGACTCTGAGATGACAGAGCTGAGACAGGACAGTGAGATAGTGTAAAACTGAATATTCAGTCTGGAAAAGAGTATTTCTTTCCTGATGTCTCATCCATCTAAACTGCAAGAGGGAAAAACTGATTCAAGCCTAAGAACCGAAACACTACAGGTTTTAACTGACTTCACAAGTGTGTCAGGGCTCAGTGATAAATGCTTTGGGAAGGTAGGAGGGTGGGACTTGTCAGGCTTAATAGAAGGAAGGCCTGGGGAGAGGTGCTGATGATACAGAAATGCCCCTCATTTAAAGTGTAATTGATGTTGAGAATTCACCTTCAGGTGTGACTGGGAGAAGAATTGCCAACTTCCACAACATTTGGATCTATCACAGTATACAGCTCATGAGGAAAACAAAAAGCCTTATGTATTTTTTTCTGTTTATATTAATTCTTACAATGAAATGTAGTTATCTAACATATTTACAAGAGAGGTTAAATTAAGCAAGATAATGCAAGATTAAGCTATGAAAAATAGTCTGTGTTCTGCATATTGCTTTACAAGTCATGTAGGGAACCTAGAACTATTGTTCATGTATAAATATCACCCAAAAGGCTGTCAGCCCTATATTTTTAAAATAAAGAATAGTTATAATTGAAATAGCCTTAGCCCTAGTTCTATAGGGTTTGGCTGTTAAATATTTTTATGGTCGAAATGTTTAGTTCAGGAAAAACATACCTGCTTGTATATATTTTTGATGTCCAGGATTCCACTTATTCCATTGTTTAATTTAAATGGCATGTTTATGTCTTTCCTGCTGTACCAGGATGGGAGAAAGGGGGCTGGATATCCCAAGCACCAGATATGATTTAAAAATATTGCAAATAAAGAATTCATTGAGGGGGAAAAATAATCAGTGAAACATTGGATTTGGCCAAATACAGAAAGTTTAAAGCAACTTTACAGTGTTATATGGACAGTATTTCTGAAGGCACAAGTTCACATTTCTTAGGCATTTGACTTGTGAATAACATCTGTTAAATTTTTACAGCATGTTGTGTAGAAGTTAAAAAGACTTATACAAGCCACTGGTGCACTTTTCAGTTCTTTCTGGGGACCTGGTGAAGCAATACAGGGATGAACCCAGAGCAGCTGCTATCCCAGATAACAGGTTTTTGTGGATTGGATTTACAAGTGAGATTTTCAGCAGAGATTAATGAATTTGTCTCCCACTGCTTCAACTGTTTAACAACCTGAGCTGCATTAATTCATATGTCACAAATGTGCATTCATATGCAACTGTCACTTGATCCTAATTACCAAGTATTAAAAGAAATTTTATTTAGAACTTTCCCTCATGAGAATGACAGGAGAAAATGAAATGCTGAGAATTAACAAAGCCTTATTGTTACAAGTAGCTCAGGAACTGTTCATTTACTAATGACATGCACAGTAAATGCATCATGTCTTTATCTGATCTAGTGTGGAAGTTTGGGTTTTTTTTAATCCAGTTGCTTGTGTTTAAAAAAAAAAAACAAACTTTTTTTTTATTGTTCTAAGAAAAATTTTTAACAAATGTTTGGGGGGATTGGGGTTGTTTTTGTTTTTTGGGTTTTTAAAAATTTTATTTTATTACATGCTGCACTGGATTTGTAATCTCAACTCTGTTATATTGGTATCTCCAGCCCCCTTTTTTGTGGTGTCTTTTAATTTCCTCCAAGAATCACTGTTTGTGTATATGTGCTCTAGTGAACTTGTGTAGAAACTGGGATCAGCAGCACTGGATTGTAAAATACTGTACTGAAATTCATTGTCAATATTTCCTTGCATTGTAATTTCAAATACTCAGGTAACTGTAACAATATCTCAGTAAGTCAAATACTTTTATAAAACTACTTAAAGAGCTGGTGGTGTGGTTCATATTCCTTACATGTGGCAGAATATCCAGGTGGAAATGAATTGTCTGTGTGCTCTTGGGGGTTAGGGTCAGGCTGCCTGGACTTGTCCTTCCACGAGGATTCTTTAGGAATAGTTCTTTCCCAAGACCTCATCCACCCTTGTTGGTTGCATTGGATATTGAACAGGAGATTTTGGGCACAATTCATGGATTTTTAGTGTTTGTGGATGCTGCCCTGAGGAGCCAGTGGGGGCGGTGAGGCTGCTGAGGCCTGAGGGAGATGGGCTGGAGGGAGGTTCTGCAGGAGCCCCAGCTGCAGCATCTCACTTGCAGCACTGTTGTAGGGATACAAACAATGAGGAATGGCACTGCAGGAGGTCAGGATTGACAGAATGCCACAAGGAAAAGGGAGAAATCTCCAGTGAGACCAACCAGCCTTGCAGTGTCCCTGATCCTCCTTGAAGGGGGAGGTGGCATTTAGAATTCTTCCAGAGCCTCTCCTGATGGCCACAGGCTTTCCTAGATAACTGAGATGGGCTTTGCAGTGAGGTTCCAGTTCCCTCAGTGCTCACGGGGATGTCTCATCAGGTCTGAGGCCATAGGTTGGACTTCATAATCTCAAAGATCTTTTGCAACCTAGTTAATTTTGTGATTCTGTCTCAAGGACCTGGTTTTGTCCAGTTTGGTCAGATGGTCCCTAAAGTGCTCATCCTTCCCCAAGGGTGATACTCCCTGCTGCAGACCTTCCCACTGGGTTCTCCCTCTGCTGACTTGCCGGGTCTTCCCCCAGGCTCAGTTAACACAATTTTGTCAGTGGCAGCAAATCCCAAGGATGATTTCCTGTACCAGGCAAATAGATGCAATATTAACTTCCTTTATTTGCAGCAGAGAGGTTGGTGTGGAGTCGCTTCCTCCAAGCTTTGAATGCAACCACTTAAAAGCATCCTAGTAAGTTGTGTTAACCCAAAATTTGTCACTGCTTTGGGCATCTATATGTAAGTACAGCTACAGCTATTTCACATACACCTGAAGTTCATTTAAAAAGGCAAAAATTAATCACAGTGTAATGTATGATAAATGTACATGGCAGTTGCACCATGTTTTTTCCTGTTGGCTTTGATGATGGTGCTAATGTCAGCACCAGCCCTGGCTTGGGGGTGTTGAAGGTTTTTGTCATGGCAGAATGGAAATGGTTATTTAAACCCATATTTGGTTTGGGTGTCTGATGGCAGCTGTGAGCTGCTTACTATTGCCCAAATTATCCACCACATCCTTGCTGTTGCCCATATCTTACAGTCACAGCTGGGACTAGAAGGTAAATCAATCCATGGTACAACTTGCTGCTGCACTGGTAAGAGAGATTAGAACTCAACTGAATTAGGCTGCAGAGTTGTAAAGAGCCACTAAAAGAGGGAATTGCTCTTGGATCCTAAGGAAGGATTTTCCCCTCATCTCTGGCAGTGCTTGATCCCATGTCCATTCTCAGCCTGTCAGCCCAGCAGTGCACAAACAACAGGGCTCATGGGAGAAAACTTGTTTTCTCTAAGGAGAAAGTAGGCTCTGACAGATTGGAAGGGCCACTGAGCTTACCAGCTGTGTCAAAACCTCGCTGTTTTACATTTCACCCAATAAATACCAGCTCCCTATGACTCTTGTGGGAGCTCTGAGTGAGCCCAGTGTATGATGATTCTGGAGGTATGGTCCAAAAAGGAGCATTCAAACTGAGAAGAGGGAGTAGGTTTAGATTGGAGAGTGGGAAGAAATTCTCTGTGGGCATGGGGAGGCCCCTGGATCCCTGGAAGTGTCCAAGGCCAGGCTGGACGGGACTTGGAGCAGCCTGGGACAGTGGAAGGTGTCCCTGCCCATGGCAGGGGTGGCATGAGATGGCCTTTAAAGGTCCCTTCCCACCCAAACCATTCTGGGACTCTCTGTTTTCACTTCTAGCAGAGCCTGAGGACAAGGGACAAAGTCCCAACTGCTGCTGTTGTGTGTGTAGAACAGAGCTGGGGTTATGCAGGATTCAATTCTTCGGTGTTTTGTTTTATTTTATTTTGCCATCAGACTGTGGGTCATCTCCAGTCCTTTCCCCAGGGGGAAGGAGCCGAGAGCCCATCCTTTCTCACTGGCGGGGCAGCAGACAGCTTTACCCTGAGGACACGCATCCCCGGGGCTGTGGCAGGGACGTCCCGGGGCTTTAAGGCTGCACCGTGCCTTGGAGTGGCTCTGTCCCCGTCCCAGGGCGGCTCCGGCAGCAGCTGAGGGGACACGGCCATCTGGGGGGAAAAAGAACTCCCCACACCCGTTATCAGGGAATCACAGATTCGTTTGGGTTGGAAGGGACCTGAAAGGTCATCTCGTTCCACCCCCTGCCATGGGCAGGGACACCTTCCACTGTCCCAGGTTGCTCCAAGCCCCGTCCAACCTGGATTTGGGGACACTTCCACGGATCCAGGGGCAGCCACAGCTTCTCTGGGCACCCTGTGCCAGGGCCTGACCATCCTCACAGGGAAGGATTCCTTCCTAATCTCTAATCTAAACCTCCTCTCCTTCAATGCGAACCAGTGCCCCCTTGTCCTGTCACTCCAGGCTCTTGCAAATAGACTCGTCCCACCTTTCCTGTAAGTCTCTTTCAGGTACTGGAAGGCTGGGGGTTCACGCTGATGTCCCTAAAGCGGGATCAGGGACACACCGCATCCCCTGGAGCGGCTTCGGGAAGTTGGGAGACATTTCTGAGGTTTCCGAGGGTTCCGGGGAGGTGTCTCCGGAGCGGTCCCGCCCCGCGCTCGAAGCGCTTCCGGGGCAGTGCCGGGGCCGAGACGAGGCGGAGGCGTCGGCTCGATCATGGTGGGTGAAGCCGGTCTGGAGTCCGGGCGGGGCCCCTGTGTCGCCCTTGGGGGTCTGTGTGCCCCCCCCCCCGGCCCTCGGGGGCCCCTGCGGGCGGCAAAGTGCGGAGCGGTGCCGGTGCCGGCTCCCCTCAGGCACAGGCGCTGCCCCGCGGGCGGGGCCCGGGTAAAGGCGGGACCCCGCTGCGGGCCGCTGGGGCTCTGCGGGGGCTGGGAGTCCCCGGCCTGGTTCGGTTCGGTTCGGTTCGGTTCCGTGTCGGGCTCTGCGTCAGGCCCCCGGGCGGGGTCGTGTTTGTGCGGGGCGGTCCCGCCCGTGTCCCCCAGCGCCGAGCCGGGTGCGCGGCGGGTGCCGGCACTGCCTCCGAGGGGCTTCACTGGCCCTGCCCGGCCCTGAGTCACTGCGGGGAGAGGCCGAACCTTCGCCCGATCCCGCTCAGCCCCGTGCCCGGGAAACGCTCACAGCGAAACCTGCATTTCCTGCGGCTGCCACGGCGCATCCCTAACGCTGGAAGCAGTCAGGAAAAAGAGACTGCTTTTGGCTGTGTAATAATCTGGGCTCTGTTCCTTCTGTTGTGATTGCATGGGAGGTTTCTCCCTGCTCAGATGCGTTGTTGGCTATTGCATGCTGATGAAATTTGGGATCAAATGTATGTCAAAATTTGTAAAGAAATAAATGCTGACTGAAGTTGCAGAGGGAAAATTGAAATTATCTAATAAGATGTAGTTTTTAGGCAAACCTAGGAGTTGAGGTATTACAGAAGATAAAACACAAAGATAAAGGCTGCCGTTGTACATACAGCAAAGGGTATTTAGCAGCAAAATGGGGATGAGGGAGTGTTTATTCTCCTTTTCTAGAGTGCATCTCTCCTTTTCCATGTGCTGTCTCTTGTAGTTTATTCAGCCCTTCATGAAAATGGGGCATGTGTGTTTCATGAATTAAATATGTAATTTTTTTCTCAGTACTGTTTTTTTGTTGGTCTGGTGAGCTGCACTGGCTTGAGGTGCTGGACGAGTCCCAGAGTGGGAATAGGAGGAGCAGGACCTTCCCACGTCAGCAGCAGTGAACTGTCAGAGCAGATCACCCACCTGTGAGTTAGATCAGCTGAAGGTGTTAGAGGAAATTAAAAACTGGTATCCTTCTTTATGGATGCTGCTTTGCATCTGAACGGGTTTGTTAAGGTCCTGTGAAGGAAAGTATTTAATCAGGACTTTAATAGTGCTAGTAAGAAGGCAGGAAATCAGATCTTAATTTCTTAGTAGATTTAACATTTTGCCATTATGGTTTCTCAGCTTTTGTACACCCTTTAGTTTGTTTTTTGTTTCGCTTCCCTTGTCTTCCATTTGACAATAGTCCAGCATTCAGAAAAAATCAAGAGTTTTGTTCAAAATACTTAAATTTTTCTGTGCTGGATCACACAGAAACAATTCTGCTTCATCAAAACCAGCTCAGGAGATCCCACCTCTTAGAGGCCCACAGGTTATGTTACCAACAGCACCCTGAGGAAAGTGCTGGTCTGAGCTGGTGTTGTGTTGTGCTGTGCTGTGTGACAAGGTCTCTTCCAGGGAACAGGGTGTGTGACATCTTTGTGCCCGTTTTCTCTGGGAGAAGTGGTGAGGGTTGTTCAAGGAGCCTGGGGAACACAGCCTGGGCCAAATGCCCCTTGTAGGTCTCACCTGTCCTGGTTCAGGTGATTCCTGGCTCCCTTCCTAAACCGTTTCCGAGGGACTCTGCCTTGCAGGATCTGAAAGATGCTGCTTGTTTCTGTTTCCTTTAATGGAAATGAAAAATGCCAAATACCCAGCTGTGGAAATGAGCTCAGGTGCAAGGGTTTCCCACCCTACTACAGATTCCACTGTTACATTTTGATGGGTGTCTTGTAGCAGAAAAGTTGTACAGAAAGTATTGAAACCTCCTTTGATGGTTTTCACAGAGCAGACAAAGGACTGTAGCCTTGGCCTGCATTTGCATTTTTCCTTTTTTAAGTTGTAAATTATTAGCAGTGGTTATAGCCTTGTGGCCATCTCAGCACAAATCCGAATTATAAACAAAGAGTACTCGTTCATTGTTTTTCACTTCTCTTATTTGTAATGGCTTCTGGCATTCATTTGATAAAAGGGAAGGTCATCTTGCACCCAAAATCTGTCTTTTTCCTACTTTATTCATAAATTACATGTCCATTTTCAAAGATGATTTTTGTTTGACACCTAAATGGTAGCAGTCTGACTATAGCTTCCAACTGCAAGCCTTCAGCAGGAGGCTTGGGAAGGAGGAGAGAGGGGAGTTCCAGGATGATAATCACAAGTGAGTGAAGAAGAAAGGCAGATGGAAAATAACTAGAAAGATGATGCAGAAAAGGTGGCACAAAGTACAGACTTGGCTGTATAAACCAGTGTAGGCAGTGTCTGTTGAATCATCCCTGTACAGCTTTGTTTTCGGCCACATCATCCCAAAGCTTTGGCAGGAGGCAGAGAGCAGCTGTAACCTTGTATTGATTTGTGCTTCCTCTTGCAGGCTGAGGTGGAGGAAACACTGAAGCGAATCCAGAGCCAGAAGGGAGTGCAGGGAATCATCGTGGTTAATTCCGAAGGTGCTGTGTCAGCCTCACTTTCTGACCTACCGCTTACTCCAGCCACGAGCTTTGAGGGCTGCTGCTGGTATCATTTACACTTAGCTTAGAGCCTGCCTTTGGCTGAGGTTTTCCTGGAGCCCAAACAGACACACTGTAGTCAGGCTACAACAGAAAATTGGTTTCTGCATTTCTGCAAGTTCACTTTATTATTTTAGGAAATAAATGAAAATAACTTGCAGAAGCGTTGAGTTATGCCAGTGTCTGAAAGTGGGTCTGTGAAAACTTTAATCAGCAGCACTGAGGCTCTCATGAGATGTAAATCTTGCTGCCAGGCCTGTCCAGAACACTGCTGCCCTGGCAGACTCCAGTTCTTTAGCATTGTTCAGTGTGGCCTCACAGAATTCATCAGCAAGTTGTCTCTTTTTGGAGTCTCTGAAGGGTCCAACAGAGCAACTTCTTCAGAGCACTCTCAATACACTATGAGCAACCCAAAGCCTTAAAATTGTGTGATTGTCAATTAAAATTGAATATTTCCTAGAAATAATCCTTAGAAAAGATGGTGGTAGCTACATGCGAATATACTGAGGATCAGATCATGCAGCTTGGCTCCTGCTCGCTGCTTTTCCAGCATGGTTGAGAGGGTTGTGCTCTCTGTGCTGAAGCTGAAGTTACTGGAACACAGACCTGGGTCTGCCCTGCAGAACTTGGTACAGCTCCTGACACAGGAGCTGGGGTTTGACTGGCTTTTGGTGGAAAAACACATCTAATGGGTGGCTGAAGTGTAAGGGAGGGAAAGCTCTGGCTGAGCAGCGTGTCTGCCCCCTTGGCTGGTTATCACTGAACCAGGGACCTCCCAGGACTGCACCACCTCATAGGGCTGAAATGTTGAAGCTTCAGCCTTGGAACTGTGTGCTGCAGCATCTGATGGCCTCCTTAATCACTGATCCCAGCCTGGCCTACCTCAATATCATTTAACTGGTGTAAGGGAGCCTTTCTGAAAGGAATAGTCAGAAGAAAAAACTGCAACATTGGTATTTCCTCTCTCCTCTACAGATGATTCTTTTTGTTTAATTTATTTCTATTTCTAACTCTCATTAAAAATGCAGAAGTAAAGCACTGACGCTACTAGAGGTAAACAGTTCTCACCTGCACCTGTGGTCCCACATCTCATATCTTGTTTTTCTTCATGTTTTCCTCTTGCCTTCAAAGAGAATTCTGCTAACCCCTGGTGCAGTGACAACCCAGCTTGGGCCTGCTGATGCGCAGTGCAGGGTTGGTTCTGGAGGTTTGGCACTGAGGGCTTGGTTCTGGAGGTTTGGCACTGAGCCTTGCTGTCCCTGTCCTGCAGGCATTCCCATCAAGAGCACCATAGACAACTCCACCACCATTCAGTACGCCGGCCTCATGCACAGCTTCATCATGAAGGCCAGGAGCACCGTGCGCGACATCGACCCCCAGAACGACCTCACCTTCCTGCGCATCCGCTCCAAGAAAAACGAAATCATGGTTGCTCCAGGTAGGATCTGCAATCTGGGGATCCAGCAGGGTTGTTTTCTCTTGAGACTGACACGGTCAGCCTGGAAGGAGTCTGCCTGCTGCTTGTGTTCACGCTTGTTTCAAAGAAGCTGTTCTACTTTCTGGAGAGTTGAAAGCTTTATCATTGACCTAAGTTTCCTTTGTCATGTTTGAATGTGGCAAATCCTTTCCCTCATTCTGTGTTGATCAAAGTAGAAAGTATTAGATAATGCTTGAGAGAGTGCTGCACCCTCTCATGCTTTGTTTTTCAGTATAAAACCCCAGGATTTGGGAAGAAATATGTTTGGAGAGCAATTTCCATTCAGAACTGTGGACCGAGTGATAAAACAAGACAGTCCTAACTTTCCAGTTCTGGGAAAAGTATTAAATCACACTGTAGCTGTAATCACAAGTCATGGAATACAGCAGCAGCAACCTTCTTTTCATGAAACATCCTCAGTGTTTTGTTGAATTCCAAACCCAGGAAGCAGCGAGACGAGTGTAGGTCCCTCATGTGGCAGGAATTCAGCCTTGTCCCTGTGTGCTCCCTGCTGGGATGGGGCTGGTGGAGAGGCCAGGCAGGGATGGGTCAGGGCAGATCTTAACACAGGCTCTGGTCCATGCTGAGGCAGCCTCAGATTTCCACAGGAAGGATGGAAAGAGAGGAATGAGCATTGCTGCAGAAAAAACAGCTGCAGCCCCCAGTGTGCCTGGGAGAGAAGGGCTGTGACCACCTTGCACCAGTGTGGCAGGTGCCAGTTACTGTTGTCTTGTGGCACAAACTGGGTTAAATTCATCTGCCTTGGGAATGTGCAGTTTCTAAAGCTGAGAGGTTTTCTCAGTAAAACCCATAAAATAAATGATCTGACACTTTGAGCCTGTTTTGCTCATTGAGAATGAATGTCAGGGCTCTGGAGTTCCCACAGAACATCAGAGAGATGTGAAAAATGTTGAAATTTACTGTTTCTGTGAACAAATACCAGCAGTGAAAGAATAATTTTCTTTTTTTTTTCTCCCCAGATAAAGACTATTTCCTGATTGTCATCCAGAATCCAACTGAATGATTACACTGACTCAGTCTGGTTTTTTCCCTTTGCCCAACTGTTTTCTTTTTTATTTAATGGTAAAGAATAGAGCATTAGTGTTAACTGTGCTGTGCCTCTTCAGTAAGGTTTGGAAAAATTAAAGCAGGTGGTTTTGTTGTCTACAAACAGAAAAAATAGCACTTTTTGTATCACACGTCGTTTCGAGGGGGACCTGGTGAGTTGGAATTGGGCAGTAAAAAATGCAGCAGATTCTTTTAATAGCTAAGAAGATAATATAATAAAATTCTAATAATAACCAAAAAAAGACTATTCTTTGTATCCTTCTGTGCTTCTTTCACCACTGAGCTCTGCTTTTACAACTCTCAGTTTAGAATGGCTGTAAATATGACTCTGCCTGTCCTCTACTTCTGTCTTACTCTGTTGGTTTTACTTCAAAAAAGTCTGACCATAACAAATTAAAAAGTGTCACCAGTAACTGGTTTTGTCTTATGTGTTTTTCTTCTGAAGATTTTAAGTTTTCTCATGATTGATTGAGTTTTTCTTCAAAAAACAGAACCTTCCTAGAACTGTTTTTGTTTGTCTGTTGCTTTCTCTGAACAAGGATTTGGTCCAAAGGCATGTGCAGTGCACTTGCAATTGGCTCTTGTGTTGTAGCTTTTTCCTACCATTTTCCTTCTGTTCCAGACAGAATTTTCATGGCTAAGGAAGGCCATTGAGGCCACCCATGGGAGATCTCACACTATCACAGCTCAGTAGCCAGTTCCATCTGCTATCTTCCTTTAGTATTTTTTATTGATGCAATTAAGGACAAAAAAGCTCACAAGGTTACTCGAAAATGCTCAAGGGGTTATTTTGATGGAGTTTTTCTTCACAAATAGAATCAGGGCTGGAGGATGCTGCACTGGGAAAGTGCAGCTTTAGAGATTTTGGTAAAAATGTTAGCTTGACTTGGGCACTTGTGGCTTTCAGAACCCAGCAAAGGATGGGGGTGTGGGGACTCCAATAGCCAAGGTAACCTGCATGTTCAGGGTTTTTTCTGTGCATTTTCAAACTTGGATGTTAATTTTCAGACTGTGTCTAATCTTCTAGGTGGTGGCTATGACCCTGAAGGTCAGAAATGCCTTTTGAGGTCTGTAGCCCTGCAGCATCAGTGCTTTGGGTGTCTGAGCTGCCCCTGTGACTCAGTGGTGGCTGTTGCTGTTCATGAGCTGTTTCTCCCTTCACACTAGGTCAGGTTTAAGCCATTCCATCAAAACAAGGAATAGGTCTGGAATCCTGCTTGGCCTTTGGAGCAGCTCCTGATATACAGCAGTTTATATCATGCCTGTGATCTGCAATAATTGAATGCTGCCTCCCAAAAAATGACCTCCAGCAAGCTGAAGTCTGGATAATAACTGAACAGTGAGGCAAGGCAGAAGAAAAACGTGACCTCAGTGATCTCCCTCTGTTGTTGTTTATAACCCCGAGAAATGTTTCCTTGGAGGTGTTGACCTGCTTATGGATTTTGGCTTTCCTGAGTAGGTGGCACTGTTCTCTGCACAGTGAAAAATCTGCAGTGTCCTGCATTCCTTTGGGCACTTCCTTAAGGATAGCTGTCCTGCCAGTGGCTTTGTGTCACAGGAGCTTGGGACAGAGAGTGTTGAGTGATAGTTTTACTTAAAACAAGCTGTAATAAATAACCTATTGCAAAACAAAGATCATAGCCCTCTTCTGTTGTGTTTAGATCATAAACTTGAAGTGGAATGACTGAGCTCCTGTTACCTGCTGGATGGTTGGAGGGTTGGGGGTTGGTTTGGGGTTTTTTCCTCAGGGATTGAGAGCAACCTGGCATGAAATATACTCAGGAATTTGAATGAAAGGCTCTTCAGAAGCTGGGTTTGGAGTCGAGGAGCTTGTCAGATCCATCTGGGCAGGGTCTTTCTTAGGCCATGTAGTGCCACCTTTACACCAGCATCCAAAGTTAATTCAGATTTATTTTTTAGAACTGGCAAGGGGTGAAGGAAGCTGAAGAACAACTACTTCCCTTTAGTTACTATGGAACAAAGTAACTAAGCTAAATAATAACTCAACTAATAAACTAAACTAAAGTTTATTTGGATCAGGAGCATTGGAGGGTCACAGAGCTGGCAGCAATTTCCCTGACTGTAAGTTAGGGAAGGGTTTCACTTTCCTAAGTTAACATAAACAAGGTAAAAAAAGATGGATGGAGCTCAGTTTCTGGTCCTGTGCTTCATGAGTCTGGGTATGGTCAAACTACTGCCAAACTGAGGAAGAGTAGAAAAATGAGCATTATGGTTCCAGTCCTTTTTCATAGCCAGGAGGCCTGAACAGCCAGTGTCACCTTGGAGCTGCTCTGTGCTGGAGAGCAGCCTGGTTTGCTGTCTTGGAAGAGTCAGTTTTGGCTTTGGTGGATCCCTTGTTGAAGGCTGAGGAATCTGCTGCTGCTGCTGCTGGGAAAGCAAACCGTGATGGATTAACAAGGAAATAAAAGGGAGTTTGGGGCATGGCTGTGGGCTGGGAAGAGCAGCACCTGAGGCCCAAGCAGCACCTGCTGCCTCTGTGCTGAGATGAGGCTCTGGCAGAGGAGTGGAGGTGGCACTGTGAAAGCTGAGCTTGTAGACACCTTCTGTGGTTCTTGTGTTGGCTCCAGTGCCCTCCCAAGTGACTCCTCCCGCGCCTAAGGTTTCTGATGACAGTGTCCTTCACATACAGGACACAGAGCAGCTGTGGCTGCCTCTGGATGCCTGGAAGTGTCCAAGGCCAGGTTGGACGGGGCTGGGAGCACCCTGGGCTAGTGGGAGGTGTCCCTGCCATGGCAGGGGTGGCACTGGATGGGCTTCCAACCCAACCCAGTGATTTATGTGATTTATGTTTGATCTTGTCTTAGCTACTTCTCTAAGGGACAAAGGCAAAGATCTCACAGCAAGAGAGGCTGGGCTGAAGTGAACAGAGCTACAGCAGCTCCTGGGGTCCATCAGCTGCAGGAGAAGCAGAAGCAGCTGGGGGGTGCAGGGGCAGAAGCTCGGACACTGCCCTGGCCAGCAGGAGCCTGAGCATCAACACAGTTCTGTTGACAAAAATCCACTTCCTTTACCAGCATTACAGGATTCCTGCAGGGAGTATTCCCTCACTGTTGTGGTTTCACAAGATCCAGGGGTGCTCAGTATCAGTGGGGCTACACTGCAGTGCTGGCATTTGGGAAGCTCGTTGTTGATTCCAGGTCATGTTAGGACAGCTCACTGGAGCCTTAAACCTTTCACTCATGGGGAGGGGAGGTTGGATCTGAAATGCACTTCCTGAAATAAGGAGTTTTGCCAATGACATCAGTAAGACCAGGCAAGAGAGGCATTAATGTGTGCAGGATTGTTCGGGAAGCTGAGGGCTGAAGGAAGAAGTGTATAAATTAAATAATGCTCTGCTCTATTAGAAGTAGAACTTCTTTGATCCATATCCCATTTCTGTAAGTACATTAACATGCTGAGAAGCTCCAGAGCTTCTATGAAATGGTGTCTTTTCTCCCTCTCCAGGTGTCTGAACAATATTCTGTGGAATTATGGCCCCAGTCCTGTGATGAGGTCTGCATGGATAAACCAGGGGCCACATCACTAAATTGGAAAGACTTCCACATTCATCGCATCGAAAAGAGATTCACACTTTATAGCAACAGTAATAAACCCCTTTGCCTGAGGATGAAGTCTGTAAGTCATCACTTGCCATGTCTGATTGAACATTCCTGCTTTCCCTTAGGTATTCTCTGATTAACAGGACTTATGTCAGAGAATAATGTCTCTACTTGTATCTTAATTATGAATCTGAAGACTGTATACTTCCTTACCAGTATGTGGATGTTTAACTGCTGCCTGGTCAAGAAAAATCCATTATATTGGCCATGAAAGTGTTTTCTGTCTTGGGTAAACTCAATAAGGAAACAAGAATTTCTTCAATTCCCATTAAACATATTTTTCTTTTAATTGGTGACACAATAATCAGAGGAGTTCTTTCGTAGCTTTCATGTATTTTTTTTTTTACCAAGGTTGTACTTAATCCTTTAACATTTTGTGTTTGCTCCTGTTTTGTGCCAATTCACTGTAACAATGAGACCTTGCCCCAACACATACAGCTCTTGTTGTGGCGTGCAGGGAGGAGGGATATTAGACCTGGTGAAACACTGACGCGCTGTTTGCAGTTGTTTTTTGATTCATTTACCAGCTCCAGAAATAGCTGCCCTATTTGTAGCTGCTTTAATGTATTCAGCATAGCTGTGGCTATGAATGCAGCAGGGAAAACAACGGGCTCGTTAGTGGGAGATGATTGGGGCAGACGTGGGAATTGCAAATGTCTGAGTATCTGTGTGAGAGCAGTTTTTGTCCAGGTTTGTTGGCTGGAATCTGTGGTCTGAGCTGTCGTGGCTTCATCCCCACACAATCCTTCGTTCCCCTCCACCCTTCTCACAACAGCCACGTTTGCTGCCCGAAGCTGGCAGTGACACTTGGAATGTTTGGTCTGAGATGTCCAGAAGAGGCCACTGCAGGCTGGGCTCACGGGCACCTCTGTCCTCTGAGCACCTCTGGGAATCCCGGCCCAGGTGGACTTCTGCTCCCTTAATCAAAGCCCTCAGGTGCTCTGCTCCAACGGGACTGGAAAAAGTGTTTGGGGTCATCTCTGAGTAAACCATTATGTCGCATTGGGAAATGGGGATATTCTGGTCCTCCTCTTGTCACCAGCTGCACTCTCTCATGTTGGGGCTTATAAAAAAGAGAGGGCCAGATAGTAATAGGACAAGAGGGAATGGTTTTAGACTAAAACAGGTGAGATTTCGATGGGACATTAGGAAGGAATTGTTCCCTGGGAGAGTGGGCAGGCCCTGGCCCTGGTGCCCAGAGAAGCTGTGGCTGCCCCTGGATCCCTGAAGTGTCCAAGGCCAGGCTGGACGGGGCTGGGAGCTGCCTGGGATGGTGGGAGGTGTCCCTGCCATGGCAGGGGTGGCAGGGGCTGGGCTGTAGGGCCCCTGCAGCCCCAGCTCGTGTGCGGCCCACGCTCCCCGCGCTGCCCGGGTCCCTGCGGCGCCCGCCGGGACCGAGCCCCGGGGTCGCGGGNGCCGCAGCCGCCGCGCGGTGATGTCATCTCGGCCGGCCCCGCACCGGGGGGGCCGCACCGCGCCCGGCTGGAGCGCAGTGATGTCCCCCGGGCCATCCCCGCTCTGCCGCCTCTCCTCCGGGGGACCGGGGTCACTGGGGCGCGGTGGCGGCCGCAAGGGGCTGTGGAGTGCCCGGGACGAGGGTGATGGCCGAGTGTCGCTCTCGACTGTCAGAGCACAAAGACCTCTCCAAAAATCGCCTTCCGCGCTCCCCATCTCGTCAGCGCTAGAGCGGTTGTTGTTCAGGATGCCACACGCCCTCTGCGATGGCTGTGGGGATCCAGAGGAGTTAATGCTCACATCTTCCCCACCCTTTTGTCTAAGGTGCATCCTGGGGAGGCTCAAAAGGTGAGGAGGTGACTATAGAAAGCCCCAGATTTCATCTCCAGACCCGATAGTGGAATCAGAGGAAACATCAGCTTTGCCAGCTGGCTCGGGGAGAGGTGTGTGTTTCTGGCAGGTTAATTTCCTGGGGAGAGGGTATCAGTTGAGCTTTACTGGCTGTGTAATAATGAATTCGGTGTTTTCATGCGATAAAAAGTCTCACGTTGTGCCAGAGACTGTCCAAACGCAGGTGAGGGGGTTTCCTACGTGAGTTTTAAAATTGGAGCTTTTGATGAAAACTGCTGATCCAGGCCCTTGCTGCTCTCTTAGAAACTGTAAATATTTGGTATTTTATTGGCACAACCCTTCTGGCCTTGAATGCTTACCCAGCCCTCCCCTGCCACAGGACCGAGCCAAGGGAACAGGCACAAACAAGAACCAACCAAAGCCTGGGACCCTGCTGTGTTCTCCTAAGCTATGTATTAAAAGCAGTAAAGTCCTAAAATCAGCCCCTTAGTAACTGCCTACTGTTAAACTGGTGAGAATCAGATTATTACGGTCAAGAGGAGACTGGTTTGCCTTTGTGGATTGCTCAGACTTTGTGCGAGCCAGAAGGAAAACGAAATCTGAGGTTCAGAGTAGTTGAAAGAAAGCAGGATTAAAATAGCCCAGGAGGGACAGAGGGGGTGAGGGAGTTTGGTGCCGGCAACTGCAAGTGCTCCTTGTTTCTCTGTACTTTCCTCTGCCCTTTTGCTCTCTCAGCTGACTGAGCTGCAGAGCTGAGCCAGGAGGAGGGGAGGAGGAGGAGGAGGAGGCCTGGCAGCCCCCGCAGTTGCTTTGGGTCAGGGCTGGAATTACTCTGTTGGAGAAAGTAAATACGGCTTGTTTTTGTCTTTGAATCATTACACAACAGGAGCAGGAAGCAATTGTTTACAATGCAGTTGGAGAGGGCTGGTGGAAAACATCACCAGCAATTCTGTACCCTCAGAATGGCTTCATTTTTAAGGCTTCAAAACTTTGGAGAAATGGAACGATTCCAAAAAAGCAGTAAAAAGGCAGAGTCAGGGCTACAGCTGTTTTACAAAAGGCACCCAGGCTCCAGTTTCACGGCAAGTGGCTGTCTTAGGCCTTGGTCTGCTGCTCCTCAGTGAAGATTCTGCTCTCTTCAAGGCAGAATTGGCTTGGGTTCCCCCTTCTTGTATTTTTGAAAATTTTCTGTGAATTTCTTACACTTGCTCATCTGCTTGGTCTTGGGTCTTGCCTGAGTAAAATTTCCTGATTCTCTTCATCATTGTTGAGGACTTGAGAAGGGGACTGGCTGGGAAACAGCAGGGGTTCGGTCCGAGGTGAGTGGAGGGCAGGGAGCAGTGACTCCTCCCCTTGTCTGAGGTGCTGTCCCTGGTGGGAAGGGGAGCGCTGGGAGCTGGTCCTTGGCAGCAGAATGTCCTTGGTGTGGGTGCAGGGGGTAAAAAATGTGGCAGCACCCTCTGCATCCATGTGCTGAACCCAGATGCTGAGGCATGTTCAGATCTGTTGCAGGAGTCCAAAACAATTCCCAGAACAAAGCTGTGGTCTGTGTCAGAGGAACAGGCTGTCCTGGCAGTAGTAAGAGCGTGCAGCAGCCTGATGACACTGCTGCACTTCCTGAAAGGAACACGAGCATTGTCCCTGTGCTCCTGAAGCCGGAGTTTGGACTGGGCTGCCAGCTGTGTTTCCAGTGCAGCACATGACCAGCGTGGCTATGGACACGGGCCTGGGTCCTGGAGTGGCCACATAACCCAGAGTGCCTCGGGCCTGTCCCTGGTGTGCGGCCACAGCAGAGGCAGGAACACACCTGTGTGTGTCTGGTGGCTCAGCTGGAGCCCCTGGCTTGGTGACAAACACAGAGGTTTGACCTCAGCTTCTGTGGACAGAGTGTTCCCATCCCAGGTTCCACCCTCTGGGAGATGTGCCTTTGGCTGTGGGAAGCCACTCCTCTTCAGAGGAAGGGCAGTGCTGGGTGTGGAGCTGAATCCCCGTTGGCTCTGGGGAACGGTGAATGTGTCCATCCCTGGGGCTCATCCAGTGTGAGCCAGCCATGCCTGTACCCATTGAGAGACCAGCAGTGGCTGACTTGTCTGCTTCATACACCATCCTGTGCTTGTCACAACAGTTTTGCTTGTTGGTGGCTTGGAAAAACATCTGGATATTGATGGGAGGTTGGTCCTTGGATATTGATGTGAGCTGCCACTGGTCCTCAGGGTGTCTGTGCTCTGGCAGTTGTGCTTTGGGAGCTGGGATTCCTTGAGAGGAGGATGCTGCTCCAAGCTGCTGCTTAGCTGTCTGTGTCTTGGATTAATTACCGAGGACATTCTGTGACTTGACTGGATGTGGGGGTAATTAGCAGCATTGAACTGAAGAGGCTTCCAGAACAAATGCCAGCCTGACATGTAGACCACAAATTTCGATATTTATATTATTATTCTTTTATATAACACAAGATCCTGAGTGTCAGCCAGGAATAATAAAACCTGTTTGTTTTGTCCATTACTAATTTTTTTTTTTTTTACTATAAACACTTCAGATGTTCCTTTGAGCAAGAAGGGTGGAGTCTGGTGAATGTAGAGGCTGTCAGGCTGGTAGGGGCCCTTGCTGCCTTTGTCATTGAGTAGCCATGAGCCATGGGTAAGTCATGTCCCTTGGCTTTGGTGTTCCTTCTGTGGTCAGCCCCAGCAGGGATCACGGTCAGGAGAGTCATTTGGGAGGTCTCACAGCTCGTGTGACATTCTGTGGTTGACTGGCAGCATGCAAACACTTGCCAGCTCTGTCCTGCTGTTTTTTGCTGCCTTTTGTCCTCAGAAGGTGGACAAGGCTGTGTGAGAAAATCCAGGAATGTGAGAGAAAATGCAGGACTGAATCCAAGACTC
Source organism: Notiomystis cincta (assembly GCA_013398075.1). Taxonomy (NCBI): domain Eukaryota; kingdom Metazoa; phylum Chordata; class Aves; order Passeriformes; family Notiomystidae; genus Notiomystis; species Notiomystis cincta. Next base: position 80,944 of record VZRX01003828.1, read on the forward strand.
TGCTGTCTGGCACGTGTGCCCAGAGCGTCTGTGCATGTCCAGGCCTGGTTGTGCTCAAACAGCTGTGACCTGTGCTGGGCAAAGGCTCTTGCTGCATGCAGGTGCACGGTGGGCTGCACCAAAGTACAGTCCTGCCAGCAGTGCCAGGTGTGTCTTTGAGCAATTTCAAGTGTCCTGAGCAGTTCTGAGAAATCTGAGTGTGTTCCTGTTGTCCTGGAGGTAGTTCAGGTGGAAGGTCACAACAGACAGAGGGAACCCTGTCACAGCAGCCTCCCAAGGGCTTGTACAGAGGGAACTTGCTGTTCCTTTACCAAGGATAGGGAATCTGTGATTAAATGTTGAGCAAAAAAACAGTTCCTTATCTGAAGCTGTGATGTAAATACTCATTTTGCCATCCTGACATGGCACAGAAGGTGCTGCCCATTTGCCCCTCGTGCTCAGTTCTGAGCTGTTTGGATGATGGAGGTCCAGTGCTCATCCTGCCCATGGCAGGGGTGGATCACAGAATCCCAGGATGGTTTTGTTTGGAAGGGGCCTTAAAGTCCATCTCATTCCACCCCCTGCCACACTATCCCAGGTTGCTCCAAGCCCCATCTAGCCTGGTCTGGGACACTTGCAGGGATCCAGGGGCAGCCACAGCTGCTCTGGGCACCCTGTGCCAGGGCCTCCCACCCTCACAGGGAAGGATTCCTTCCCAATACCCCATCTAACTCTGCCCTCTGGCAGTTTAATGCCATTCCCCCTTGTCCTGTCACTCCTGTGGTACTGTACAACCAGAGGACAAGTGTCTTGACATGAATTTAGAGTTCACAGTTGTGGTGTGGCTCTGCTTGATCATGAGCTGTGTCCTTATCATGATTTGCCAGATGCAAATGCTCATTCCTGGAGCCAGGCTCAAAATCATACTCCTGTTAGATTTTTAAACTGCTAAGAAAAATGAAGGTGCCTCCCCTTTATGTTTTAAAATCCATTTTTAAGCTCTGTTCTGGAGCCAGGAAGATTGGGAACTTTTGAATGAGGCTGCTGAGATCCTTCTGCAGTCACAGGGCCCCAGGAACCTGGCATTCAGAAATCCTGCCAGACACTGCACATCTGGTGTTGTGATGTGCGGTGGTGGGATGGAGACAGAGCATCCACTGCTCCATGTTCACATTGGTAATACTTTCCAGGGACAGTAGAGCTTCAGGTTCCACCTAGTCCATGATGCAGAGACATGTTCAAAGCTTCTAGGTTCAGAGCAGTGTAGGTTTGGTCCTGAGTCATTTGTCCTGTCCAGAGCACCCAGCTTTGCAGACAAATGAATAAAATAAACCTGACAATCCGCACTGTCAGGTCTCTGCTGTCCACTGCAGCCTGGGACAGGCACCCATTCTTGGTGCTGAGGACACCTGCCCTGGGCACGACCTCCTTCCTTCCTGGATGTGGGAGTCTCCTCTCACTCCTCCCGCAGCACCACTGGCCTGAGAAGGAGCACTGGGCAAGGACAGATCAGGTCAGGTGCTGGGTGAGCCATGACACATTCACGGGGGTGTTTCCTGGTGGTTAGAGGTGTCTGGCCTTAGGGTGATGTGATACTACAGAAATAATCATTGATGTTCGTCTGGAATGACCTGCATAACTGGCCTGTGTCTTCAGGACTTGCCAGCTCATCCCACACATATCCTGATTTCAAACCCTCCAATTCCTCCTCTCCTTGCAGAAAATCTCTTGGAGAGAAGTCCATGCTCTGGCAGCATGGGCTCTGCTCTGGGACTGACCACCGCAGCTTCTTGAAGAAACATGTTCATTTTTGCATCTGCTTCAAATCTGAGGCAGATCCCTCCCCAGGCTGGCTGGCCGGGTGTTGTGTGGATGGCAGGGAGGAGCCACAGGGCCAGCAGGCTGCTGGAGGTGCCAGGGATGTCTGTACACTCAGGAGCTGTGGGATGCAGGGAGAGGCAGTAGCTCATGGCTGCATTTCTGGTCTCTGCTTTGCTCCCCACACAGCCCTTGCTCAGCTCGGGAGCTGTTTATCTGGTAGCACGCTGGTGACGTTTCCAGGTGCTCTTTGTTCCTACTGGTGTTCTCCTAACAGCATTCCTGCTGGTCACAGGCCTCTCCCTGTAGTCCATGTGCTGTGCTGGGGCAGCACCAGTGCCTGAGCAGTGCTTGTCTAGACACTCCAGAAAAATGGTGCCCCTTATGCAACGGCGCTGTTGGAGCACTTGCCGTGTGTTTTCCTTCTGTCCCACCATCTGTATCCTTTGTCTGCTGAGGCTCTTTTGCATGCAGGACTGTCCTTTCATCCCGTGCCTTCACAGCACCCAGCACAGCAGGGACCTGGCTCCTGCAGCCAGGGCTCCTGGGCACTACTGATAAAGAAGGTTAATGTTTGCAAAGTGTGGCTTAAAATTTTCCACTGTTCTCCTCAACTGCCACAATGATCTCATCCTGCACTGCCATGGGATACACTCTGTGCTTGCATCGTTTGGAGCACAGCTTGGGAAGGACCTCAGTCAAGAAAACAGCCAAGATCCTGGTGTTTTGGGCAATTTGCAAGCTTTGCTGTTGGTACTTAACAGTTGAAACAGCAGTTGGAGGAGAAATAGGCAATTTCCTGGCATATGCAATGCAACAAAAATACTCCTATCTTTCAATAGGCCCTAGCAGAGAAGTTTCCCTGGGAATAACCACTAAAATTGTGTAGTTTTTATCTTGCTGTCATCTTGAGCTCTGACATCCTGGCACTGGGGAGAAAGAAGTCTGGCTTCCCTCATGGCAGAGATGTGGTGCCCACAGCTGGAGAAGGGATGGGGCACTTCCCTCTCGTGCAGGTCATCACTCTTTGCTCAGCTCCTTGAAAGAGCAAGTGGCTGTAGCCCCTTCAGCCCCTCTTGTGTGGAGGCCCTGAGCTGCTGCAGTCAGGGGTGGTATTCTGCTCCCTCACAGCGAGGAGGGACCAGAGGAGGAGAACCTGGACAGGGACAGGGCTGAGCAAACAGTTCTGGTTTGCTCTGCACATTGGCTAAGGATCAGCTGTAGCCAGGTGCTGCAGGAAAGGGGAAAGTCTCAACTTCAGCACAGCTGTAGTTTGGGAGAGCTGCAAGAGGAGAACAAAGCTTGTAAGATCAGGCCTGTTGTGTGTGAAATGTGAGTGTGCAAACACTGCTGGTGCTGGGCTGGGGGGATCCTGCCTGTCCTCAGCACCGTGGGAGCTGGGGCTCAGGTGCTGGGCTGGCACCTCTAGCCAGGTTTCTCTGAAATGCCCTTTCACTGTTTTCTCTGTATTCCTGTGACTTAGATTAGACTGTATAGACACTAAATTAAGGCTGGTATTTATAGCTGTTCCTGCTGTGTGATGTTGATGCTCTCATGAGTCACAGGCTCAACCTCTCGCTCCCACCCCAGGCTGAGGAGGGTGTGGGTGACCATCACTATCTCTTTCTGAAGATCTCTTGTGCCTGAACTCCTGTGTGCACAGAAGTCATTCAGGGATTGATGCAGCTTCTCCGGATTGCCAAGCCAAGCCTGCTTCCTTGGCTCTCCAAGGCTAGGATGGGACAGAGTGTGCTCTTTAGCAGAGCTTCAGGTATCCTGGAGACTTCTGCCTGTATATTCAGGAACCTGAGCACCTCAGGTGGGATTGCTCCCAACTGCCTTTCCAAGTGAAGTTCCTGAAATGGGCATTTCTAGGCAGAGGAAGAAGGGCAGTGCTTAAGGTGTTTCTAGTTGCAATCACACAGACCTGCTCGAGGGATCCAGCAGCCCCTGGAGTGAAGCAGCACCTGCTGCCACTGCACTGTGGTAACCTGCAGATCAGCCCCCTGCCACACGCTCCTCTGGGGTCAGGAAGCTGGGAATGCCCTGGGTCCTGCTGGCCAGAGGGAGCAGGTCCTGGGCATGTGGCAGGTTTTAAAGGGTGGGACAGGGGAGCTTCCACCGTGGGCCAGCAGACTTGAGGGTAGCTGAGAGCTCTGTCACAGATGTCTCATGCCTTTGATTCCTCCTGAGTGTGGAGTCAGCAAGACCTGAAAGATGCAGCATCAGCCTCTGTCCGAGGCACCCCATCTGCCCCCCTGGGGGACAAAGGACTCTGCTCCTAGGAGTGGGATCCTGAGGCACTGATGTGCAGCTGGGGGGATGATGGACCCTCTTCCTCTCTGTGTGGCACCTTTCTCAGTGTGATGGGCAGGAGACACTTCTGTTTCCTCTGTGTCAGTGAAGGTGGTGGTGGCTTAGGTCATCTCCTTGTGCTGTAGCTGGTGATGCTTCCAGGAAGCAGGAAGGGGTGTCTGGCCTGTGGCTGCCCTTTGGCACATGCAGCCTGGTTGGTTGCTCCAAGAGTATCTTCATTTACTAGCCATGATAACATGTCTTCAGCAACTCCTTCTCTGACCCTTCTCACAATTACCTGCGTTGTTGGGGCTTCCCATGCAGACAGTGCTGGGACCTTGCAGGGCAGCACATTGGTGTTTAGGAAACTCACCTACATGGCCATGTGAGAGTATGGAGAGAGAGAAGCAGGCTAGGGTGGACACTGAAGCCCGGATGACTGGCCAAACATGAGGACACAGCTCTGCAGACTGTTAACACCCCCAAGTCTGAGCTGGCTGCAGTCAAGCTGCTGGAATTTCCATGGTGATAAGTGTTGTTCAGTCAAACTCTGGATCTCCAGCCTTTTGGATGCTCCATCCTGGACACAGTGAATGTGTGGGAGAGGGCAGGTGCTTCTGCTCCAGCTGGGTGGTGTGGGTTGGGTGCTGGGTGCTGCTGGCACTGTGTCCTTCAGCATTCCCAGGGAGGTGTCTCTGTACCAGTGTCACGTGTGGTGCTGATGTCTGTGTGACTCCCTGGCTGATTGGTACCTCAGGGGAAAATTGACTGTATCACAAGGATGACTCTGGATCCATGGAGCACTGGATTGGGTGAAAAGGAAACCTGAGGAGCTGCATTTTCAGTCATAAAACCCAAAACAAATACGCCTGAATTTTTCATGAAATCCAAATAATCTTGCTCTGTGTTGCTCTCCCTTGGAGTCCTACAGAATAAAAGGTGCAACAATACCTAGCAGAGAGATATTTTCCTCTCAGAGGAGGCAGAAATGGTGCCCAAAACCTTCTATGATCTGGTAATTTTGTAGTTTTGTGGCCTTTAAAGAAACTCCAGGTTCTTCCCAAAGTCATAGCTAGCCAAATTCAACATGTAAGGAATACAGTTTTCTTGAGTGCTTAGAGGAGGAATTCTCAGTGTTTGTGGGGAGAAAACACTCAAACACATGCACTTATCCTGCCCTCCATTATCCCAGTGGGCCATGAGAAACTGAGGCTGTGTAAGCTGGTGAGGGGAGTTGGGCTGGAGCCATGCCAGGTGTGGCAGGATGATCCCGTGACAGATCCTGCAATACCCAGATCTCACTTTTCTAGGCAGTGCTTGGTAACTGACCTTCACCCCCTGGCTGAGTTTCTGGGCATTTCAGATGGGCCTTTGTAGGTTGGAAGCACTTCCCAGAGCAGTGGCAGTTCCAGGGGGAGTGCAGTCGAGTCCAGGAAGAGCATGCACAGAGCCCTGCCTGGCTCTGATACTGCTTCTTCCTCTCCTTTCTGCTGCTTTGGATTGTGGAAAGCAGAGAGCCCTCTGCTAAGCAGTGAGGGGTATGGGAGTTCTCCCATAAACTGGAAGAATGCACAAGCTTTGTGTGCTGCCTGTTGTGTGTGTCAAAAAACATAAACTCTGGAGGAAAATGGGTTAGAAAGTGTGAGAACAACTGCAGGAAAAGTCTTTTTGTATACAGGTTTTGCTTAAGGTTTTCTTCCTGTATCCAGGCCTAGAAATACTTTCTGTCAGGCCAAGAGCTGTTGTGGCTGCTCTGTAGATCTGTGCCAGGGAAGGACCTCCTCGGTGAGGTGCAGCTCTTGTGGAAGTAGGCACTGTGCCAGACAGTGCTTGGAAGTGCACAACAGGCAGAAGGAAATGGCTAAAACCCAGCCCCAGCTGGAGAATTGTCTCCTTGGGGGAAGCATCTCGGAGACACAAAGAGCCTGAACTTGCAGAGCTGAGCCCCTGAAGCTGTGCTGCTGCCCTGCACTCACGGCCAGGAGCTGCATTTGCTTAGGGTGGATTTAGGTTAGTTCTGTTACTTCAGTGGTCTCCTTTCACTCTCCTGATTTCCAGGCAGAGTGTGTCCCAGCCTGGAGGATGGTTGGGGCAGTAGGGAGCCATAAAGGATTGGTCACTGAAGCTGACATCTGGCAGGCCACGCTCAGAAAAGGCCTGTTGAGCAGGATGTGCATTCCTTGGGAAATGTCCCTGTCTCTGGGTCAGGCTGTGGGTTGCAGGGTGGCTGCCTCAGTTGTGCCTGCCCTACCACACACAGGTGTTTCTAACTCCATTTTTGTACTCCTTTCTCTCAGCGGATCGTTGTAAAGAAGTGCAGCAGATCCGAGAGCAGCATCCAAACAAGATCCCGGTAAGTGACTGTTCTCACTCTTCTATGTTAGACTTGGTTCTCAGGACCCCTCTGTGCTCCTGGGTGGCCTCCGTGGAGCTTGCAAAACTTTGCTCCCTGGAATCAACACAGGATGGTCCCCATGAGCCTCCAGTGCCTTGTGTGTGCCAGCTGCTCAACAGCAGCCGTGTTTCCTGCAGTGCAAAGGACAGTCTGGCTCTAAAGCTCCATGCTGCCCTAGAGGCAGGAGACTGATTTGATCTCAAATCTATTTCCAAGCTAGTGCAGCAGGAGAAGACTCTCAAATGGCTTTTCTTTTTCCTGAAGTAGCTGCCTGATTTTTCCTGGATAACCTGGTAAGGATTTCTCTCTGCCCAGAGAAAGATGTGTGGACTGATCTTTGCTGCATTGAAAGCACAGAGTCTCTCTTAGGATCATTCATGCCCGTCTTGTGCTTTCCCAGCACCTGTAGTTGACAGGCACAGGTGAGACATCATGAGCTTGCAATTCTTCTGCCCATGTCACACCTCATATATTGAGTTGCTCTTTGGCTGGGCGTGTGCTTTTGAGTTCCTACCTGAGTATTTGCTTCTCATCCTGATAAGATGGAACATCCCATCCCTGGGAGTGTTCAAGACCAGGTTGGACAGGGCTTGGAACAGCCTGGTCTAGTGGAAGGTGTCCCTGCTCACCTTTAAGGTCCCTTCCAACCTAAACCATTCCATGATTCTATGAAATTATGTACTTGAGGCTTGCTCAGTTTACTATTTGCAGTATCATAGCATCTATGACCAAAAAGACAGGATTCCTAGCTCAGCTCCCTCTCAGTGTTGGATGAACATCAGCCTTGTCTTAAAATGGCAGACTATCAGTGTTTGGCCTTCAAGACTGAATGTCTCAAACTGCTCTTGGCCCATCTTAGCCTATTCCTGCCTCACTCTTGTTCTGCTTTTAGCACAGTATCTTCTAGCCAGAAGAATTCTTTCTCTTCCTCTTCTCCCACCACCACTGTGGTGTTCACATGGTGTTCAGCAGAGCAGGTCCTGCCCCTCACAGCACCTTGGGTACCAGTAGTCCAGGTCATCAACACATTGATTGACCTCTGCTTTTAACATGATTTAATGGCATTAGCCTGGCTCTGCATTTCTCCAGAGCTGTGGCAGAGCTAATTGCAGTGTGTTCAGGCTCTGGCAGTAAGGCCAGGCTAGAAATAAGTTGTGTGTAAAACTCACACTCATGCATGTATCAAGTGCCTGTACACAAACAATGTGTTGCTTGGGGAGTGGACAGAAGGAAGCAGAACTGTGCATCCACAGGCAGAGTTTTATGGCATTACTGAGGCATGGTGGGAGAGCTCCCATGACTGGAGTGCTCTTTGTCTTAGGGTCAACGCCACAATGCAAGTTTTGCTGGAGGGATAAAAAGAATCAAGAGGTGAGAAGGGTCATGAAGGCCTTGTGGAGTCCAGCCATGTTTGTGTCACTGGTGTCTCTAAATGCCTGGTCCCTGTTAGACACCAACACCCATTTGGTGCTGTCTTTCCTCTCTCCCAAGGCAGAGCTCCTGCAGGTTTCAGTGCTGGGCAGTGATCAGAGCCTCGTGCAGGAGGAGTGTGGTGTGGGCATTGTCACAGGTCCAAGCACTGCAGGCTCAGTGGCTGTAGGGAGCTCTTGGTCATCTGTGAAAGGCAGGAGCTGTGTTTTCCAAGTGACTGGCTTCCCTGGAGGGGCGCTTGGAATTAGCAGAGGGGTTTGAGCCCACAGCCCAGGGGAGCCCAGGAGATCCAAGGTCACACCCTTACTGCTGGCAGCAACCACAGCAAGCTGAGCAGCACCTGCTGCCCTCCTGCATCTCCAGTTTCCACTCGGAGTCCTTCAGCGAGACCCTTTAGCTTTGAGAGGGGCCAGCAGGATTTGCAGAGGGCATGGCCTGGCTGTGTGCCCAGGGAGGGCACATCTCTCCTGTTTCCATGAGTGTACTTGCAAGGAAAGCTGAGGAGGGGACTGACAGGGAGTTCTCTGCTCATGTTTGAAGGGAAGTCACGTCCCAGGATGCCCCACTGGCACACGTAACAAGGACAGGGGCAGGAGCCACTTCATGCCAGGGGATCCTTTGCTGTCTCTGCCTTTCCCAGAGCTTCCTGCTCTTCCCTGGTAGGAAGTGCTGACCACAGGCACTCGCAACTCCTGCTAAGAAGGTGAGATGTTGTGTTGGCAGTGGGTGCTGTTCACTCTCAGCTCTGTTGGGAAGAAATCTGCAGCTGCTCCTCGCAGGGCTCTTCTCCTTGGGCAGTCAGAGCAAGCAGAGGGCTTACAGTCTTTTCACTGGAGCCCCCATCCACAGCCTCAATAGATGCCTTAGAAATCATCTTCTGTCCTGTTAGAGGACAGGGACCCTGTGCCCCCTGCAATGTCCGTGCTTGCTCTCAGCCCCCAGGATCTTTCTGGAGATGACTGAACCCTCAGAGAGTCTGAGATTCCTGGGGAACAGTTTGTGCTGGGCAGCAGTGGGAGCAAACCATTTCCCAAAGCCCTGCAATGCTAAATTCAGGCAGGCCTGGTGAATTGTGGGCTGTAGAGGGGGGCGAAGGCAGGGTCCCCCCTTGTGCTGGTAGGGAGGGCTGAGGGGATATTTGGGCCATGCACAGGAGGCTCTGTTGGGTTCATCTGAGCATCCAGAGGAGCATGGAGAGGCAATGGCAGGTGGGAGATCCCACATGATGCCCTGCCTTGGCACAGGGGTGGATGGAAACCCAAATTATGGACTCAGAGGAAGGGACAACTTTCTCTGGGTTCCTGGGAAGGCTGTTCTGGGGAGTTGCAGATCCAGTGTCCAGTGCTGACACGACTCTGGATGGATCAACACCAGAGCTCCTTTTTGACTGAGGGCTACTGTGTCTGTTCCCACTAAAGGACTTGCACCCTGCTCTGCCAGAGGGGGACAGGATGAGGCTGGGGCAGTCTGAGCTCCTGTGAGTGCTGTGTGTGTCTGTGTCAGTCTCTGTGCCCAGCCATGGATGTCGGGGAGGTGTTACATACACACATTTCAGCTTCTGTGCCTGCTGGGAATACATTCTCAGCTTCACTGCTGGTTGGACCTTGCCTTGGTGTGTTGACCACCACATCTGGCCACATTCCCTATCAAACTCCCTTTCCATCTCTCCAGACTGGCCCTAGAACAAAGGTTGTGTTTATAAACACTGTCCAAGCCCCTTTGCGGTGGGACCAGGACTCCAGGCTCTGCCCTGAGCATTGCCCCTCCCCATCTGTGCCCACTCATGTGATTTCTGCAGAGATCTGTGCTGGGTTCCCTCTGCAAGAACAGGTCTCCCAGGCTGAGGAACCCCCTGGCTCCAGGCAGCAGTTTGGAAGAGGATATGGGATGGAGGTGGCTGTGTACACCCGCCCTGTGGCCACAGGGATGTAACTTTAGCATTTGATCATGCTTTTCCCTCCACAGCTAGACAAGAACGTTTTGTCCATTGGCCACCTGTTCTCATAGCTGGATTACCCAAATAGCAGCTCATGTTCTGGGAACAGAAACTCTTGGAGCTGTTCTACATGAGAGGCTCTGTGTCTGCTCAGGGCACCAGGCAGCTGCTGCTCTAAGAGCCAGGACAGCCATCACATCTTGTTCTTGGATTAATCTGAAGGTTTTTCTTTTTGGGATGGAACTGGCTGGTAGTGAGAGGTGCTGGCCTCTGGTCCTGCTCTTGTGAGAAATGAGGCAGGTTCAGGTGTGCAGGGCCCTCTCTGCAGGTAAAGGTGGAAGCACCAACAGCTGCTCCATAGCTGCTCCTTCGTGCAAACTGGAAAGCTCCAGGGCCACTGTTGCCTGTGTGTTTGCCAGCAACGTCCTTGCATGTGGCTGTGGTGAGTGTTCAGCCCCTCAAGACTATTCCTCTCCCCATGGCCAAAATACTCGCTGGTCCATGTAAGACTCAAGTTAAATGCAGGAGGATGGTTCTGCTCATCTTGTCCCCCCTGTACCCTCCTTGGAGGGATGAAGGGCCATGAACAAGCTGGGGGGGGATGTCCCAATGCAGAAAATGGTTCTTTAATCAGATCCTCATTTGCAAAAGAGGCCAAAGGGGCAATACCTGGTGTTCACATGCTGCTTGCCCAGGCGTTGGGTTCCCCTGGGACAAGACTTGTCCAGGGTGGGCTCTGCAGAGGCCGTTTTGGTGCAGAGCTCCCAGCAAGGCACCTCATACCCCTCCGTCTTCTGGGAACTGCCTGCAGCCCTGTGGGATCAGCCCCACGGCCTGGGGGGCTCCTCAGACGTTCCCAGCTCAGTGGTGACTCTGCAGTGTCCCAGCTGGGGATCTGCCTTTGGGAGAGCCTGGCAGGAGCTCCATTGCTGCTGCTGCTGCCAGAGGCTGATGCGTCAACAAGGGATCAAAGGAAAGGGAAATCCGTGTTCCCAGAGGTTCCCTGGTCCCTCTGGCTCCACAGAGCCATCTCCTGGGGATCCTCCTCTCTGCACGCTGCTCCATCCCTCTGCTGCCAAAAGCCATTTGCAGTCTCTCGAGTATTTTTGGAAAGGACCTGGGAAAATAAATTATGGCAATTCCTTGCCTTATACTGAAAAATTATGTTCAGTCTCAGGTGGGAGAGGATGATGGGCTGATGAGTATCCAAGAGTTTCTCTGTGGAGAAAACAACAGTGCTGGAGAGATGTGAGAGAGCATCACTGTAATGGGAACATATTAAGCTGTACATTCTTCACTTATTTTCATTTTACTTAAAAGTAAATTCCCTATTTTAACTGCCTGCCACCTCGTTTCTCAGAATACAAAAGGTACTTTTCCAGGCTAGTTTAGCAATTGTAGCTGTCAGCAAACAGCTTCACAGAAGAAAATTGTTAATTTAATAGCAGGAAAATGAATCAGAAATCATCATTCAGCCATTTCAGAATGTAGGGATGGTAAGAGCTTTTCCAAGCAAGATGTCTGTCAGAGGAGGGCGGGCTGGGCTGTCCCCGTGGTGACACCATGCAGAAGTGCCTGGGAAGCTCAGTGCACAGCTGGGGCGGCACATGGAGGTGTGGCCCTGGGTTTCTGATCCTTCTTGGAGTCGGTGTGTCTGACTGTTAGCTGGGACTGGTGAAATCCAAACAGCCCCTTTCTGAAGGAATGCCTGAGTGGCTTCACTGGGCCTTCTAAAAACTGCTTGCTTGGGAATATCCACAGCTGTTCCTGAGCAGGCAGAGATATGCTGAATGGCAGCAGGAAGGAAAGGGGAAGGAAACTGCACCATGAGCTGTCTGTAGCTCAAGCCAGCAAAACCTGTGGGTTTGGTCAGTCTGAAAGTGATGTTAAAATACTTCACTCTTCTTCAGATCTCCTGCATGCCAGAGGACAAGAATCTACATCAATCCAGTGATGCTCACTGTTCCTCAGCCAGCTAGAGCACTTGGTGCTTTGGTTCATTGTTTTGGACACTCTTCACTGCCTGGCTTGGGCACAGGTGAAGGGCCACCTGCAGCCAGCGTGATGTTCACTGCTCATGTCCTTTTTTTGTTTTGTTTCCCTTGAGGGTGAAGCAAAGTGAGCCTTTATCTCAGCCTCTCTACCCTTGCTAGTTGGATTTGTATTTGACCTTGGGACCAGGGTGTGGGGCACTATGAACATGACTAATCCTACCCTTGACTTTCTGCCCAGGTCATCATCGAACGCTACAAGGGGGAGAAACAGCTGCCAGTGCTGGACAAGACCAAGTTCCTTGTCCCAGACCATGTCAACATGAGTGAATTGGTCAAAATAATCCGGTGAGTGGGGTGGCCTCAACTGGCATATTGTGAGTCTGTCCTCACCCCCAGGCCACTCCCTGCAGGGTGGTGGGGTGAGGGTGAGGCAGAGGCAGCTGCTGAGGGCAGGGATGGGGACGTGGCAGCTGCAGCATCCTTGTGTGTGTACAGACTGTTGTGGGGGCCAAGGGAGGGCAGGTTCTGAGCACCTTGTGAAGGGCTGGGGCCTCTCCCTCAAGGGGACACTCCTGAGCAACTCTTTTTATTCTTCAGCTCAGAGGGAAGAGGCCCCTCTGCTTTGCCCTTGCCGGTAGCACTTGGTGAGGGGGCCTCTGCAGAGTCCTGACTCAGGACACCTTGGAGCCTCGAGAAGCTCAGCTGGGCTCATGGGTACCATGTCCTGAGTGGTGGGAGGAGGTCCTGGCCCCCAGGCAATAGCATTGCTGAGGAGGGGAGCTGGCTGTCAGGGCACCCGCCCCGGGTGAGCTGACCNCGGGTGGCGCTGACCCTGCCTCTCCTGCCCTTGCCCCCGCAGGCGCCGCTTGCAGCTGAATCCCACCCAGGCGTTCTTCCTGCTGGTGAACCAGCACAGCATGGTCAGCGTGTCCACCCCCATCTCGGAGATCTATGAGCAGGAGAAGGACGAGGATGGCTTCCTCTACATGGTCTATGCTTCCCAAGAGACCTTTGGCTTCTGAGGGCTGCTGAGAGGTGGCATGTGGAGACAGATGAACTGAGGCACAGAGGCCCCTGGCCTCGGAAGACAACACAGCCAGAGGCTCACAAGAGGGGGGCTGTGCTGACCCCCTTCCCC